>OZ021730.1:80562316-81162316 GCA_963978545.1 Linyphia triangularis | reverse complement strand
GATGTACTGCCAAAAAGTTTAAAACTATAACCTAAAAATTAAAGAAAATCATCTCAATTGTATATGTATACCTTAAAATATCTTGACTAATCCAGATTAATGAGAACAATAATATACAATGACAACAACCAATATATTGTGGTTGGTACCCCTTATGTTTAGAAAAAATTATAAAATTATCGATTTTCTATTTTTTTTCGTGTTTATAATCTTTGAAACCTTCTCCTTATTGATAATATTGTGACGTATGTTTAATATTCTAGAAATAAACATCCCCCAACAAGTTATTACAAAACTCTCACAATCAATTTAATACGATTTCTCTAAATCAACCATGTATTCAGATTATCTGGCGCCGTCAGCAACACGAGGGCTATAATGCGCCGAAACATTCGTCATTAGACAAGCCAACATACATTTACAAACACCCATGCCAACACGGGACTCGAACCCGCAACCTCGTGCTCTAGAAGCTAGCACGCTAACCACTATACCGTTTGGTCGGCCTAAATCAACCATGCTCTAAAAAAATCAAATATTCCTTCTAAGAAAGATATAAGCAAATAATTGATCGTAATTGCTTTGATTTTTTTTTTTAAATATTCATTTAAATTATTAACACATTTGCTACATAATTACATAAGATCTATGATTATGCAATCTAAAAAGCAGATACTAAAACAAATACGGTAATAAATGTGTTTTTACCAATAAAATATCGAAAACTAGTTACCAGTTATTTCACGAATACTCATCTTCCACTTTCACCAAATCATTTCGAACAAAGAAAATATCTTTTACATGTATATCAATACCTCATTTGATTACTAATTACCTAATTAGTACTGGGTAAACACAAATTCTTATTCGGATAAAAAAAAAAGTATGGCGCGAAAAAATCATTATACTGATTGCTGTAATTTCTTTTTCAAATTGTTTTGTGAACTAATTATATTTTTAATGAACACCAATCGCAATGGGAGTCAGCAGGATTATTTTCTGCAGACGCGCACAGGAGGGGGGGGGGGGGCAAAAGTGTTTTTTAAAACGATTTTTCAAAAATAATTGGATTTTCTCTTGAAGTATTTTATAGTTCTGCCTTTATTTCCAGTTCAACTTATTTATTTAAACCGTATAACCTTGCGCAAAATTTATGTATGTAATTTTTAATGTTTTGTGTATTTATTTTTTAAATATCTATTTTATTAAATTTATTTGTCAACGGGGATAATACAGGCTTATAGAAGTTGGCAACAACTGACTCGATCGGAAAAATGTCGAGATGTTTTCAGTGCACGCACATCGCTAAATCTACAACTCTGAAATTTTTGAGAAAGTTCCCACGTGTCGCTCTAAATACGATCAGTAGAATTTTGGACGTTGATATGAAAGGATCTGACCACTCCTTTACTTTCGTTGTGCCTGGATTATCGCTGCATTCGAAGTTGTATGAACGGAAGCTTTTATTGAACTCTGATCAAGAGTTTACTAATGGCGATATCTACTGCTCTTGATTTTTTGGGAAAATTCTCACGTGCTGCTATAAATAAGACTGCGGTGTGAAATTGAAAATCCGTTGAATTTTGGAAGTTGTTTTGAAAGGAGCTGAGCACTAGTTTACTTTCGTTGTGCCTGGATTGTTGCTGTATACATCATGTTCTCCGAGAAAATTCATAACAATACTATATGTATTTATTCTTGTGAACGTTAACACTTTTCTTCAATTTACTTTTAGCTTTAAGGAGACAGTCTAATCTAAATATTGATTATTCAATTTTTTTATTTGCTATAATTAGAGTTTGGAAACTTCTAAATACGTATGTAATATTTTAAAACTGTACCTAACTGTTTTTTAACGAGTAATGTGACATTTTATGATGAATGATAATATGATCTTCAGAAATGAAAACTTTAAAAGGATTTTTTTTTTATTTTTTGTTTAATGATAATGGGTAATTTTAAACTTTAAGGCTTTTTTCCCCTCTAACTAAGGTATACATATACATTAGGAATTGCGAAATTTGAATCTAGTCTGTGTTTTTGTTTTTTTGTTTTAAAATATTCCCGAATTCATTACCATTTTCTTTCTGAGACTCAAATTACTTTTTAAATTACAGTGGGTTTTGTGAACCTGTTTTGTATCACGTTCATTAGTGCAGTAAATTTTAAACGCGTTTTCTGAAGAATGACATTTTGGTGTTTTGGGACTTCATGCCAACGTTCATTACTTCATTATAAATGGTCCGATTTACAAAATTCTAATTTTGTTTTATAGGCAATAGTTGTGAACGTATTTCCTATTGAGAATCTAGTATATATTGTTATAAACACATTTTTTATGCATATTTTAATCTTAATTTTTTATTAAAAGCTATGTACTTTTTTTTTTTTAACTTTTTATTTAAAAACTTACAATTAAATATTGAAGCCAAATTCAAAATTCTCCATAGGAACATACGTTAGTATAATATATTTTATTTGCATTACAAATCATACCTCTAAGTTACTTATAAGTTTATTTATGTATTCTCTAATAATGTTTAATTAGTCACTTTAATTGCAATTAGCTAATTAAAAAATTAACGGAAAAAAAAATTATATATAAAAATGCATCATGTTCAATACTGATATACTGACAAAAAGTTTGAAATTATAACCTAAAAATTAAAGAAAATAATTTCAATTGTATATGCATACCTTAATAGAGGGATCTTAAATTTTCAGAGCCATGTTGCAAAATATTTCTAATTTATAAATTGGCATTCTAATTAACAAAATTTGTTGTAGTTTTTTTTTTTTTTTTTTTTTTTTTTTTTTAACACTATACTAAACTTCAACTTAACTTGACATCACTAGACGGTAGATCGTAACAGTGCTCATAGGTATTTAATCCATTTTAGCGGAGTGAAAGCATAATGTTCGCCAAACCACAACCCTGTAGAGAACAAAAGGCTATAAGGTTTGGCGAGAATTATGTCTTCACTCCGCTAAAATGGATTAATTGCCTATGAGCACGGTGAAGATCTATCGTCTAGTGATGTCAAGTTAAGTTGGAGTTTAGTATAGGGTAAAATTATTGTAGGTTTATAGAATTGTTTTCGTTATTAAGAATACACTTTTATATTATAATTAATTACTATGACTACTCTATAATTTAATATCTATTTTTGTGTAATATAGTTTAAAGAATTTCTTAGGAAATAATTGTGGGGAAAAAATTTGGTATTTAAAAAAGCCTCAGCATTTTAAACAATGTGCACACAATTTGAAATTTTTAAATTAAAATAAAAATATATATTTTTTTTTTTTTTTTTTTTTTTTTTTGGTGAAATATTATTCTTTCATATAAATTCAAATAAGTGATATCTATTTTTATTATTTAAAAACACATAAAAAGATAACATGTTAGAGTGCTCCTTTAAAACACTGTAGGAAATGAAATACATATTCTTTGTCTTCGCTAGATCATGTTACGTAGGGTAACCCAAAATAGATTGACTGTTTTGAAAGATGAATTTAAAAAAAAAAAAAAAGGAAACCGAAAGAAATGCACCGTTTTCTGTGTCTTTCTTGGGAAACTAAAGAATGTTATCTCATCAATTCTCAAAAATAGTTTAAAAGTTCAACAACATATGGTGCAGCTGATTGAAAAAAACTATAAAAAACGATTTGAACTTGTTGCAGAAAAATACAAAACGATGTATTCAGCAACAACATGCCTCAGTGAAATAACGTTTTTTTTTTTTTTGCTTCTTCAACATGTTCAGACCGGATTTCTTTTAGGTTTAACAATCAGCAGCGTCATCTGTTGGTGAAATTTGCAACCACTTCTGAAAATTGATGAGATAGAATTCCACCAAGCTACCCGAGTAAAATGCAGCAAAGGGTATATTTTTATCGTTTTCCGTTTTGTTTTTAAATTCATTTTTGAAAATCTCCATTCCATTTTTGGACACTCTGTAAGAAAAGCTCAACATTCGCTTAATTCCTTGATCAGAAAATACCATGCTTATAATCCTAGCTGCTTTAAACATATTGTTACGAATTTTTGTATATTTGTTAACATTTCGTAGTGTTAATTTTGTAAATAGTAAAATTTATGTACATTTCGCATAAGGCAATGCAATAGTTTGTTTCCCTGCAAGATGGGTATTGATGCTTGATAATGAGTTTTACAGAGGTAACTCTGGGAAGCGAGTTTTAAGGAGCAGGACATTTAACATTATGGTAATGGCAATCTCGCCAAATTGGCGAGATAGTGTCAAGTTGGTGACTGTTTTGGCGACTAATTTTTGTCGCCAAATGTCGCTAAACTTGGTGACCTTTTGGTGACATTTTCGGTCCCATGTACATGTATAGGACTTTTCGACTACGATCTGCAAAGTTCTCCAAATATCTACCTCTAGAAATTTCAAGAAGGTTTGACCCCTATAAAAGCGCAGGAGAGCGGGTGATGGAGTTAGTTGACTGAAGTTAGTTAGTTGACTGATTTTAAGTCACTGAGTTAGTTGTTAGCACAGTCCGTTAGTTGACTGGAATTACTGAGTCTCAGAGAGCATTCCGAGTAGTTCTAAAGCCAACTGCATTGCATTGTCTTTTGCGGCGATTTAGCAGTTGTTCTGTCAAGTTTTTAACTGTTGTTTTGTGCTCTATTGTTGTGAAAAGAGCTGTATTGTGTCTACTAGAACGAGAAGTTCTGTAGCTGTAAGAGAATCTGTGAAGAATTATATTGGAATAAATTTCTGCAAGTTTTGATCTGCTTTGGCTTCAAATCTTTCGAACACAACAACGCAACAATATGTTATAGTGATCTTCATGCGTTTTTCAAACCAACACGTTACGAGGAATAGGTTACTGAGTCTTCAAGAATTTGGTTATGACAATATTCCGAGCCACAAGGTGGGAGCATGTTGAAGTTAACTGAAGCTCTCAGTCTTCAAAAGATATATAAAAGATGTATAAAAAAAGTCTAAGTGATTCGAAGTTATTGTTGCTGTTGTTTCAAATCTAAAACCCAGTCTGACGGAGATCAAGGAATTAGAGGTCGGCGATATATCGATACGACGGTATTTGTATCGATATTTTTTTTTTTAAATCATTGATACTAAGAATATCTATACCAGTCACCGATGTATCGATATTTTCAAACATTTTTAGTTTTTTGATGATCGTTTTTTTTAGTTTCATGTGTTTTTTCGATTTTCTTTATTCCCTTTTCAGAAACTTCGAAACTAAAGTTTGGACTTGGTTGAGAGACAGTTAAAATGCCACCCTAACCAAAAAGAAAACATAAATGTAATGGAAAGATAAGATAATTTATTAGTAGTGGTTAACACATCGCCGTTTCTGTTGCCAGGAATTTGCATCGAATTTTAAATATTAAAAAATATTTTTCTGGTTTTCTGGAATAAAATCACGACAAAAATCCAAAATGCAACTGCTTTAGTCCCCAAGATGAAATATGATGATCTAAACATTGATACCTCAACCGCAATTTTACGTCCAGCCAGTCACCCAATGATTAAACCGAAATTTTTTTTAAGGATTAATACATACATAAAATACACTATTAAACTCGTAATCAAACGCATTCTAACATTCAAAATATTGGAAAATAATCACCCTCTACGTCACAGCTATGTTCCCATAAATATCTCTAATTCCCATTAATACCCCCCCCCCCACGCCCCTATAAATTCATACCAATATTTCTGCCTACACACATCAAAACCACCAACACAGTAATGACGTACCCTATTACCAAATGACTATGCATTTAAGAATCGACATTATATATGAAAGACTAGATTTACTCATACCTTTAATAAGGATTTTGCAAACGATTGCCACCGATCATATACATCTTCAGAGAACTCGAAATTTCCGTAAAGATTCCTAAAATTGGGTCGAAGCCCATAGCTCATCATCCCATCTTAATTAACCGATATGGAAAAATCCCGGACTCATCGTGGTCCTGCTAATTACACCGGTTGTATTTATCGTCATTACCATCGATTCATTATCGTGGAATCGATATGAATTCGTGATTTATGTTCCGAGAGAGGAAAGCATCGTTCGGCTGTGTAATAGATAGTGCTGAACTCAAAAATCGTCTCCGAGATTTGTTAATGATGATTTCACCAAAGGGGGGAATATGTCATGGCTTGCTTTGAATGATTTGTTGCTAAATCATTGAAACGTTTAGAGCTGATGCGATTGCACTTGTATTGGTTTTGTGCTTGTGGGATTGATTCGGAATTCGTAATAAGCAGTGTACAAGTGCGCATTTGAGGTTGCTCATAGGAATTTATACTTTAGAAGTTCATCAGAACTAAATATTCAGAGATGCCAATTTGTTTAAGTATTTTCTGTAGTTTTTAGTGATTTTCCCTTAGATTTTCCGAAGTTTTTACGAATTACTTACGGTTTAACAGTAGTTCTTTGAAACCTACTAAAAAGACGTATGCGAAAAATCTTTTTTCAGTCTTTTGGTAATACTCTTGAAATTCATCAATACTGTCGCTATTACTAAGATTTACGCTGCTTTGGATGAGTGTTACGGTTTAACACTAGTTCTTCGAAACCTACAGAAAAGGCGTATGCGAAATATCTTTTTTCAATCCTTCGGCAATACTCTTGAAATTCATCAATACTGTCGCTATTGCCAAGATTTACGCTGCTTTCGATGAGTGTTAAGATTATGTAGTACTCGTTTTCGTATCTCGTATACATTCATCATATTGACCCACAGAAAG
Organism: Linyphia triangularis; assembly: GCA_963978545.1. Taxonomy (NCBI): domain Eukaryota; kingdom Metazoa; phylum Arthropoda; class Arachnida; order Araneae; family Linyphiidae; genus Linyphia; species Linyphia triangularis. The sequence continues at coordinate 81,155,561 of OZ021730.1, read as the reverse complement.
CTTCAGAAAAAACCTAAGCGAAATATATTTTCTCGGTCTTTTGAAAATATGCTTGAAATTCACCAAAACTGTCGATATTGCTAAGATTTACGTTGGTTTCGTCGAGTGTTACGCTGATGCAACACTCGTTATTATATCTTGTATTCATTCATAGTAAAGGATGAGGCAGTGGGTAAACCGTAAAAAGAAGTAAAAAATTAAGAAGCGACGGGAAACTACGGAAAATCCGTAGAAAAGCTAGTATCGCAGGATATTATATGATATTGCTGATAGATAAAATTGAACTTGATTTAGAAAGCAAATTCGATGCGGGTCGTGTAGATGTGATGGTAAATTCCATACGTCGTTAAATATCCAAAGGAAGTTTTCAACACTTAACATTTATAAACAACAAATAATGAAGGGAATTGTTTAATATGATTAAATACATCTCTAAAATAGTACTAATCTATTTGTTGTTGTTTAAAATACAATGAAAGATGGTTGGGAGTGGAGGAGGGATCATCTACGCAACCTCTATTTAATAGTCTCCTTTCTGAGATTTAAAAATTCCTACAGAGTACCTCTCGTAGAATAGTCTTCGATGAGTCCTCACTTGTATAGCGAGATAGCATCAAATCATAGAGTTTATTTTCAAACAAATAATGCTGATCTCAGCCTTAATAATGGTACATCACTGTATCTTTTGTAAATAGGGTTTGGAGAGAATTCTCACTCAAAAAATACATCTTGAAATAAGTGATTAATAAAAATACATAAAACAATTACTATTCATAAATAAACTTACAACAAACGGGATTTATATATGAAAAATTTAACACCATTTATTGGAAATAGGCAATTTAGATACGAATGATTATGTTGTATAACTATTAAACTATCATCGTTTTTGGAAACAAAATGTCTTTAAATTTTGTTTATACAAAATATAGTAATGCAGGAATAAACGGATTAACAAGTCATAGCTTATCGTTAAGGAACTATCCATTAGAATATAATAGGCTAGTTTTTCCGTGGATTGGAAACTCCTCCGAGATCTTCGGAACAGGTTGGTTGGTTGGTTGTTTTCAGATTTTCTGGCGCCGTCAGCAACACGAGGGCTATAATGCGCCGAAACATTCGTCAGTAGAGAAGCCAACATGCATTTACAAACACCCATGCCTAACACGGGACTCGGAACCCGCAACCTCGCGGTCTAGAAGCTAGCACGCTAACCACTATACCGTTTGGTCGGCTCTTCGGAACATGAAAGTTACACACTTAAAGTTAATCTGTGGTTTGGAATGCACTTAAATTGGCATTATTTGTCAATTTTCCTTCGTAGAGTATACTGTGACACGGGTCACGTTTAACTTGGGATTCATTAATTCCATTGCGTATAAACAAAATACCGAAACTGGATGACTTGAAAAAGCATATCATTCAAACAATTCGCCTATTAAATCTTGATATGCTACGAAGAACTTGTACAGCTTCAAAAGATGCTCATATCGAAATCTATTGATATTAAAACTAGATAATATGTATTTCGATTCAAATGTATTTTTTTTTATTATTATTCCAATGGTATAATGTAAATATAGTTTTTGAATTATAAACTATTCAAGGTATCCGGGCAAAATGTGTTCAAAAGTTATAGATTATTTTCACTGTAGTATCTACCGTGAAAATAATCTATAACTTTTGAACACATTTGGCACGGATACCCTGAATAGTTTATAATTCAAAAACTATATTTACATTATCTTTATAACCAGACACGTTAAAATGCATGACTTTTTTTCGCTTACAAATAAGATTTAAGAAAAACATGTAATGTAGGAAACTATCTAAAGAATTATTTCAAACATTGTGAAAAAAAATAAAGCTCTATATAAATTACGAAATGGAATTATATAAAAAAAAAAATCTTTTAATTATAAAATCCAAATTTTTAACTTTCTAAAAAAGCAGTCACCGTGAGATTGTTTCAATTTCAACCGCTTACCATACATACATCAATACTCAGGTAAATTAAACCATAGTCCCACGGCCATTCCTTTGAAAACCATTTATTTTTTAAAAACAAACATCTCAAGTCACCTAGAAAAAATAGTTCAGCTATCAAAACGTTCGTAAATATTTCGCGAATATGACCCACTACACCCACTGTTCCATCAACTCAAAGATGAAATCATAATTAAAAACCTATTGATTTTACCCAACTCGAAAGGCCTCTATCTGCTACATACATATAAAGCCAACGTTCCGATCCACGGCGGATTTCATATCAACTCAATTAAATGTTATTTTTGGTCTTCCTTGATCATCTTCTCCACGGGATCACCACGGGATTCGAAATCTTACATGAATCCCAAATGGCGCAAGTCATTAAATTGGATGAATCCCCGCTAATTGGATGCTTCCAGGAAGTCAATACACGCTGCTCAATAAATTAAATTGAAACTAAAACGGCGGCTCTCCATTCAGATATTCGAAGTATAAGTTCAGCGCGTTGTGCAATGCTATTGGAGATACCGGAATGGATAGATTCGTGAAATAGCCACTATTAGGAGGAGGCATTGTCACACTAATATTATTTTTTCTGAAATTGGCACTGCGTTGTGCTTTGTATGGTCTTCCAGTTGGTTGTTTTCAGATTATCTGGCGCCGTCAGCAACACGTTGGCTACAATGTGCCGAAACATTCGTCATTTGACAAGCCAGCAAACATTTACAAACACCCATGCCTAAAACGGGACTCGGAACCCGCAACCTCTCGGACTAGAAGCTAGCACGCTAACCACTATACCGTTTGGTCGGCGCAATGCTATTGGAGATACAGGAATGGATAGATTCGTGAAATAGCCACTATTAGGAGAAGGCATTGTCACACTAATATTATTTTTTCTGAACTTGGCACTGCGTTGTGCTTTGTATGGTCTTCCAGTTGGTTGTTTTCAGATTATATGGCGCCGTCAGCAACACGAGGGCTACAATGTGCCGAAACATTCGTCATTTGACAAGCCGGCAAACATTTACAAACACCCATGCCTAACACGGGACTCGAACCCGCCACCTCGCGGTCTAGAAGCTAGCATGCTAACCACTATACCGTTTGGTCCGCCAATGGAAGGAAGAAACGCGCCGGTTGGTTGATTATGATAGGAGGACGATTAAGCAATCACAGTTCACTTTTATAGTGGGTAGGTTGGTTTTTTTCAGATTATCTCGCACCGTCAGCTACACGAGGGCTATAATGCGCCAAAACATTCGTCATTTGACAAGCCAACAAACATTTACCATCACCCATGTCTTACATGGGACTCGAAACTGCAACATCGCGGTCTAGAAGCTAGCACGCTAACCACTATACCGTTTGGTTGGCATATAGCCTTCCAGAATGATATATTTAACGTTGAAATGGCCTAGCCCCGAAATAGACAAAAACTACAGGTGCTGAACATCGTACAACTTTCAATTTACACTATAATACTGGGCATTATATTTAAATTTGACATAGAAGAGTGTAATTATAGTTTCCATATTTTCATTTATTTAGAAAAATGGCCAGTTTGGCGATATTTCTTACATGGGCATAAAAAATAAAAAAAATCCCACCAAAATGGCGAATTTGGCGGTGTACTTTTCAATAATTTTTACATTATCCTTTCTTGTAAGTGAAGTATAGGAGATGAGAAAATCAGTCATTGATGAGCGATGCTGAAAGAAAGAGAACCCTGTTCGTCGTAGTGATATACAATTGGGGCAATAGGATTGAGTAAAAGCCTGAAATAGTCATTGAGATAATGCATTGTCGCACTAATATTGCTTTTCTGAACTTGGCACTGCGTTCTACTTTGTATAGATTCTTCCAAAAAGGAATCTATAGCTTTGAAATGACCTAGCTGTGAAATAGACAAAAACTAGGGATGTGGAACATCGCACAACTTTCAACACTATAACGCTGCTCAGTACATTTAATTATGACGTGGAACAGTGTTGTTATCATTTTCATATTTTCTTTCAGTTTAAAAAATGGACAGTTTGGCGATATTTTTGGCGATAATTCTTACATGGGCAAAAAAAACCAAAAAAATCTTCAAATTGGCGAATTTGGCGGTATGCTTTTCGATAATTCTTACATTATCCTTTCTTTTAAGTGAAACAAAGGAGAGGAGTAAAACGGTAATTAGTGAGAAATGCTCAAGGGAACTCTGTGTATCGTTGTCAAATACCATTGGAAAAATAAGATTGTATAGTATCAGCGCTAATAGGAGGCGATGATAGTATCATGAAAAAGTCACTAAGAGAATGCATTGTCACTCTAATATTTGTCCGAACTTGGCACTTTGTTGTACTTTCTACCGAGAAGAAATCATAAATCTAAAATGACATAGCTGTGAAATAGACAGAAAGAAGAAACAAGTGGTTCTTTGGATATTGAGGTACAGAATTTTAAATGTACCGGTTTCTAAAATTGATTGATAACAGTAAATTTGTTGACGGCTGGTTACAGTTTAGCAATGAGGTCCGTTTTCATTTGAACGGATTGGTCAATACACAAAACTGGTGATAAAGGGGCTCTAAAAACCGATACATGTCTTGTAAAACCATAGCATTCTACTTAAGTTGCCGTTTCGGATGCATTATTCAGTAAAGGGATCATATTGCGAATTTCCATTAAAAAATGATTAATTCATTTAGCTATATTCATATTAATCAATAATGTGTGGCCACATTCCATTATTGAAACTAATTCTGAGAACTGGTATATTCAGAATTCCATACCTTTCTAACAAACATATATCTTGTCTCTTCTTTCTGTTTCTCCCTGTTTCGCAGTTATGTCGTTTCAAAGTACATTGTTTTTTCTATCGGAAGAATAGCTCCCACTAGATAGTCTAGATGATAGTTTTTTTTTTTTTTTATAGAAACATGACTCGTCAATTTAGAATAGTGGTGAGGTATGAAAGAAGTTGCCCACCAAAGCGTTTACAATACGGCAAACGTAAATATATTTTTTTCCTGGAAAAGAGTACTAGTCATGTTTCCATGTCAACAAACAACGTTAGACGTCGTGGCGAGAACTAGTCTTGTGATAGACAGACAGTAAATACAACTGCGATTGTGACTGGAAGCACCTTGACTATTGGGCTGCCTTTGAGCTTTATGGGTATTCTTCTGTTCAAGAAGAAAATAAAAGCATATTCCTTATGAATAACCTTCCCAAAAATAACATTATGCCTACTTTTAGTCGTTTAGATGTCAAAATGTAATTTAGTTCCTGTGTAGTTCTTGCATCGTAACGATTTCAATACAATCAACTTCATAAGTCACCAAACATTACATTTGTAAGACTTGATAATTTTTCAATAAATTCTTGATTAAAAAATGCAAATTAAACTACTATTTTTTTTTTAATAAAAACATAAGCGATGAAATAAAAATTAAAGTAGAGTACCATATAACATTAGTATTATGTTATATAAGTATTTAAATTCGTACAAATAACTATAGAGTTCTTTAAATGAATAAACATCAAAAGTTGAAAAAATAGAAATATAGTTTTAATTAATAAAGAAAAATTCAACAGTACCTTTATAAAATTCTAAGATATTAGACAGAAAATTAAATAATAAATAATGTTTTAAATTGGCAGAAACATATTGTTAAAAATATCAAGATGTTTTATTTGAAAATATATCCTATCCACTGTATAAGCAAAAATTAAATCTAAATCCTTTGTATATATATTGCTCAATGTAATGGTCACCGGTGGGTTAATTAGTCCATCGACACAGTAATAAAAGCTTTTGTAAAAATTGCCTTCATCCTCCAAAACTTGTCATCAATACATTATCATCGAAAACGAACCTATCTGTCAAGATTGAGCTTAATTGGATGATTACCCAAATGGTAAAATTAGCTCTCCCCATATTTGCCCGAAACAAACACAGTTACAATATCAAAGTTAATACACGGAATTAAAAAAAGAAAAGAAACAAAAAACTATTTCTCAAGCATTTATTTGCAAAATGACATACGTATTTGTCAATAGATATGCGTACTTTATATAATATGCTTATTTGTTTAATAATTAGTTTATTATTATATAGATTAGATGCTTATCAAATCAGTCAAGCGACATGAACTGTCTTATTTAGAAGTTAGTTTTCTAATAAATTCATACTTTTATCATGTCAGACTGATCCAGCACAATTTAAAAAATTTCAATTAAATTATCCATAATAATAATAATAATAATAATAATAATAATAATAATAAAACCAACAACATTCAAATAATCCGAAAAGATCACTTTTTCCCATGTAATAAAGAGCAAAATATAAACACTTGTATGCCAACAAAGACATTTATTTTATTCGATTGAATTACTAGAAATTTAGTTTTTTAATAAATTTTAATTTTTACTTTCTCAGTCGATCCATCAGTTATAAAACGCAATTTGTCATTATCGATAATTTAATAAAACATTCTAAAAATCAACCTGAAAAAAAATTTTTTTGTCCCAAGCAATAAAATGCAATAAAACCACTTATTTGTTAACAAAGACATTTATTTTATTAGACTGAATTATTAGAATTTGAATATTTTTAATAAATTACAATTTTTACTATCTCAATCCGATCCACCAGTTATAAAACGTAATGTGATATTATCAATAATTTAATAAAACATTCTAAAAATCAACCTCCATTTTGTCTCAAGCAATAAATGCAATAATTTTTTTTTTTTGTTAACAAACACATTTATCTCATTAGACTGAATTATTAGAAATGCATTTTTTTTAATAAATTACAATTTTTACTATCTCAATCCGATCCACCAGTTATAAAACGTAATCTGACATTATCGATAATTTAATAAAACATTTTAAAAATCAACTCGGAAAAATCATTTTGTCCCAAGCAATAAAATGCAATAAAAATACTTATTTTTTAAACAAAGACATTTATTTTATTAGACTGAATTATTAGAAATTTATTGTTTTTTTTACAAATTACAATCTTTACTATCTAAATCCGATTCACCAGTTATAAAACGTAATCTGACATTATCGATAATTTAATAAAACATTCTAAAAATCAACCCGAAAAAATCATTTTGTCCCAAGCAATAAAATGCAATAAAAATACTTATTTTTTAAACAAAGACATTTATTTTATTAGACTGAATTATTAGAAATTTATTGTTTTTTTTACAAATTACAATCTTTACTATCTAAATCCGATTCACCAGTTATAAAACGTAATCTGACATTATCGATAATTTAATAAAACATTCTAAAAATCAACCCGAAAAAAATTCATTTTGTCTCATGCAATAAAATGCAATAAACACACTTATTTGTTAACAAAGACATTTATATCCTTAGGACTGAATTATTAGAAATGTATGTTTTTAATAAATTACAATTTTTACTATCTCAATCCGATCCACCAGTTATAAAACATATTCTGTCAGTATCGATAATTTAATAAAACATTCTAAAAATCAACCCGAAAAAATCATTTTGTCCCAAGCAATAAAATGCAATAAAAATACTTATTTTTTAAACAAAGACATTTATTTTATTAGACTGAATTATTAGAAATTTATTGTTTTTTTTACAAATTACAATCTTTACTATCTAAATCCGATTCACCAGTTATAAAACGTAATCTGACATTATCGATAATTTAATAAAACATTCTAAAAATCAACCCGAAAAAAATTCATTTTGTCTCATGCAATAAAATGCAATAAACACACTTATTTGTTAACAAAGACATTTATATCCTTAGGACTGAATTATTAGAAATGTATGTTTTTAATAAATTACAATTTTTACTATCTCAATCCGATCCACCAGTTATAAAACATATTCTGTCAGTATCGATAATTTAATAAAACATTCTAAAAATCAACCCGAAAAATTCATTTTGTCTCAAGCAATAAATGCAATAAAAACATTTATTTGTTAAAATAATTTATTTCATTAGACTGAATTATTAGAAACGTATTTTTTTAAATAAATTACAATCCTTACTATCTAAATCCAATCCACCAGTTATAAAACGTAATCTGACATTATCGATAATTTAATAAAACATTTTAAAAATCAACTCGAAAAAATCATTTTGTCCCAAGCAATAAAATGCAATAAAAACACTAATTTGTTAACAAAGACGTTTATTTTATTAGACTAAATTATTAGAAATGTATTGTTTTTTACAAATTACAATCTTTACTATCTAAATCCGATCCACCAGTTATAAAACGTAATCTGACATCATCGATAATTTAATAAAACATTCTAAAAATCAACCCGAAAAATTCATTTTGTCTCAAGCAATAAAATACAATAAAGACAAAAGCCTTATTTTTTCTACTACGATAAAATCAAATTGATCTAAACAACTAAACACCTTCAAGAACAATTTTAAATCACTCACCTTGCATTGTTAAGATGATGACCAAGACATAAAGTAGAACCAACATTCTTGATGATATCAGTTTCTTCAAATTCGACCAAGATTACAATATCTAACTTGATTTTGTTCCTATACTCATATAGATATGTTGATGTTCAATAACTGTACATAATTTTCTATGTATAAATATTTAACACTTTTTTCCTCGGCAATTATATCACCTTCTGTCTGTTTCTATCCTCTTCTTTGTTCAATATAACTTATCCTTCATAAACTTTTATATAATTAACAGATTATCAATCAGTTTATCTCTTCGGTTACTATTAATATCGAGTCAATTTTTTTTACATTAGTTGAAGTTCTTATAATTGAAACTTAAAAAATATTAATGAGATTAATTAATGGAGTACTTCACCAAGTATTTTTTTTTTTATATAGAGGTTACAATGTCAAGGAACAAATATTAAACTAAAACACAATTAACCGTCCCAAAAGTTTCATAAACAACTCTCGCAATTTCCTTACTATAATATTTTTCTTCAGTTCTTAAATTAAAAGTACATGAAGAATGATAATTTTTCTAAACATCACTCTCTCTCTATATAAAACTTTTAAACATCAAACAAGTTATTTGAAGTAACTTTTCAAATCACAATCCATTTACTATTTCAAACATACATAGTAATTGTCAATCGCACCGAATTAAACAGTTAGAGAAGATAAAAATTCCCATCATAAATATCATCGGTTATCCAACATAAAGTAAGTCCACGAACAAAACAATCCAGCAACTGACAAAAATCTCCACCAACAATCCAGAAAAAAGAAAAAAAAAATCTTCACACCTCCAACTTCAGAACTCGCAAATAAAAACGCATCCGAAATTTAACACAAGTACATTAAAGCGCGCATCCGAAATTTAACACAAAAAAGAGTCCGGCATCAAGAGTTCTGCAAACTTCGCCCGATTCGCTATCCAGGAATCGCGTTCACTTTCGGGAGCATTGGAGAAATGCGTCCGGACTTGGGAAGTCTAGAATCCGGAATGACGGACTTTCGGGGCTGGTGGCAGGATGAAGTGGCGAGCGCTGGGGTAGCGGGTAAAAGGTGAGAATGCCCGGATGGTGGATCAGAAGGGAAAACTGGAAAAAGGTATTGGGGTAGTATTTTACCCCGAACCAGGACTTTTTCAGGTGTACATTCTGAAGTGATAAGGTTGTGTTCATTTTAGTAAATTACTGGTTTCTCATTACATTTATTTACTGTTTTTTTTAACCCACTGACGGTCATGGGAATGGACGAAATTTCCCAGTTGTTTTCCCTGCAATAATTTTTAAATTATATTTCTAATTCAAATAGATAAATTTTTTTTTAATTATTTTTTTTTATTTATTTTGTTTTAGATAGGTTATAGACTGTCATCCTAACAAAAATATCTAAAAAAATATTTTATTTTCAATATTATTAATTATTTTAAAAATGTTGTGTATTGCTGGAAAAACTGGGGATCCTTTGAAGTATATATACGTGCATGACCGTCAATGGGTTTTAAAACAATTTTGTAAATATTTAAAGTTTTAATTACATTTAATTATATTTTTAATAGTTTTTCATTACATTCATTTATACATGTAATAGTATTTCATTTTATTTATATTTAGAATGCGTTTTTTTTTTTATTACGCTTATTTGTATTTAACTGGTTTTCATTACATTTATTTGTATCTTTAATGGTTTTTCATTTTATATTTTTAAATGTAGTTATTACATTTATTTAAATTTTTAATGATTTATTACATTTATTTATAGTTTAAATGATTTTTATCGCATTTCGATTTTATTAACTTTTATAGAATTTTTTTCTATTTTAAACTTTACTTTTGTTAAATTTGAATTTTAATGGTTTTCATTTCATTTATTTGTATTTAACTTATTTTCATTCCATTTATTCATATTTCAATGTTTTTTTATTAGATTTATTTGTATTCTAACGGGTTTGAGTTACATTTATTTTTATTTAACGAGTTTTCATTACATTTGTTTTTATTTAACGGATTTTCATTACATTTATTTATATTTAATGAATTTTCATTAAATTTTTTTATATTTTAACTGGTTTTCATTACATTAATTCTTAAAGGATTTTTGTTACATTTAATTATATTTTAACGGGTATTCATTAAATTTATTTGTATTTTTAATGGTATTTATTGCATTTATGTTTTAATAGTTCGTATTACTTTTATTTCTATTTTAATGGTTTTTCATTACCTTTATTCGTATTTCTAATGGTTTTCCATAAATTTATTTAATGACATTTCTTTCTAAATGCAATATAAATATTGCAAAACCAATGATTTTGTTCACAGCATTCATACTTTTGATATTTTTTATTAAATCTAATTTAATGGTTTTTCATTGCGTTCATTGAAATTATTTTTTAATAGTTTTTCATTGAATTTTTTCATAATTTTATGATTTTATTTTAGTTTGTACTTTTAACAATGGTTTTTCATAGTATGCATTTCTATAATCAATAGTTTTTCATCACATTTACTTATATTTTTATTTGTTTTTCATTTCCTTTACTTATGTTACTAATTATTGACATTTATTTATTTTGAAAATTCTTTTAAAACTTTCAAAAAGTTATTTTCTTACTTTTATCTAATACCAAGTTCTCATTAAAATTACCCGACTATGCAACAGTCTTCGTTTTCGGAAGTAATTCAGTGGCGTTTCAATCTCCAATGTTACCATAAACAGCAGAAGGGAAATTGATTTTGCATTCTGTAAAAGGCAGCTATTACAGAGAAAGTAACTGGTGCTTTCTGCCACGTTCATTCCCCCCGATATTCGAAGTATTCCCAATTATTTACCTAGAAATCGCTAATTTTGATATATACACCCTCCAAACATCCAATCTGTAGCGTACGAAACATTCCTAGATGTTCCAATTGGGTATCCTGATATAGAGAGGGCCATAGTTTAAACAAAATGAGAGGAGAGCCAGGTGTGGCCCTTAATTGGGGGTATTTTCTCCCCTTCGTGAGTTGGGTATGATTTTACTAATGTTTTATATTCTTTGTCTTGTGATTGGGTTTAATTAGTTGGGTTTTATGTGTAATTAGTTTTGCGAAGAGTCACTGTGATTATTGTTAGAATAAATTGTTTGGCGATGCCCTTTTATTACGCACTAAACATGACGATTAAATCGAACCAGATATCACGCAGTTCTACAAAGTATTTCTGGTACAGGTAAAGTAATTAAGTATTAGTTGCATACTTGTAGGGCAGGCACATAAAGGTAAATGAAGCTTTGCAGTTTCAAAGGGCAAACTTAACATTGGGTAAAAAAAAAGTTTTTTTCTACCCAATATTCGAATCTAGACCCTTCACAGTTTGTACAATGTATATTTTTACTTCAACTACCCTCATGCTAACATAGGGTGATAAAAATATTGATTTCAGACCACAAAAAAAAAAAAAAAAAATTTCATCCCACCATGTTTAGGAACATCCTGATTTTGAAATGGAGGTCTAGAAAAAATGTCTATATGTGTGTACATGAAGAGAATAACTCTCTAACGATTTGACCAATGATGTTCAAATTTGATGGTAAGGGTTACTAGTGGCCACGGGACCTACCGTTAAGGTTTTCGTCAAAATTATGCACGGGCATAAGTTGAAATCTTGAAAAATCATGAAAAATGCCATGTTTTTCAACAACTGTTCCAACGATTTTGGTTAAAATCGCTGTGCTAGTGCCTCTTGAGGTGTTCAAAACATTCCCATACCCTAAATTACCAAAAAAGACGATACAAGTGTAAAAGGCTTTAAAACGAATGGCTTTCATACAGAGCTCTTTGCCCTTAAGCATCGCCCATCAACGATTTATTTTCATCTGTTTCGCGTACAAGGAATGATAATGCAATCTAATAGAATAACATAGCCGATTTCGTAGTTTTCACTTCTTTTTTTTTACCCCATATAAAAATTATTGCAGTGAAAATACGAAAACGGTAAACCATTCCATTTCAAATTTGGTAGGTTGTTTTCAGATTATCTGGCGCCGTCAGCAACACGAGGGCTATAATGCGCCGAAACATTCGTCATTAGACAAGCCAACATACATCTACAAACACCCATGCCTAACACGGGACTCGAACCCGCAACCTCGCGGTGTAGAAGCCAGTACGCTAAACACTATGCCGTTTGGTAGGCCCATTTCAAATTTGAATGACATGATATATAGTGAAAATTGAAAGTTGAACGATGTTCCACATCTCTAGTTTATGTTGAAATTGACCTTCTTTGTCACTCAAAATCATCGATATAGATAAACAACTGGATTGACTGCTTAACGCTGGGGAAAATGAAGCCGTTGCCAGATGCCTTTGGAGGGATAAAAAATACGGATTGCCGAGGATTGAAAGTAAAATTTTGGGTTGTATACAGCAGCAATGTCAATAGTAGACCTTAATTAGTAAAAATGTGCACAAAAAAATATACTTAAACACTTTACAAGGTTTTTCGCATTCCCATCCAACTGTAAAAGTGAACTGTGATTGGTTAATTATTCCACCAGCTTCGCAATCCCCGGCGCGGTTTTCTCTTTACATAGACAATGGAGCAGTCTATCCAGTTGTTTATCTATATCGATGCCCAAAATACGCAGGAAATGATATCAAGCTCCATAGAAGCTGCCTTATGGAAAACTTTTCAATTCCATTTTTACCAACTTTGTTGAGTTCGCCCCTTCTTTTCCGCAACTCCTCATTTGAACACCCAAGGTTGGTTGGTTGGTTGGTTGGTTGGTTGGTTGTTTTCAGATTATCTGGCGCCGTCAGCAACATGAGGGCTATGATGCTCCGAAACATTCGTCATTGTACAAACCAACATACATTTACAAACACCCATGCCTAACACGGGACTCGGAACCCGCAACCTCGCGGTCTAGAAGCTATCACGCTAACCAATTTACCGTTTGGTCGGCATGAACACCCAAGAATCATCACAAAATGGGGAGAAAAGGTCTAAAAGTCAGCATTTTCCAAATAGAAGTATTTCTAGTGGTCATAAAATTAAAAAAATTAGACTTACAGGAAGGGATTGGCTTAAAAATGCGATTCTTGATTCTCACATGAAAAAATGTGGAACATCGCACAACTTTCAATTACACTCTAATACTGACATGAATTGGTGTTATTCACCGTTTTTATATTTTCATCATTCATTTGGAAAAAAATTGCCAGTTTGCTGATATTTTTAGGGATAATTCCGATTTTGGACTTAAAAACAAAACACTGCTAAAATGGCGATTCACTTTTCAATAGTTCTTACATTATCCTTTCTTGTAAGTAAAACAGTTGAGAAGCAAAAAAACGACTAACTCTGTGTTGAAGACGCTCGTTTTTCGACTTGTTACGCCGTTAAAAGCATTCTTACGAGAATTTTAGAAGTGGCGATGTTTAAAAACCTTAAGAGGCATTACCACAGCATTTTGATCAAAATCGTAAGAGTCGTATGTTAGCAATTACTGAAAAGTATAATTTTTTTCGATGGAAGTAACCTTATGCGCATGCGCAATTTCGACGATAACCTTAAAGGTAGATCCTATGGCCACCACTAACACATACACCAAATTTATACAACGTATGTCAATTTTCTATTACGTACACACATACAGGTAATTTTTTTAGACCACATATCTGAAATCAGAATGCTCCAAAACGCAGAGAAATTCAAAAGAATATATATATATATATTAATAGTAAATAAATTATCAAAAACATTATTTGCTTTACTATATGTTAACATGGGTAAATGAAAATAAACTAGGGGTGTGGAACATCGCACAACTTTCAATTACACTATATTGCTGATGTAGATTTATGTAATTTATCATTTTTATATTTTTATCAGTCGCTTAGAAAAAATTGCCAGCTAGGCGATATTTTTTGTGATAATTCTTAAATGGGACTTAAAAAAAAATCGAAAAAATGGGAATTTTGGCGGTATGCTTATCGATAATTCTTACATTATCCTTTCTTGTACACTGTTAAAAATTTTGTTCCACCTTGCACCAAAAATTGGTTCCCATTTAGCTGCCACCAACATTTGGTGCTTAGTTTCACGATTTAATGGTGCAACCTCGGACCGTAAGCACATATTAAATCGCGAAACTAAGCACCAAATGTTGGTGGCAGCTAAATGGGAACCAAATTTTGGTGCATGGTGGACAAATTTTTTTAACAGTGTAGGTGAAACAGGGCAAAGATAGAAAAAATAAATCGATGATGAGGTTTGCGCAAGGAAAGAGAACTCTGTGTTTAAGGCATTCGTTTTTCAACTTTTTACGCCACTAAAGCATTTTTACGAGAATTTCGGTGGTGGGGTTGTTTAAAACACCTTAAGAGGCATTACCACAGCGATTTTGAACAAATTCGTTATCACCATTTTTTAGCAATCACTGAAAAACATGATTTTTTCAATGGCATCTACCTTACACGCATATGCGATTTTGATGAAAAACTTAAAGATAGGTCACATGGCTACCACCAGAACGCATACCAAATCTGAATATCGTAGGTCAATTTGCTCGGTAGTTATGCTGACCACGTACGCATTTTTTGAAATCAGGGTGTTCCAAAACGTGGAGAAATGCATATATATATAAAAAACCCGATAAAATAGATATATGGTGCCATCATTATCCAAACTCAATTATTTCAACTGTGTATTTTGATAAGTTTATTTTTCATAAGTTAAACATTGATGACGATGGGTATTTACTGGTACGCTATTGGTGTAAATAATTACATTGAGCATGAATTTCCTGTTGGACTCAAAAATAAAGTACTCATATTATGAGAACTAGAATGTAAGTGTAATGAAAATAATAAAATATTATCAACTGTTGACTCAGATCTGGTGTGAGGCTCATCAAGAATCGTCTAATTGGTTAAATAAAATAGTAGATGATCGTCCAAGTAGTGTCAGATAAAAGGAATCGTCTTTACACACCAGAATAAAAAAGAACTTTATAGTACTGATATACTGTATCGATTTGATATACAGTAGAACCTCGATAAACCGACTTAATTCGGACCGAAGATAGTTCGGATAAGCGAAAATGACGGATAATAGAGAGTTGTAAAAAATAATAAAAAGTTAATTATTTTCATTTATTGAATGCAGGGCCTTTCATTTTCTTTTTTATGACATAATTGTTGGAAATGAGTTTTGTTGTCGTAATCTGGATAATCATTGTTTCGCGGTTCTATCCCGAAGTCTTTTTAAAAGCAATTGTTCAATTTGATCTGCATATGATTATTGCTCTAACCATGTCAGTCCTTTTGAAAAACGGTCAAAAGCTTCACCATTAAATTTAGTGTAAAGGAAATTATTTCGGTTTTAAAAAGGGCAAATGATTTATTACTCATTTGGGATATTTTTGATGTCGACTAAAGGATGGTTAACAGAGAGTTCCGGATGAAAGAGAGACGGTTAATCGAGGTTCTACTGTACTGTAGGGTTAACTATATTTCATGAATTACATAAACGTTAAAAACAATAACAACAATAACCACCTTTTACAATGGGAATAGGTTATCAGTTGTTGTTGACAAACATCTGTTGCGAGGCTATTCAAGAAGTGTTCGCATTGGTTAAATAAAATATGAGAAGAAGGTTTACATTGCATGGTTTTTAGTTTCATTGTTGGTGTTTCACTGCATTTCTTTATGTCATTAAATTGCATCCATTTATTTTGAAAATTATTTCTAAATATAACACTTTCAAAAAGTTATTTTCTTACGTTTATCAGACAAAAAGATCTCACTAATAGTCAGATAAAAAGGAATTATCTTTACAAATCAGAATAAATTGAACTCGACTGACTATAAATATACTTATATTTTCAATTTGGCTTCTGTAACGTAGTGTTTGTTCCTTAAACTACCTAAAACCGTCTTTAAAATCTATCAAAATAAACTAAAAACCACGTCATTCTCTTCGGAAACTATAATAATAATAATACAACCTCATGCGAAAACCCTTCTTCCATTTTCTACATGAAATATCATTCTCGGTCCAGAACATCACTTAAATATTCAAAGAGTCGTTACGAATGAATTTATTAATAAGTAATGCTCGCATCCGCTACTGTATTCTAATTTCACCTACTGAAGAGAAACTGGGACTCAAATTATGCATCTTAAGGGATAAGAACGGAAATGTCTTCTCGGTTTTGAACCCGAGGGAAAAGACCCATTCAAAGTGAAATGTCAATTTATCTTAATTCATTTGTGTGCATTAGCAATAGTTTTGTCGTTGCGGGCGATAACAAAGAAAATAAGTGGTAGCAAATAATGTTTTTACGATTAATGAAGTATTTTACTCCGGTTTTATTTTGAGTTGGGTGTGTAATATTTTGATTAGGTTATGAAATTAATAATGATTTTGGCAATTGTCCTAGCTTACGAGCTATAAAAGGTTATTTGAATGTTGTTACACTATTTAGGATTCGGAGGAGGATAGGCTTGGTGAAATAGTGGAATGGAAGTGTTAGGATAATAATAAATATTTATCAGTTGTTGTTGACAAGGATTGGGTAGCATTTATCCCCTTTCCAGTTTCTAATGCACAGGGTGATATAAAGTAACAGGTTGGTTGAATTCAGATTATCTGGCACCGTCAGCAACACGAGGGCTATAATACACAGAAACATTTCTTCATTAGACAAGCCAACATACATTTACAAACACCCATGCCTAACACTGGACTCGAACCCGCAACCTCGCGGTCTAGAAGCTAGCACGCTAACCACGATACCGTTCGGTCGGCCTAAAGTAACAGGATATCAGAATAGTCAATAATTCACGAACTCTAAGAGTAGAAAGGTACGATTTTCACAGAATTACTCAGATAAAAGTCAAGTTTTCTACACATAAAGAGTAAATAGTTACTTGCATCAGAACATAGTATTTCAAATCACAATCTTAAGGTGTACATAGACAATTGAGATGATTTTCTTTAATTTTTATGTTATAATTTCAAACTTTTTGGCAGTACATCAGAAATAAAAATGATGCATTTTTATACACATATTTTTTTTCGTTTAATTCTTTAATTAGATAACTGCAATTAAAATGACTAATTAGGACATTATTAGAACGGACATAAATATTTTTTGTAATCATTTTAGAGGCATAATTTTTATTCATAATGTTTCCAATGATTTATCCATAAACATTTGTGAATTTGGCCTCAATATTAATTTAATTATAAGTTTTTAAATAAAAAGTTTGAAAAAATACTTAGTTTTCATCAAAAAATTAAGATTAAAATATATAAAAAAAAAAATTATAACAATATATATTAGATTCTACTAGGAAACACATTCACAACTATTGTTTACAAAACAAAATTAGAATTTTGTAAATAGGACCATTTATTATGAAGTTATAACCGTTGGCGTAAAGTCATAACACCAAAATCTCATTCTTCAGAAAACGCGTTTAAAGTTTACTACACTAATGAAGGAGATACAAAACAGGTTCACAAAACCCACTGTAATTAAAAAAGTAATTTGAGTCTCATGAAGAAAATGGTATAATTTTAAAGGTAATAAAATTCGGGATTTAAAAAAAAAAAAAAAAAAAAAAAAAACTTGAATCAAATTTCGCAATTTCTAATGTATATGTATACCTTATATTAGCAACCAATCTTTATTAAATAACACTAGGTAGCTCATTACAGATACATACAGTGTGTTCTATTGGCGGAACAAATATATATTTTCTGAGCATTTCAAAAACATAGATTCCCGCATTGCCCCATTCCCAAATGTTCATTCATCATCTATTTCGTGAAATGTCCCGTTACATTTTAAGTCATCGTGTCTTGATATTTTTTGTTTTTGCCACAAATACTATTATAATAGTCAATATAAGATAATGAATTGGAACATCTGTGCAACAAGATTCATAAAATTCCACTCTCATAATATCTACTAAAATACCCTATCCATCGTCCTATTTCATAGAGTACTCTTGACGCAAGTTTCCTTCTCATATAGTTCCAAAATATCATCTCCAAAAAACCCATTTCTTAGAGTACAATGTACATAGATTCCCTTCTCATAGTACGAAAATACCTTTTCCCTAGTCCCTTTTCATAGATTCCCATCTCATAGAAGTACCATTTACATAGATTCCCATCTCAAAGAAGTACCATTTACATAGATTCCCATCTCATAGAAGTACAATTTACATAGATTCCCTACTCATAGAAGTACCATTTATATAGATTCCCTTCTCGTATAGTTCCAATATACCCTTTCTAAAGAGTTCCTTTTCATGGAACATCTTTTGCATAGATTCCCTTTTCATAATACTAAAATACCCTTTCCATGGTTCCTTTTCATATACTACATTCTCATATTGTACCAAATTAATCTTTGTATTGAGTCCCCTCTCGGAGTTTAAAATTTAATTTTTTTTAACTTGGATTTTTAAACATATAACTCAATGTGCAATTATAAATACATTGTTTTTTAGAAAGATAGGTATTTGCCTTTAAATTGGCGCATCATTTATCAACTTTGGTTTGGTATAATTGAAAGAAACGGAGTTCTTACCAAAAAAAAAAAAAAAAAAAAAAAAAAAGCAGAAAAAAAACAAAACATCCATAAATAAATTATATTAAATTTAATACAATTTTTATAATAAAACATATCAAATATATTTATTCAAACTGTGACAATAAAAATGATATTGATAATTATTTCCATCAATTGAAGGTAGACAACAAAGGGAAAGGGAACAGAACCCAATACATTTTACATGCCAAGCAGAGATTTTAACCCTTTGCACTCGATGCCTTTTTCGCGCGGAGGGACCAGCAACTCGAGACATTTTAGGTTCGGTTGGCGTTTATGGATTTGCTTCATAGAAACTAAACACAGTCATTGGCCTTGCATCAAATTTCCGCATCAAACCTAGTGGTCCTCTCGTGCAAAGGCTTAACGTCTGAGCCACGAGTTCGTCCTCTCAAGGCACACAAAATGTATCTAATTATGTATACGAATAAGATGAAGTCAAGTTAATTATATCTTATTATCCAAACTTTTAACAAACAAATCACTTTATTTGTAGCACCAGCATTAACACAAGGTTCCTGTGCGTAGATATTTGAAATTATATTCGAGACACTCGCATATTAGTGTTTACATCCGAATACCTGGTATTGGTATTTAGGATATTCGTGAGTTCCGACTGACGTTATATTACAGTTACACGTCTCCACTTCTGATTGGAGGATAAACACAATATTTGGCCAACACGAGGTGGATGCAAACACCGTTCATTGGTGTATGCTAATATGTTTAGGATTGCTAAAAGATAACTTTTGGGCTGAAATTGTAAGTGTTGTGGGGATTTAGATTATTCCTCACGATTTGCGATTTTTTTAGTAGAGTACACTGTAATTAGTTTAATATTTACCAATGTGTTATTTATAAATATTAAACTAATTACAGTATATATTGTTTATATAATGTAATTAGTTTAATATTTTTATTATAAACTAATTACTTTAATTTTATATTGTTAATGTAATTAATAAAATATTGTTAGAAGATTAGAAAAAAAATATTGAGAATTGATGATTTTTTTTAATAAATTTGTACAGTTTGAAAATTTAGAGCACTATGTAAAAAATTTTTTCAAAAAAATTTAGTTATTGCCTAGTAATACATTTAAATATGTAAAATTTATAATTTTAAAGGATTAAATTAAAATAATAGTTTTAATGGTACGAAGTCCTCTTAGTATATTTGTTAAATTATATTTGACGTTTTCGTTCAATTATTGCATTAAAATGTTTATTGTTCGTCTGGCAGTTGCACTTAATATTGTAAATTTCATATTTTATTTTTTATTGTGGTTTTCATCTATTCACAATAAATTAATCATTGCAATGGACAACTCCCTCATTTTTTAAAAACGATTAAATTAATATATATTTATGAAAAAGTTCTTTCTGATTCCAAATATTTAAACAAAAGTTCTTTAACAAAATTAGCTGTTTAAATATTAAGGAAAGAAAAGGCCTCAAACCCGAGCCAAAAGCAGTCCGATCAAAACATTCAACAAAATCTTTGACGTCAAGAAATCCTATTATTTATATGGTTATCGTGAGGTTTCTAACAAATAGTTGACGTTGAACTAGTAGGCGTTGGTAGACCATTGCCATGTCCTATACAGGTTGACGCGAATTGCGAGAAACTTGCAAAACTGGTTTCCGTTGCCGCATTTCAAGCCAAGATATTTGGGAAGCATTGACGTCACATTCAAATCGGGCCGAGTGAATTGTTTTCTCGCCAACGTCTAACAACGGAACTTTGATTGCAAATTAAAAAAAAAGAAAAAGCGCATTGAGCAGACATTTTTGCATTGATGGCCTTTTCGAAACATTTAGAATTGAATAAAAAAAAATTTAAATTTTAAAAATGCGGGAATTGTCGATTGTCTATGTATAGAAAATGTGCTATCCTAAAACTTAAATTATAAATATCTCATTTATTACAAACTTATTGATTGAATAATATTTTAAGGAAGTTAAATATAAGAAAGCGTTTGCTTAGATATGTTTTTATATTAATTGCATTAGTTTAAAATATATTTCATTGTCATTTTAACTCTCTAATTTACTTAAAGGTTATAATACCTATAAATCAGAATGTTAAAAATATTGGTAATATTTAATTAAATATCTCATTCATTTAAATATCTAATTATCGTATGTGGGGTAATGAAAATATTGCAGTAAAAAAAATGCATTTTTTACATTTTACAAGAGTTTAAATAAGTTGTCTAGAAAAATTAATGTGTGTTTATCCGTCTATTTCTCCTTCTTTGGTCAGAATAAATCATGAACGAATTGAACTACAATGTTCAAATTTTGGATATTTAATTTTCTTACTGTCAAAATAGCGCGTACGCATATTATAGCTGTCATTGAAAAGTGAACAAATATTCAGAAATTTCCATGATACAGCTTTAATGATTTTAATCAAAATCGCTGTGCTAATGCTCTTAAGATGTTCAAAAACTCCCCACCTTTGAAATTCCTGTAGAAATTTCATAAAGTCATAAAAAGTTGAAAAATGAATGTCTTAAACACAAAGCTCTATCCCTTGAGCATTTCTCATGAACAACTGGTCCTGCTTTGTTTCACTTACTTGAATGTATAATGCTGTATCTAAGAAAACTGAATAGAAAAATTAACCATTTAATGTTTTTTTTTTCAATATTATAATTACCATTAAAAATATCACTATCGCCAAAGTGACATTTTTTTAAATCAATTAAAAATTTAAATTAAAACTGTAAATTATACTGCCAAATTTAAATTCAGTGACCAGTATCATATCAAATTAAAAGTTGTGCGTTGTTCCATATTTCTTTGTTATCTTTCCATACGTGTATATATTGTTGCGTGGATGGGTTTTAAAGATTTGAAGCCAAAGCAGACAAACACTTGCAGAAATTTATTCCAATATAACTCTTCACAGATTCCTTTGCAACTCCAGAACTTCTCGTTCTAGTAGACTCAATACAGCTCTATACACAACAATAGAGCACAAAACAGCAGTTAAACTTGACACACAACTGCTAAATCACCTCAAAAGACAATGCAATACAGTTCGCTTTAGAACTACTTTGAATGCTCACTGCGACTCAGTATCTCAACTCAGTAATTACAGTCAACTAACTGACTCAACTCAGTCAGTCAACTCAACTGACAAACTGACTCAACTAACTCCCCGCTCACTTGGCTGGTCTTATATAGGTTGGTTGGTTGTATTCAGATTATCTGGCGCCGTCAGCAACACGAGGGCTATAATGCGCCGAAACTTTCGTCATTAGACAAGCCAACATACATTTACAAACACCCATGCCTTCACGGGACTCGAACCCGCAACCTCGCTGTCTAGAAGCCAGCACGCTAACCACTATACCGTTTGGTCGGCAGTCTTATATAGGAGTCAAACCTTCTTGAAACTTCTAGAGGTAGATATTTGGAGAATTTTCCAGATCGTAGTCGAAAAGTCCTATACATGTACACGGGGACCGAAAATGTCACCAAATTTGTCGACAAAAATTAATCGCCAAAACCGACGCCAACTTGGCTCTATCTCGCCAATTTGACGAGATTACCATTACCATAATGTTAAATGCCCTGCTCCTTGTAAAACTCGCTTCCCAGAGTTATCTCTGTAAAACTCGTTATCAAGTATTAAGACATATTGCGGGGAAGCAAAGTTAAGGTGCACCAAGTTACTGCACCTTATGCGAAATGTACATAAATTTATCTTTTTACATAATCAATACTACGGAATATTCACAAATATACAGAAATTCATAACAATATATATATATACACTACATAAAAATAAATAGATGGCTGTTCAAAAAACCTATTTGTGAGATATTTAAGGACTCAAACTAAAGATTATGTGTTGGTATGCTATTTGTTTTTTCCCCATTTGTATTTGAAAACGCTTTTCTTCAACATCTGCTAAAATCAAAATACAAATATTTTTTTTCATTGGTAATCCAACATTAGATATTTAAAAATATTTGCTTTCAAATCTTTTTAAGTGCCTATCTTGTGTTGTAGTCAAAAAATAATCCTTACATTGTTAACTTCAAAAAGATTTACTATATTTTTCCATTTTAAATATTCGTAATGTTTTCCCTTTAATGGCTTGTCAAAAGCATCCCAAAAGATTTGTGCAAAGTCAGAGCAAACAGAATAACAATTCATAAAGGAAACCATTATGAAGAGTGTTTAAAGAAATAAATACATCAACGATAAATGCGGTAAAATCACATTAGGAATTATTTTAAAACATATTTTTGTCTGTGTTCATTCAATTTCACTCTTTTACGATCCGGAAATAAAATTATATCCCAACTTATTCAGTAAAGCTCGGAATACCACTTACTTCGGCAAATTGAGTTTAATGGGATTTAGTTTCGGCCACTTTGTAGTTTTCGCAGGGCTAATATTCTATTCATTTATTGTGTGGGAATAATTGTTGTGTTCTTTGTCTTATAAATCGATTGGTAAAAATAACGTTAATAGATTGCAGCGTCTACCAAACGATTTTACTTGCCTAGAGTACTGTTATACACAGGGCCTGATTTAGAATTTTTTTTACTGTAGGCCCAACATTCAGAGAGGGGCCCCAATAGCAAACATTTATTTCTTTACGTCACAATATTACCAGATCAAGCTACATTCATTAAGACTAACTTTTTACAATTAAAACTAATAGTTTAGTTTCACACGATTTTTTTGTTATAATTAGTATGATCTAGATTTGCTCAAAACTTTTGAATTAATCAAGACCCCCCCCCCCCATGAACACTAATTTTAAAGTACACTTTCCTGTATTTTAAACTTACATTTTACCACAGGGTCCACAAATTATATAATAATAAAGATTACTTAATTTTATAACAATAATTGTAAATAATACAAAGTAACCTTTCCACTGTTTCTACGATCTCACCAAAGAGGAGGGCCAAAAAGTCCACGGAAGAGCCTGCAAACCAACCAATCACAAAGACTCTTTCATTTCACAATGTAAGAAGTTGTATATGGTTGGTGAACATCTCTTTACAAGAGGCGAGAGAAGGAGAACAGCGGCTTAAAGCCTTTGTCTCTGTGTACATATGAAGAAGTTGTATATGATTGGTTGAACCGGAAAGATTTGCTTAATTAGGTTTTATTAGGTTAATCTATCTAAATTAACTCTCAGTGACTATAAAAAATATGGAATTTGCGGATGTGTAACTAAAAATTTGTTATTATTTTTGTTCAGTACTTCCCATAAAAAGACCATTATATTTATAATTTTCAGAAAACTTTCAAAATTTGGGGGACCCTAGGCCCGGGCCTAGGGAGCTTAATGGTAAATCAGGCCCTGGTTATACATAAAAATCGAACTATACAAATAACATTTGGATTGAAGAACTAAAAAAAAAAAGAACTTTTAAAAAATACGGATTTACATTGTAAATAATCTTCATTGTTTATGGTGTAAAAAAAAACATTGCCTTGTCGAATTCAATGAAATAGAATTGAGTTACAAAATATTTAGTTTCTTGTATTGGCAATTATTCTAAATTTAACTTGTCTATTTTGTAGGAACTTTCTCGACTTTTTTTGTTCTTGTGTAAAAAGAAGAAACAATACACTTTTACCTGTTCAGTGTTCGTTAGTTGGTACTTTACAGCATGTTTTTGTAAAAAAAAAAAAAAAAAAAGCTTTAAAATTCTGAATGCTATTTTGTTTACACATTTGAGTTTATGGTCGGTAATATTAAGATAAAGGTTAGGATTTACTGTACGGTCCCCCTTGGCGATCTTTTAAAAAGTTGGCGATTCGGCACCGAATGTGGCAACCCGTCGCGAAGTTTTTTTGATAACACTAGTGACCGTTTATTTGGCAACACCGCGTGTTTTGACCATCGATATAGATAAACAACTGGATAGACTGCTCCATTGTCAATGCAAAGAGAAAAACGCGCAGGGGATTGCCAAGCTTTGCGAAGCTGGTGGGATGATTAACCGATCACAGTTCACTTTTATAGTTGGATGGGAATGCAAAAAACCTTGTTAAGTGTTAGAATATATATATTTTTTGCACATTATTACTAATTAAGGTCTACTATTGACATGTCTGCTGTGTACAACCCAAAATTTTATTTTCAATTCTCGGCAATCCGTATTTTTTATCCCACCAATTGCATCTGGCAACGGCTTCATTTTCCCCAGCGTTAAGTAGTCTATCCAGTTGTTTATCTATATCGATGGTTTTGACGCCATTTTGGATTCGGAGATAGAGTCTTTTGACGTCATTTTCAATCTGGCGATTTTTTTTTGAGAAGTCGTTAAAGGGGATCGTACCGTAAATCTCAACCAAGAAGAGCTGCAAAACATTTGTTAAAAAAATTGCCATTGTTCGGTTTCTACAGAAAGTTGTCTTAATAATACTAATCAATAACAATCCTAATTGTTAAATAGGAGGAATTTCACTTAACGTGTTAGGTATTTAAAGTAAACATGTTGTTGACCATTCTCAATTGTGTATTTTTACGAAATAAAGTTTTTTAAAGAATGTTACATTAAACATATTTGTAAAAAAATTGCCTACACATTATTTCCGAACAAAGTTTCACTATACTGTTATAAAACAATTCAATAAAGCTTTTGCTTTATCTATATATTTAATAGGCAATACGTTTTTTGGGGTTAGTCCGTCCGCCTAAACTGCTCAACCAATTTCAATGATCAAGGTGTCATTTTAAAGGAAATAAGGTGTAGATTTGCCAAAACGTGCCAAAATAATTTATTAACACTTTATTAATTAGTTAAATTTCAATATTTTTCATCATTAAGCTACTACAAAGCCTCAATGATTTTGAATTTATGAATGGCAACATCCTTACGTATGTAAACAACAAACCCGTTGTCAATTTTAAAGCTCTTTTTAAACTCTTCGTTTCAAAGTTGATTTTTTCTGTTTTTCTGAAGCATTTTTGTATTAGAGTAATTATTATTTTGAAGTATTTCTATCCAGAAAAACCAACCCAAGCGAGACTTTCAGGGGTGGGTGAGTGTAGCTCGCGTTGTTTTTTATCAGAATAAATAAAAGATATTGGGACTTCAATGTAAGGTTGTAAGCCTTCAATGTAAGGCTAATGAAGTTTTAAGTCAGAATGTTGGCGGATTGTATATTTAACTTTCTATTATGAAACTTGCAATTTGGGTGTTTTCTCTATTAAGCCTTACATTAAATTTATAAAAATTTGGTTAAATTTTTTATGTCTGGCAAAGCGCAGCAAGATGTTTTAACCACAAATTCGAGCGCAGTGAGACGTTTGGGGGTTGGCGACCATTAGCGAGCAGGGGGCGAAGCCCCCTAGTAACTTTTTATTACAACTACTGACAATTGTTTATATTTGCAAAACAATGCAATACTTTGATAATTGTTGTGGAACAAAGTTATAAAGCTAAAGTACATTATTCTGTTATAGGTGCATTCACTTTGTTGTAAAACATTGCTAATGTACAAATATGTATCAGAAGTTATTGTGCAATTAAGTTACTAAAACTATTTTCTTGAACATTGTTATCGAATAATGTTGATTTTATTAGATAATGAAAAAATGCGCATTAAGCATTGTTGTGAAATAAATTAACCAAGCAAAACAGCATTGGAATAATTGGCTGCTTTGTTGCTGTAGTTTTTTTTTTTTTTTTTTAATCACGTGTTGGTTCTTAAGTAATGGATTTTGTTACAGAACAAAGTTACTAGAAACATTCAAATAAAATGGTTGTAGCAAAATTTAAAAATTGCATCGTGCAATTCTATGCTAATAAAAGTTACGTTGAGCATTGTTGCATATAAATATTGAAAACCCTTTTAACACAAAGTTATATAACATAAAATTCGCAATAGGAAATGTTGCTCAGCATTTTTGTCGATTATAGTTAATAAATTAAGTAGCATTAAACATTGCTATGGAACAAAATTTTTTATTAAGCATTTGACATTTTCGGGAAAAAAATCTAAACACTTCTGTATTGAATTTTGTTAATCGCAAGTCAGTATTTAGAAGAAAGTTACTAAAAATGTTCATAGAAAATAGTTATGAAATGAAATTAGACCAAACATAGCACAATGTTCCAAACATTGTTAAGAATTTTAGTCTCACAGGCAATTATTGTGTAACATAAGCGATAAACATATGTAGTTAAATATTGCTGTATAAGAAGTTATTAAATGTTGAATTTAATGTTGTTGGGAACAAATTTAACAAAATTAAAACAAAAAAAATCGCTTTATATTGTTACAAAACAATGTTACTATGCAATAATTTATTGAATATTTTTCAGATTTAAGTTAATAACAAAGTTGCTTTAATATTTTTATCGAATAAAGTTAACAAACCAAATTTACTAAACACTGTGCGTGTGTTAGAGAACAAATTTAATAAATACAGTTTCATGGAACAATGTCACCTGACATTAGATTTTGTTTCACAATACGAATACAGCAAAAAGCTTTATTTCTAACTTATTTCTTACGTTAGGCTTAGTGTCTTCACTTCTTCGCCAAATTGAACGTAATGGAAATTAGTTACAGGACACTTAGTCCTTGGGTTTAGTTGTTATTCTAAATCGTTCTTTCATTTATTGTGAGAGAAATGGTTGTTTCGCTTCCTTTTTTTTCCCCGCGCTCTTATGCATGGAATAAAAGATAAGATAGAACAACCCCAAAGGAATACTTTTCCCAGGAACAAGACAATGTCCCAAGCTTAGTGTATAATACTTAATTTTCAGCGTACCAAAAGATTCCCTAATTTCCACCGTCTTTCAATCCATCCCCAGCAGTTTTACCTCATCTCAACTCCACACACATCATGTATTATTTAACGCGAGCTTTTTAGCTCCCGCCGCTTGGCAACGCTAAGCGAGAATCTTTTTCGCGCCTTTTGTTTCCACAACCAGACCAGACGACTTTCGCCGAAAACAAAAGCGCGGGGAAAAAAAAAAGAATAGAATAAACGAGCAAAAGTCAAAGATTTGCCACAACTCAAGAGACGTATTCCAGTGTAACAGAAAATGAGGTGGAATGCGTACATAGGCTAAAACTGTTCCCCTGTTCTTTGCTTACTTCTTGTGTTTTCTTCCCTTGGATCCTGTTTTCTATTCTTTGCTCTTGACTTCTTTTGAATTCGATTTTCTTTTCTTCGGATTGTTTTTTTATTTATTTTTTTTATGAATGGGGCCAATTTCGCAGGGGAAATAGAACGCTGTAAAAATGCCGCTGAACCTAAAGCGATTCTGATGGCGTGTAGAAGAGGGAGGTAACGTCGGAGTTTAAAGCGTTCAATTTCCGTGTGTAATGTTACTTATAGTGGTACTGAGGGGTACATAAATGTTTAAGAAAGTAAACGGTATTTCCTTTTGGAATCCATCTTCAGTTGGGCGATTGCTATTTTCCATCCTTTGTTGAGTTTTCCCGGAGATGGTTGCGGATGTGAGAATGTGTTAATGGTATAAGATAAAAAATATTCAGACCTGCGCATTTATAATAGCTTTAAGGAAATACTTTCCGAAGTTTATCAGAGGTAGATATCATCAGGCATTATCTCAGAGAAAGTGACGACAAAGCTTTGCAAAATAAATCAGATTATTTTTCGTTTCAGAGTCTCTCAAAGCTTGTTTGATAGGAAGTCCTAATAAGGATAGTTCCCTATACTCTCTATGTTACAATCTTGTAGCCCAGTGCATTTATAAACTACTTTCTATAAAACCTTGACATTTAATCCGTAGGTACGCAAAAGATCACTTAATGAAATGACATAAATTAAAAACTGGAAAATAGCGTCTAATATATTTTATTTTATATTTGAAATCCTTAAGTCAATGCATATGCAGTGGCTCCACCTGGTTTCGTCTTTTGTTATTTTAAATAATTATAGATAGACCTTAAATGCAAACAAATTATGTGATATTTTCCGTACCTAATCACCAAATGTCAAGGTTTTATAGAAAGTAGTTTCCAAATGCACTGGGTTAGAAGCTTGTAACATAGCGAGTATGGGGTATGATCCTTACTAGGACTTCCTCTTGTATAAGAGTGAAGTCACTAGTACGCTTTAACAAAAGCTTCACAGGTATAATTTATACTTCACCAAAGTAAACAAGCACTTAGGTCCATTCAAAGCGGTTCTAAACCTCCAAATGGCAAACATTTCACATTTCGGCTGTTTTTATATCGTCACGAGCGAAGTTTCTCGAAAAATCCTTAAACTGAAAACATCTCTAAATTTCTCGATTGTGTTGCCAACTTTTTCAATATTGCTGTTAAGAAACAAATTTAAGAAAATAGAACTTTAAAAAGAAATTTGTATACCGTATACAGAAACAGTACATTAATAAATAAAAAATATACAATTGCAAAAAAAAAAAAATCAATTGCATAATACTATTTTGTTTTATTGATCAGAGATGAAATTTCACCTTCTGTACACTATCACAATTTCAAGATGAATTTCGGAATATTTATAATTTTTAACCTCAGGTTTTGAACAAATAATACAAAGAGAAATTGCAAACAAAATATTTCCAGAAGTAGATGTAGCATTTATCAATTTTGGTTTTGTAAAGACAGCAGGTGAAATCGAAAATCATCATAAAACGCCATCCCGAAATACAGGGTGTCAACAAAATATTGAATACATTTTGATGTTGAATAATTCATAAAATAATGAAGATATAAACAAACTTATGATATTTATGCAAAAAATAACTCATATTTTCATTTATAGTGAACGTTGCCATAGAAAAATTTCCTTTTCCCATTTGAATATCATTTCTTTCGTAAATATCGTCTGCCCGCGTTATTAATTTTATGCCTTTCTGTTTTCTTTTGTAAATATCGTCTGCGCGAGTTATTAATTGTATGTTTTTCTCTCTTGGCCACCCAAATCACCTGATATAACGCCACTTTACGCATTTCTTTGGGGATTAGTAAAGAACATCGTTAACATGAGGAAAGTGTTGAATGTTGATGACTTAAATACCAGAATTACAGTCACAATAGCCTCTGTGGTTGTCCCTACCTGGCTCGAAATTGACTACAGTCTTCGAACTTGACTACATTCGACGAACTTGTTGCGATGAATGACGCACTTGTGTAAATCCATTCACAAGGGATACATGTTTTGGAGTCTATCGAACCATAAGTGTTATCAATTCAAATTTACCTTCATTATTTTATGAATTATTCAACATCAAAATGTGTCCAACATTTTATATATAGCCTGTATAACAGATGAATTTAACATTATCATGTAAATCCTTTTTTAAATAGCTTATTCTTATTTTCAAAAACTGTGTACACCTTCTAGAAACAAAGGTCTTTTAAGACCCAGTGACGCTAATTAGCAGCATTCATCTCTTAAAATATTCATTACTCTTTTAAATCTAATTTTTTTAAAAGCTTTGACTAAGTGTTGAATCCCAGGTGTGAAATGTTAAGACTAGAAATTATTTCATGATTTTTTTTTAAATGGTTGCTGATTAAATTTGCAGAATATTAAAAAGAAAATTGGGTGTTTGCAGAAAAAGTGTTTTTGTTTTTGTTTTTTTTTGTTGAAGAAAAGCACATATTTGTTAAAATTATTCAATGTGTTAAGCCAAATATTATAAATTATCGAATTTATTTTTGTGAAAATAAATTTATTCACTAAAGTTTTCCTTAGCTATCATTAAAAAACAAAAACTATATATATATATATATTAAAACTGTTGTAAACTTACACAATTTGAGATATTTTCGCTTTAATGCACTCTTGCATCTTAGCTTTTAATTAAGAGTTCCACAAACAGAAGTAACAACTGCTGCTTGAAAAATTAAAATCAGGGAGTGTGATTGTATTAAATATTATTGGAAAAGTTAAGAAATGTGTATCTGAATTAACGTCATTGAAGAGTGTGTAGAAGCAGCCTTTTTGTGACAATGATTTGTTTAAATGTAATCCAATTAAAATAAAAACAAGGAAGGTAGAGTTCAGTTTGAATTACTACCATCATAATTTTGAATAATTGAAGAGTTAAACTCATAAAATCCAATTGATAATATTAATGATATAGAATAACTAATATGTAAGCTTGTGAAATGAAATATAAAATGCATAGTAAATAAAAAAAAATATAAGCAAATGTTTGTTATCTTAAAAAATTATTAAAATGTGGTCCAAACTATGAGTTTTATATTGCAATTAAAACACCGTATAAAACTATTACAAACAGAAGGTTTACATGCAATTTTAAGGTTAAACTAATTACAACGATGTATCGTAACCGACACTAATAATAATAAAGCTTGTATCTAGAATTGTATTAAAAAAAAAAAAAAACTACTTTCAAAATAGTAATTTACACTTAAAAAGAACTAGTAACTGACCTCTTTAACTATTAAACTCCTAAATCTTTCGACGTACGAAAAAAATTGTATTTTATTTTAAACTAATATTGTACTAGATGAGTGAATAAATAATCAAAATTTCATTATTATTATTATTATTTTAATTATTTATTATAATTTTTATTAAACTCATAAAAATCAAATTTAAAAATATATTAATTTACTCTATTGCAAATAAATTCATAATATATTCCTAAAAAAATAATAACAGACACCTTTTATAATTAAACTCTAAACACTTTTAAAGTAAAAAAAAATATCTTATTTTAAAATCAGTTATAACAGATTTGCACTAGATTAGCTAATGAATAAACTGATTACACTTATTAATTATTACTTATTATGATTATTATTACACAACTTTTATATAAAAAAAAACTAGTTTAAATTATAGTGATTTACACTTTTACAAACAAATATCCGAGACCATTTACAATAAACTCCAAAGATTTTTAATGTACACAAAATTTAATCTTATTTTAAATCAATTATAAGTGTGTTGTACTAAATGAGCAAACAAATAAATCTATTATAATAATTAGTATTATCATAATTACTTATTATTATGAAACTCATAAAAAACTAGTTTAAATTATAGTAATTTACACTTTTACAAATAAAACTGGCGACATACTTAAAAAAAACAAAAACAATTTGTATCCGAGACCTTTTACGATTAAACTCCAAACACTTTTAACATACAAAAAATTCATCTTATTTTAAATCTGTTTTAAGAGAGATGTACTAGACGAGCAAACAAATAAATCTATTATAATAATAATTATTACTATAATTACTTATTATTGTTATTAAACTTATAAACAAAATTATAAATTATACTAATTCACACTTTTACAAACAAAACTCATAACAAACTTCGAAAAACAAAACAAAAAACGATTAGTATCTGAGGCAATTTACAAATAAACTCCAAACACTTTTAACATACAAAAAAATTGAATCGTACTTTAAATCAGTTATAAGATAGTTGTACTAGACGAACAAGCAAATAAATCTATTATAATAATAATTATTATTATTATAATTACTTATTATTATGATTAAACTCATTAAAAAACTAGTTTAAATTACAGTAATTTACACTTTTACAGATAAAATTCGTTACTTTGAAAAGAAAAACGAAACAATTAGTGTCCGAGACCTTTTACAATTAAACTCCAAACACAAAAAGAATCGCATTTTATTTTAAAAGCAGTTATAAAGAGTAGAGGAGCAACTAAATCAATTATACTTTCGGTACTTAAGATCTCTGTGAATCCCAAAGTACAATGAAGAACCGACTACATTGTATAAGTACGATAAAAAAAAAAAGATACACAGTAAAACAATCTACGATGATAAATGGATCTTTCACCTCGAACAGAAAAGGAAATTTATCAAATCTGTTCCTTTTCGGCCGCATTGTACCATTTCAGAAAAGGACGACGATCACTGTTAGTCCAACAATACAATTGTTTTGAACCAACATTCAACTTAACTTCGTTCTATACTAAAACCTAAAAGTATTTTCATGCAGTGACTTGTAAAGAAAGCTAGCACCAAATAATCTATCACAAATTATGTATTTTTAACCAGATTAACCGGTAGTTTAATCGATGTAACTAAACTTTTGTCTAATACTAATCGACTTCAAGTTTATCAGATTGTAATTGTTCTCACAGTACTAACGCCTTCATAAAGGTTATGCAATTATGTTGCGAATGTGTTAAGGTATGTTGTTTTCAGATTATCTGGCTCCGTCAGCAACACGAGGGCTATAATGCGCCGAAACATTCGTCATTAGACAAGCCAACATACATTTACAAACACCCATGCCTAACACGGGACTCGAACCCGCAACCTTGCGGTCTAGAAGTTAGCAAGCTAACCACTATACCGTTTGGTCGGTGTATACATAAGGAATCGCGAAATTTGACTCAAGTCTGCGTTTTTGTTTTTTGGTTTTGAAATATTTCCGAATTCATTACCATTTAAATGATAACATTTTCTTTCTGAGACTCATATTACTTTTTAAATTACAGTAGGTTTTGGGAACCTGTTTTGTATCACGTTCATTAGTGTAGTAAACTTTAAACGCGTTTTCTAAAGAATGACATTTTGGTGTTACATGACTTTACGCCAACGGTCATAACTTCATAATAAATCGTCCGATTTACAAAATTCTCATTTTGTTTTGTAGACAATAGTTGTGAATGTGTTTTTTCTGGAGAATCTAATATATATTGTTGTAAAAACATTTTTTATGCATATATTAATCTTAATTTTTTGTTAAAAAGTATGTGTTCTTTAAAACTTTTTATTTAAAAACTTATAATTTTTTAAATGTTGAAGCCAAATTCAAAATCCTCCTTAGGAACATGCGTCAATATAATATCTCTTTTTTGAAATAAAAATAATACCTCTAAGTTAATAACAAGTTTATTTATGTATGTTCTAATAATGTCCTAATTAGTCACTTTAATTGCAATTAGCTGATTAAAAAATTAACGGAAAAAAAAGTTTATGCATAAAAATGCATCATTTTTAATTCTTATATACTGCCAAAAAGTTTGAAATTATAACCTCAAAATTAAAGAAAATCATCTCAATTATATATGTAAACCTTAATAAGTTAAATAGACATTTTAGGGGGAGTTGGAACCCTGTGTATCAGTAATGTTAATTAGGGACATTTCATGCATCTTTTTCTCAGAAAGTATTTGACATAGAAGCCAATTTTTTTTTAATACATTTAGTAGAAATTTTTTATTCTACTGAAGTTAGCTTTTGATTGTGATTCATTTACTTTTTTTTTTAATGAATTTCTGTAAAAGTCACTCAATTTTTTTTTTTTTTTTTTTTGTTTGCCGAAAAAAGCCAAAATAAAAAGTATTTTTTTAAATAATAACAAAATCTCACTTCAGTATATGCAGATGCATGAAAGGAATAAGTGGTAAAAATTTCAGGAAGATAGTTTGAGCAGTTTCTGAGAAAAAGGTACATGAATAATGAAAAATGTAGTTTTGAGAAAAACGCATTTTAAAGAAAACTTTACCTATACAAATAGTTACTAATTTTGTCTCCAAAAAATTACTAAAAATACTTCTACTTGAAGCATTATTACAAATGAAGTATCCTTTTAAAGGGAAAAATTTAAATTTTGATAAACTCAAAATTGATTATTCATAGATTTTTTTTAACCAACTACCTTTAAAAAAAATCAAACCAATTACGGTCGATTAACTTCCTAAATATTTCTTAAGGTACACTTGATTTTTCTTGAGAATGAATGATTTAGAGAAATCTTAGTAAGTTGAGTGTGATAGTTTTCTTAATAACTTGTTCAGAGATTTTTAGCCCTAGATATCAAAGATATCAAAACATACGTCCATTTTCTAATAATAATAGATTGGTTGGTTGTTTTAAGATTATCTGGCGCCGTCAGCAACACGAGGGCTATAATGCGCCGAAACATTCGTCATTAGACAAGCCAACATACATTTACAAACACCCATGCCTTACACGGTACTCGCTACCTCGCGGTCTAGAAGCTAGCACGCTAACCACTATACCGTTTGGTCGGCTTAATACTAATAGACATCCTGTTCATATTATAGCTGTTATCATAGCTCCAACTCCTTCTCATTCACCGAAAACATTAATTTTTGCGGATTTCTTTTTATTAATTAATGTATTATAATGATTCTCTTAAGATATACGTTTGCAATAAATAAGTGAAATGTAGAAATATGCTTATTTTTTAATTTGTAGTTTATGAGTCAAGTGGTTAGTTGCGGAGTAGACACTGATTTAAGTTTAGTCATGTTGTTGTTGTTGTTGTTTCTAATCTCCCTTTTGTCTGACGAAGTCAGACAATATCAGTGAAGCCATTGACATTAATGAAGTCTGACACTAGTTATAAATGTCCTCCCAGTCCAGTCCAAGGCAGTCCAAAATGTGCTGAGGTGATGCCTGTTCTTTTTGGCATTTAGGGCAAAGAGGAAATTTTTTGCTTCCCCCAGAATATGTGAGGCCTTTAAGGTGACCACTAGCAAGTCGGGACAGACGGGTATTGGTGTGCCTATCATAAGGAAGAGATAGGGAGTGTCCTGGCTTTTTGGCTTTATACCATTCGTGAGACGGGGGTATATGCCATTTCGCTTTATTTTGAGCTATTTTCTTTGAGTATAACTCTTGATATGTGAGTTCTTGAGTAGAGAGGACAGGGTGTTCTAGTCCCTCCTTAGCAAGAGTGTCAGCCAATTCATTTCCGTGGATGTCCACATGTGACGGGATCCACTGAAAGTGCACTTTGGGCAGTCGGGATATGCTCTTGACTTTGCGTATTATGGATAGACTGGTTTTTTCTCCCACGAGGGCCCAGTTTTTAAGGTGTTGAATGGAACTTCGGCTATCGGATAGAATCCATAAGTCTCCGTAGTTGACCTCGCCAAAGATATTCTCTAAACCCAGGTCAATTGCTATTAATTCGCTTCGAAAGACAGAGCAGAAATCTGGATTACGTTGTTTAATAGAATGTTTCTCTACGGGCGTTTCTATATAAATTCCACTGCCTGCCTGTATATCTATTTTGCTGCCATCTGTATAGATTTTGATGTCAATTGAAGGAATTTGATTAATAATTTCTAATGCCAATTGCCTAAGAAATTCCGGACAACATTCATTCTTATTAAGTGTGGTGGGAAGGCAATCAATAAAATCAACATTGGAGAGTCCATCGTAAGTGTTCAAATTAGTATTAAGACAGTGGGGCTCTACATTATCTGCCATTAACTTCTGTGATTTAACTTGGCTGAAAGGACTGTGTTTCTTAAGTCTTTGATTGCTTGTCCAGTTATTTAAGTAATAGGCCGTTTTATTTTCTTGGTTTACGCTGGAAAGTTTAGTCATACAGAGTTCAAGTGAAAACTTATGACACAATGTGTGTTTACATCTATTTATTTTATTTTTTTCAATTAATCTGTTGTATAAAAGAGGTATAGGGACTAGATATCTTAATATTTTACAATTATCATAATTAAATGTATGTATATACAGGGAAAATAGCACCAAAAATAAGACAGTATTGAGATTATATAGCAGGGTGCATTAAGTCGACACTTGAGCACAACCCAAATAAGTAATAGAAATTACAAAAATACAAAATAAAGAAGATAACCAACAACAGGACTCGAGAAATACAAAATATTGGAGCTGATTAATAAACCAGGGGCTACAATCAGACCCAATATCAAAACTAAACAAAGCACTTTTTCTGTTATGGGACACAGACATATGATCTAAGAGGTTGTGGTGCATCCCGAAAACGCTTTGACAAAGAACGATTTTATGAAGAATAAGAAGAATTTAGTTTTAATGTAATTTACTCACACACACATTGTTTTTCACTAAAAGTTGGAATTGTGTTCTTGTAACTTTTAAAAATTAAGAATCTTTGTCTTTAAATAACACTAAGTTATAACCAAAGGTTGGTTGTATTCAGATTATGTGGCACCGTCAGCAACACGAGGGCTATAATGCGCCGAAACATGCCAACATACATTTACAAACACCCATGCCTAACACGGGACTCGAACCCCCCAACCTCGCTCTCTAGAAGCTAGCACGCTAACCACTATACCGTTTGATCGGCGCTATAAACAAAAGTGTATAATACATGATAAAAGTTTAAATTTCAAGTTTCTAATATATTATTCCAACCATTTCAAACAAGCAAGTTGGGTAAAGTTGCGGATAGAGTCATTGTCCGCAACTTTTTGCAACGATTTAATTGTCAAGTTACACAAACCGAAGTAAAGGAAAAATGTATGTGCAACAAATCAAACATAGTAATTTGTTCTGTAAAAAGAAATACACGCAATGACTTTATAACGTGCAATTAAATAGTTTCTACCAATGTTCATTTAAACTCTTAATCTATTTTTATACCAGTCATTAAGGAGTAGAAACTATTTCCACAGTTTAGAGACGTTATTCATTCTATTGTCTTCATTAACATTCGCTTATCCGTCTTAATTCACTGACACCCGTTTCCGTAAAATACAGCTGAACCTTTCATCAACTCTATTTAATACTAAAGAAACCCAGACACTTGACTTCAATATTTCTATGTGACCCAATAATTCCTTTTTTCTCTCACACTCTTATGTAAAACAAGCGAGCGCTGCTGCGTATCATAATTAACACATTCGCTGCCGACCAGCGCGGTATGTCGGGTTGTTCTCTAGTAGTCTTTCCTGATCAGACTGCTCCCGATCGGAACTGCCGGTATTTTCTGGAATTACCAGAAACTATAATTAAAAACACAAGCTTCCAGCTAACTTTATAGAGGAAGACAAGAAGTAACTGATATTTAAGACACATGACATTATTTTCTTATTTCCTTTAACTTCAGCATAAAGGAGCTGGCTATAAGTGTTGCAATTAAAACATGTATCTAATAATCTATTTTAATCTTAATTCAATTTTCTCCTTCAGGGTGCGTATCTTATTTTAAACATATTCGCTGCCGATCACGCGCCAGCGCGGAATGACGGGTTGTTCCCAGTAGTCAATCCTGATCAGACTGCGCCCGATCGGAGTTGCCGTTCTTTACTGGAATAACCTGAAACTGTGTTTTAAAAAACACAAGCTATAACAAGCACACTACCCTTATGGAGGAAGACAAGATGTATCTGATATTTGTCACATGACAGATATTATTTTGTTACTTCAGTTAATTCCAGCATGAATGGAAACTCCGATCAGGTGCAGTCTGATAGGGACAGGATTTTGGGGAGTAACAAAACACTCAGTGCTGATACGTGATCGGCAGCGAATGTGCTAACTGCGTATAGGGCTGCATAAATAAGAAGTGACTATATTATTTACCACGATTGCATTCGTTTTGGGATGGGCCATCTCGTGATCATTCCATGTATATAATAACAATCTTTTATATATCGACAATTATTTAATTCGATTTTCCTTTTCAAAGCGCGTATCCGATCTTGAATCTTTTCACCGATTCTTTCAATAGCATACCGTGTTATGTTTATGTCAGCGCTTTTCCAACAGTGGGTTTCAGAATGAATACTCAGTACTGCTCATATTTGCACCAGACTGTTTTCGTTCACGCACTCATTTTCTGAAGACCTCAACACAACTCTCACGGTTAGTTTCTAGTGTGTTTCAAGAGACGATTCATTCATTCGATTGTCTATTTCTAAACGATTAGGACGTGTTTTTGAAGATCTTCTCTTGCCCCCCCCCCTCCCTCTCCCCAAGTAAAGAATACATATATTGACTGATATTTATAATTGTTTTCCGACTTGCCCCACTGCCTGAATTTACAAAATCATGTGAACATTAAAAGTATATATTTTTCCTCTACACTACATTTAACGATTAGCTTACGCAAAGTCTGTTCAGTGTCGATTTTATAAGACAGAAATTGGAGAGGAAAGACACAAATCACACAAATGGAGAAATTTGAGTGAGTAATTATCAGCAAAAATGTCGCCACACTCGCCAAAATTCAGATTAGAAATAAAAGAAAGTATTTGTTTTACATTTTTCAAGAAAATGTTTTTAATGGCAGTCTCTCATTATTATTATTATTTTTTTTTTTTTTTTTTTTTTAAATAAAAGATGTGTTTTTGAGGATGAATGTCTTTTAAAAAAAGTCTTTAATAGCATTTTGTTTCATGGTTTGTCTAAATAGCATTTGCCATTCTAAACATTACCTAGGTATTATATACAATGCCTAGGTAAAATATATATTACTTCTCATTTTTCATACTTTCCCTAAAAACACCGGCCATTATGTAAGTCACGATCCTATAGAATGCCAGCTTTTTAGACATTGCCGGTAACATATAAAAAACATTGTGAAAAAATAATCAAATAAATTTTAAATCTTAAAACAAGCATCCGACACTTTTCAAGTTCCTTATAAAGTAACTATAATTTTTATGTATCCATAAGAATGGATATTTTTTAGTCAAAAGTTGGTTGGTTGTTTTCAGATTATCTGGCGCCGTCAGCAACACGAGGGCTATAAAGCGCAGAAACATTCGTCATTAGACAAGCTAACATACATTTACAAACCCCCATGCCTAACACGGGACTCGGAACCCGCAACATCGCGGTTTAGAAGCTAGCACGCTAACCACTATACCGTTTGGTGGGTTTTTTAGTCAAAAGACTTATTTTAACCCTTTGCACTCCAGGCCTTTTTCGCTTAGAGGAATCAGCAACTCGAGACATTTTAGGTTCGGCTGGTGTTTATGGATTTGCTTCATAGAAACTAAACACAGTCATTGGCCTTGCATCGAATTTCCGCATCACACCTAATGGTCCTCTCGTGCTTTGGCATCCAATCGTGTGGCACCTGAGAGGCGCCACTGGAGTGCAAAAGGTTAAAAATTCAGTTATGGCAGACAGTTAAAACAGGTTAACCCTTGGTTTGTCGCGGTGGTTGACAAATGTCCCCCACAGTCAATTTCTCAATAGGTGACAACCCATGATCAAAGCCTTCGTACAGTTTGTTACTTTAAAAACATGTTCGAATTTTTACTTTATTCTGTTCAATAATGTTGTTACTTTAATTAAAATACCCACTTACTTTGATATTTGGTCACGAATGTAATGGTATGCAGGAAAATTTGAATTTGGTCCCCCGTGCGATTAACCGCCAGACAAAATGTGGTCTCGCGCCCAACAAAGGGTTAAGTAACATTGGGTTGATCAACAACTAAAACAAACTCGACAAGAACAGAGAACTAATTCTATATTCAGAACACGAAAAAGTATTATTCTAGACGCGCTGCACTTTTATTTGAACAATATACTATATATATTTACTGGAATTTGTCTCTCAAGTGAATACGTTAAATTTTTATCTGATAAAGACTTAAAAGTACTTCAATTCTAAATGCAATTTTAGAATATACAATTCAGAAACTTTTTACTGTAGAGTGTTTCATTTAAAAGCATTACATTTGGTTGATTTGAACGCTCAACGACCTATTTGTGTGCAGAATAACAGTTTATCAGGTTGGTTGTTTGGTTGTTTTCAGATTATCTGGCGCCGTCAGCAACACGAGGGCTATAATGCGCCGAAACATTCGTCATTAGACAAGCCAACATACATTTGCAAACACCCATGCCTAACACGGGACTCGGAACCCGCAACCTCGCGGTCTAGAAGCTAGCACGCTAACCACTATACCGTTTGGTCGGCCAGTTTATCAGGTCTTAACGTGTGGATTCCTAACCACAACGAAGATTCATACCTAACCCAGGATTCGAACCGGTAAACTTTGGTTGGTTGGTTGTTTTCAGATTATCTTGCGCCGTCAGCAACACGAGGGCTATAATGCGACGAAACATTCGTCATTTGACAAGCCAACATGCATTTGCAAACACCCATGCCTGACATGGGACTCGAACCCCAAACCTCGCGGTCTAGAAGCTAGCTCTCTAACCACTATACCGTTTGGTCGGCACCGGTCAACTTTGACAAGCGAGGTCAGAACAAATCAATTAAAAGCTAATTCCTGATCGTTTTTAGGATTAGCTCAGTGACCTTGCTTTCTTCAGGTGAGGGTTTAAATCCTGGGTTAGGTTTGGATGTTCATTGTGATTCGGAATCCACGTCAAACTATTGATTCTGGCTTTATT
Organism: Linyphia triangularis; assembly: GCA_963978545.1. Classification (NCBI taxonomy): domain Eukaryota; kingdom Metazoa; phylum Arthropoda; class Arachnida; order Araneae; family Linyphiidae; genus Linyphia; species Linyphia triangularis. The sequence goes on along the minus strand of OZ021730.1, from coordinate 81,114,382 downwards.
AGCCATTATTGTGCACAAAAATAAGTCAATGATCATACAAACCAACCAATTCCTAATTAATCTCCAAATAAGCGCTAAAATACTAAAAGTAAGTTGCGACAAATTCATTAACGGAATAAATTTTCGATTTTGATTTTTTTTTTAATATTTTCTAACCATTGAAACCTTTCTGCTTATAATGAGATACATATTGTGTCATTCTTACCGGTAGAAGTATTTTTAAAGATTTTTTAAAAATTTCTTTTCTTGCCTAAAACTTGGCGAATTCAAACTTTAAATGGCTGTATCTCAAAACATGTTAGGTTGGTTGTATTCAGATTATCTGGCGCCGTCAGCAACACGAGGGCTATAATGCGCCGAAACATTCGTCATTAGACAAGCCAACATACATTTACAAACACCCATGCCTTACACGGGACTCGAACCCGCATCCTCGCGGTCTAGAAGCTAGCACGATGACCACTATACCGTTTGATCGGCTACCTCAAAACATGTATTTTTCAACTTTATGTACATTTTTCCCAGAAAGTAATTATACTATTATTAAAAAATTTGGAGGTAGTATTTATATTTCAATACTGTGTGTACTGAAAAGAGCTTTTGTAAAAATAATTTATGCTTTTTCATTTATATCATAAAATGTACAAACAAAATTAACTTTAAGAAAGAGGTATATGTAAAAAAAAAAAAAATGCCGTAAATCTGCTTAATCTTAGAAAATGAAAATAAAGCGCATTTCAGTAGTATTAAAAGTGTTTAAGGAATATGTGTTCCAAATTTTAAGTTATTATCTTTGATAAGTTCTGAGAAAAAGGTACATGAAATAGGTCAATTTAACATGGGCTACATAAGGGCATGCGTCTCCCCTTAATGATAAGTCTTTAAATAAGTTACAAAACTATGACAAATTCATTCGTGATGGGTTTAGAAATAAACACTAAAAACTAAAATAAGTTATGAAAAAAAAAATGTTTATGATAAGTTTTCAATTAAGCGCTAAATAACAAATAGTATGACAAAGTCTTTGATTGTCACTCCGAATATAAGTGAAATGAAGTAATAAATATTTTAATATCTCTGATAAATATTCATGATCGATCCGTAAATTAGCTCTTGACTACTAATTATGGCAATTTGTACTTAATTATGATAATATCTACTGCACATGATTTAGAGATCTGAAAAAAGCATTAAATATAAAGATAGCTAATTAATACTAATATATGATCAATCTAATACCGATTGCTTTAGTATAATATTTATGACAAACTCATTGGAGATCAATAAAATAAAAAACGAGCCCATGCATAGTAATGGACAATCTAAAAAAAAATCAACTAAGAAGTACTCAGCAAATGCATTTTTGATAAAAAAAAAAAATATTGAAATAAGAGCTGACTTACCCTTTGAAGATAGAAGCTTGCTATCTCGACTTGGTGATTGCGAAAACATTCTGTCCAAAACTGTTGAAATTGTTCGACATATTAGTTGATTTATTCCAAATATTTGAGGAAGCCGATGAAATTGTTCAAATTTGTAGTTGATGCCGATGAAATTGTTCAAAACACTAGTTGAATCCAATGAAATTTTGCTCCGGTACACGTATCTTAAGTTCTTAAGTAGTCATGTACTTCAAACTGCTTTGCATGACATTTAGTAGCTTTGTAGATTAAAACATGGTAATTTCATCAACAATAATGTTCCGAATTCCCGGTAATTATTCATAAAAAAAACATCGTAAAAATCCTTCTTAGCATGCATATTAAAAGAGGCAGGAAAGTAGACATTTTGCGTACCGACTTCAATAGACTAGTTAAAGTTCAATTCAGGCAAAAGTCGATATGGTGGTAAGAAGTCATCGCCAAGTTCTCAGCCAAATTGCATCCGACTCACTGAGGTTTTAAAAAATTTCTTGGCTGAGTGATATTTAACATTTTTGAAACAGCAGCCTATTCAAATTATATCATGGGAAAATTTCAGGTCTTCAGCCAGTGAACTAGATATGGACACATGATGCTCATTGTGGTTAGCTGCCAGGTTTGGCTGCAGGTACCGGCGTTATTAGTCAGTATTCTGAACTAAGATTGGCCATTGAGCCTGCTTAACAACCAACTACAATGAAATCCTAAAATCTTTGGCTGCTAAAACATTTTCTCGCCAAGTTGCAAGCTCTAAAAGTTACTTATTCTTGATCAGATAGAAGGTTGGATGTGATCAGCTTGTGGACAGTATGAAAGAAATGAACTGTTAAAATTACCGCGGCTTACATTTTCCACTAACAACTAAACAAAAATTGTGGTGAGTCATTCATGAAAAACGTGAAAAACAATCGTTAAAGCAATAAAATAAGTTGTGATAAGCTTGGTTATGATCTATCTACAAAAAAGAACTTCATAAATTACGAAACTGTGATTGTTTGTGGGTCTTACTGATGGAAACTTTAAAGTGCTACTGTTTTTTTTTTTTTTTTTTTTTTACCTCGCCCCTTCATTGGGAGATGCAGCGTACTACAAGGTAAGATGTTATTTCTTAATTTTATAATTGCTAAAACTGTTTTTATTATGTAATTTCAAGTGAAACTGTTTTAGTGAGTAACTAGAGATCATTCACCCTTGGTTAGGCTCACGACCTTTTGAATCGCGGTTCGTCGTGCGGAGGACAAATGTCTCCCAAATTAAAACTTTCCGTGCATACCATTAAATTCGTGACCAAATATCAAAGTAAGTTTGTATTTTAATTAAATACACAATAATAATTAAAAACACAACGTTATTGAAGAGAATAAAGTTAAAATTAAAAAAAATAATAATAACAATAACTTTAAAAAAATAAATAATAATAACTTAAAAATAAAAAAAATAAAAAAAAAACTGTTAGAAGCCTTTGATCACGGGCTGCCATGTTTTGAATAATAATTGACCATAAATAATAAATAATAATTGAGCCATAATAATAATACGTTTAATAATAATATGCCATGTTTTGAATAATAATTGACCATAAATAATAAATAATAATTGAGCCATAATAATAATATGTTTAATAATAATATGCCATGTTTTGAATAATAATTGACCATAAATAATAAATAATAATTGAGCCATAATAATAATATGTTTAATAATATATATATAATAATATATATAATAATATAATAATAATAGTTTTCTATATAAACTTATTTTCTAGGACTAATAACAAAGGAGTTACTCTGCTTTGTGTATTTTCCGTGGTGCACATCAAACAAATACGTTTTACAGTTTATAGATCATAACTCTTTCGCAATGCATTTTAAAAACAAATATTAAGTTTAAAAGTTGTAGAATATTAAATTTTTTACAACTTTTGTGAACAATTTGCTTTTGTAAAGCTATTATGTAAAGAGTTACGTCGTATCAAAGTAAAAAAATTTTCGGAAAATTGCTGCTTTTTTAAGTTTTTTGACGAGTTGTTCAATCATATCTTCATAACAATAAGTCGTTGGGAAAAATATATTGCACAAAAAATGTAGATCTATAAATTTGCTCTAAGTTTTATACAAAAAGTTAATATCTAGGACTAATAACTAAGGAGCTACTCTTCTTTGAAGGTTTACGAGATGATAACCTATAATATATTATGTATATGTAGGGGTTTAAAAATAGCTTCTTACTGTATAGTCTGACATTTTTAATAAAAAAATAAAACAATATTTACATAATACTAAAAATAAAAAGTGGAAATATATTAAATAATGTATATATCTATATACAATAACGGTAATATCAATTTACCATTTTCGCCATGGTGCAGCAAAAACTTTCTGAATTTTGAAATTTTGAATTTTTTTCAGTATACCGATCATATTCTTTTTCCACTGCATTTTATAGGGGGGAAAAATTATATTTTAGGTTGTAGAGTATTAAATTTTCTACCACTAATGTATGTGCAAAATTTGTTTTGTAGAACTATTGTATGAAAAACAAATTGTATGAAAAACAAATTGTATGAAAAGCATTAAAGCAAAAACTCTTTCGTAAAAATACCATTTTAAGATTTGTGTCGAGTTTTTAGATGATATCCATAAAAGTATATCATAAAAATTGTAGAACCCTAAATTTGCTACGTTTTATTTACAAAGTTATTTTATAGGACTAATAACAAAAGAGCTTCTTGGTAAGATCTATTGTAATATTAAAAACAGTTTCTTACTGCAAAGCCTGACAAGTTTAATAAAAAATAAAACAATATAGGTATTAAAATAATAGTATTATAAATCAAAAAATATAAATATTATAAAAATGTATATATATAATAATGGTAGTATCAATAAAACTTACAATTTAGAAAACTTATAAATTCTTAAATTTAGTTTCGTTTAGCCACGAAGGCTCGGCTAATTCCTCCGCTACTTCTTGAATTAAGAGTTCTGTTGGGTCGTCTTCATCGTTGTCATCAATTATGATGTTCGCTGTATTGTCACAGGTTTGTCCATGACAGTTTTTACATATTATGGAGCACTTGAGACCGGCCTTTCTGCAACCAAAGGCCTTAGTGCATCCTATGTTGCGCTGGCAGAAAATGTATGTCAGAATTGATTGAGGAGCTGAATCCCTGGTGGTTGTAATAGGAAGAAGTCCTTTATTGTCCATCTTCCACCCACAGACAAGAGGATTTTTCAATTGGCCCATCCATTAGAGTGGGCCGAAAAAAATAAAGTTTTTTAGATCAAAATCTAATAGTGCGGAAAAGTTGCTATAAGTCAATAGAAACCGAAAGAAGCAAAAAATTTTAAAATAAAAAAATGTTTGACCCTTGCGCATCAAGGTCAAAGTTTCGAAAATGTTACCAGTTTTACGTATTTTTCCATTTTTCTAAGACATTGCTTCTGAGATTTATATTTTATTGTAGTCTATTAATATATGATACATAAGCACTAAAGAAATCATTTGTAAAAATTATGATATTCTAAGTTGAAGGAGGAGGGGACTAATTCCAACGAATGAAAACGAACAAAACGAAATTATTTAAACGTTGAGGCATCAAAGAAATACTTTCTCTAGGGTAAATCACAATCCCGATAAATAATTAGCTTTTTTTTTTCACCCCCTTCCACTCACTTATGTCTTCCGTTTTTGTCTTTGCTTTCATTGAGGGGAATTCACCTTTCATTGTCTATGCAATGAAGAATGTGTCTCGTCCAGTTCACATTTTATTAGTGATTTGGTTTGCAGAGAGCTCGTGCGCTTCTGTTAATCAATTTTTTGTATGAGTATTTCTTCAAGAAGATTCACGATGGAGGAAACGAAAGTAACAAGAAATTATATCACAAGGAAGGCTTTTAATTGTCCCATACTTGGCAGTCCAGAAGATTTACCTTCATCGAAGCTCCCCACATACGAGGACATTTTACGTTGTTGTTTCGAAGAAAGATTTGAGTTGGCGTTGGAAGCTAATTACAAGACTGTAAACTTTTCCGTTGTTGCTGATTCAGTGGCAAGAAAAGTCAAAAGCTTGTTCGATATGGCCTCATTCCCACAGTAAGTCAAACAAGAATCGTACAAATGGTTAGTAGATACCATGACGTATACCAAAATCTGAGAAAGTCCTACAATAGAGATAAGGATAAACAAAATTACAAGAATAAGCTGAGGAAATTCAAACAGGAAGCTACTAAACTTTTCGACGTTGCAGCTTGCAAATGCTCAATGACTTTCATTTGTGACTGTGGAAAAAGAACCTATAGTTGCAAGTGCCAAATTTCTATCACTTGTGGCAGTGATAAATCGAGAAAAGTACCTGTAATGGAGCTAAGATTTCTTCATGACCAAAGAAATGACAGAATTGGTAGAATTGGTAACATAGATATCCAAGAAACAGAAAAACTTACTAATAGGCTATTCAGAAAGAAACGACAACGTGAACTCAATGCTTCTGGCATTTCGGAGTCTGAGAGTAAATACCAGACACCCACTGATTTAACTGATATCGCTTTCGAGGAGGATACTACAGAATCAGATAGTGCAGATGAAATGTTTCTTCCATCAACACCTAATTTACCTTCCACTTCGCAGATGAGAAAAAAACTGGAATCTACTGCATTGGTTTGTGACAGGTATAATGAGTCTGACAGAGCAGCTGCTGCAGTTGCGACTAGTGTTCTTCGGGATATAGACATAATAACCGAGTCAGATATGTCAATGGTGATAGACAAAAATAAAATAAGGAGGCAGAAGTCTCAGACAAGAAGATCATTGCAGTGTGACCTTAATACAATGGTTCATGGCTTATACTTTGACGGCCGTAAATATGATACACTGGTCATGGAACCGATCCATAAAAAGTATTTTCTTAGAGTCGTGAAAGAGAAGCACATCTCTCTGATTCAGGAGCCAGGATATAATTATATCGGCCATGTATCTCCCCAGTCAGGTACGGCCTCAGAAATCAGTTCTAGTATTATTTCATACTTATCTCAGCAAAACATATCCTTAGGTGAATTGGATGTTGTCGGATGTGACGGAAGAGCAACAAACACTGGTTGCAGGAACGGAATAATACTGAAATTGGAACTGCATCTTCGCAGACCCCTACAATGGTCTGTTTGTCTTTTGCATTTTAATGAATTGCCATTCCGACATTTGTTTGAGTGTTTGGATGGGAAAACTACAGGACCGAACACATTTTCCGGACCCATTGGCAAGGCACTTCGGGACTGCAAAAATTTACCAATTGTTAAGTTTAAAAACATTGAGTGTGAAGTTCCTCTTCTAGATGAAGCAGTTCTAAGTAAAGATCAAAAATATCTTATCAATATATCTCGAGCTATACAAAAGGGATTTTGTCCACCAGATCTTGCGGTTTCTGATCCTGGGCCTCTATCTAATTCTAGATGGTTGACGGCTGCTAATAATGTTCTAAGGTTGTACATATCATCAAATGAACCCTCACATGAACTGAAACAGATAGTTACATTCCTTTTGAAGTGCTATATTCCAGTTTGGTTTGCTATTAAAAAGGAGAGTTCTTTCATAGATGGACCAAAACATGTTTTCAAGGCAATACAATTATCAAGGTACTTACATGAAAATCTTCTATAATTAATAGATCCAGGATCCAGTGATACAGCGAAATGGATTTGTTACCCATCCTGAAAACTTGCTCATAGCAATGGTGTTTGACGAAAGGAAGAATATAAGGGAATTTGGTTTGAAGCGCATTCTAAAAGCACGACAAAGTCTTTCCATGAAGAAAATGGGGCGCATTTTTTTCGCTTCCTATTATCAATTTTTCTGCCACAGATTATTCTGAGTTGATCGACTGGAACTCTTGTAAGCTGACTCCATCACCTATCTTGCGCAACTCAGATTTCATCGACGGACTTATCAAATCAGATACTGTAACAGATTGGAACGTGCACCATTTCCCTTGTCACACACAAGCGGTAGAGTGGTGCGTTAAGCTTGTCACAAAGGCAGCAAAGAAGGTTTGTGGCTCAGAAACCCGGGAAGGTTTGATTCGATCCACACTTCTATCCAGGTATATTATGCTTAAATTTAACCGTAAAAGAGAATTCAATCTTGTAGAAATAAAGGAGCACAAATAAATATTTCTGGGCAAAAAAAACCCTTGCCGATGGTTGGATGGTTGCTAAGGGTGAGGGTGGAACTCGACTTGCAGCCACCTTCACGTGGTGAGTTCTGAATCATTTTAATGAGCTAAGAGCTGCACACTTCGTAATGTATGTGTGAGGGGTTAATCGCGATGTCCCACTTCATAATCAGTTGAACCTTACTGCTATAATGGTCGAAGTGTAATTTTGGGGGAAATATTCCCTACCACCTCCTTCCCCCCTTCGACTTAGAATATCATAATTATGACAAATGATTTCTTTAGTGCTCATATATCATATATTGATAGACCACAAAAAATATAAATCTCTGAAGCAATGTTTAAGAAAAATGGAAAAATGAGTAAAAATGGTAATATTTTCGAAACTTTGACCTTGATACGCAAGGGTCAACTATTTTTTTATTTCAAAATTTTTTGCTTCTTTTGGTTTCTATTGACCTATAGCAACTTTTCCGCACTATTAGATTTTGATCTAAAAAACTTCATTTTTTTCGGCCCACTCTACCATCCATGTCTTTACTTGATGGTATGTGCCAAAGACATGGTGCGTAGCAGATTCTTGGGTCGAAGGTAGCTTTGACAGATTTAACTTGCTCCCAGTTGTTGATTTGGAAAATTGCTTATAACGCAAAGCATTTCAAGTTGTTGCCTTGTGACCATCAAAGAGAGCAACAAGAATACTGCTTCGGTGATGCTTGAAACACTGGCATTAGGATCTAGGCAGATCTTTGCAAATTCCTGTAATATTGGATATGATGAAGCAGCCAACATTACAACGCATGTATTCCAGTATTAAGTAACTACACTGAGTGGTTGATATTCTGTCGGGATGGTTAGCGGTGGGGAGGGTTGAGAATGGTTTTTCGGTTCTTCTAATCTTCTACCCTGAATTCGGCAGTGGCAAATCTCAATCAACAGTATATGGTGTTTTCGCGGAAATTGAGTCCTTAAAAGAATTCCTTTACATGTCACTAATGCCACCCGACTTGTGATTTTTCGATTCTATCTCAAAAGATCTGTACCCCACATAGTTTAGAATCAGCCACTTGAATGCAGTCTATTTCTCATTTTTATTTCCGAATGCAGAAATTTTTGGTGCATCACGGCAAAATGCTAAATTTTATATTGTACTATTATTATCTATAGATATATACATTATTTAATATATTTCCACTTTTTATTTTACATTATCATTAGTATTATACATATATTGTTTTATTTTTTTATTAAAACTGTCAGAATATGCAGTAAGAAGCTATTTTTAAACCCCTACCTATACATAAAATATTATAGGTTATCATCTCGTAAACCGTCAAAGAAGAGTAGCTCCTTAGTTATTAGTCCTAGATAGTAACTTTTTTGTATAAAACTTATAGCAAATTTATAGATCTACAACTTTTGTATAATATATTTTTCCCTACGACTTATTGTTAAGAATGATATAGTTGAAAAACTTGGCAAAAAACTTAAAAAAGCAGCATTTTTACGAAAAAGTGTTTAGTTTGATGCTACGTAACTCTTTACATAATAGCTTTACAAAAGCAAATTGTTCACAAAAGTTGTAGAAAATTTAATATTCTACAACTTTTAAACTTAATGTTTGTTTTTAAAATGCATTGCGAAAGAGTTATGATCTATAAACTGAAACACGTATTTGTTTGTGGTGCACCACGGAAAATACACAAAGCAGAGTAACTCCTTTGTTATTAGTCCTAGAAAATAAGTTTATATAGAAAACTTGTAGGAAATGTATTGTTCTACAACTTTTATACACAAACTTTTTCTCTAAAACGTACCATTATGAAGATATAACCAAAAAACTTGACACAAATCTTAAAAAAGTAGCATTTTTACGAAAAAGTTTTGACTTTGATGTGACATAACTATTTATATATTAGGTCTACAAAACAACTTAGTATACAAAAGTTGTAGATAATTTAATATTCTACAACTTTTGAATATAATGTTTGTTTCTAAGATGTATCGACAAAGAGTTATGACATATAAACTGAAAAACGGCTCAGTTTTTGGTGCACCACGGAGAACGCACAAGGGTTAGGAGGTCGAAAACTTGGTTTATAATTCACGGGACCGACCTTTATAACATATTAAAAAATCAGAACTACATAACCTTTTGCAAGGTAAGTAGTCTCTATTCCCCGGACTAAGAGAATAAGGGATCAAGACTTAAATTTAATATATTTTTTTCATTTATAAATGGTCTATTAAGCAATATTTTTATTCAAGATCTTTCATAAATTATTTATATGATACCATGAAATATGAATATTGGGTAACGCTTTGTCAGGAAAACAATATTAATATTTATAGTAGTAGAAATGAATTTACGAAACTATTTACTATAACAATGAAAATGTGAAGTAAATTACTTAGGAGTATTCGCTATTTATGGCTGCATTGAAACTTTTACCATTGTTTAAAATGTAAATTGTTAACTCCTTTCACGATCATATTTCTGTACCTGAATAAGTAAAGAGTTTGGGGATTTATATACAACTAGAACAAAAGTATTGTTTTCATATTATTTAAATAGAAAACCGTTTTTGAAATATCAAACATAAGATACAATCTTAAGGTAGAGTAAGTAAAAATGTAAAGATTATATTTCTTTAATTTTCATCTATTTCTATCTTGAATTACATGTAGTTTCTTGAAAATAATTAATTCCCTACATAACGCCTTCACACAGGTCTTATATCAGAGGGGGAAAATAATGTTTTCTTTAATAATAAAAAAAAAATTCATACAATAGTTTATGTTGTATACCTCGGAGATAAAGAAAACTGTATTTCAGTATACTTTCAAATTAGGATCGTTGTATTTTAAGTGTATTTTGTGATCTTTTTATGGTCATATAACACTATCTCATACAAGGGTTTGTAACCGATTATTTCTAAAGTGGTAAAAATTGTATGCGTATTACGTGTTTTCAGTAGAGTTATATAGTAATATCTCAAACAAAGTGGATTAATAGTGAAGCATTTAAAAATATAGTAACAGGAAAAAATAACACTTTTTTAAGGTTTGATTAGATTACCGGAGACATTTGGAAAACTTATATGATATATATACGTTCTGAAACTTGGTAATCAAACAAATTTATATTTGTATGCAACACATAATTATATAAAGAAATATTGTGAATAGTTAAAAGCAAACAGCTTTTGATTGTGTATATAAAGGTTCACATCCAAAGAGTGCATTATATATCCCCCTAGATACAAAATAAATACATTTTGAACTGCTTCAATTCCATCCAATTCATAAAAGTTTCCATTCAATTACCAACGCCCGCCATTTAATGTACAGAAATAGTATCATGAATGAAAAGCTTACAAATTGGAATTAAATAAACGATGTTCTCTCTTTTAAATAAAGTAGTATATTTACGTTGTGTGGGGCAAGGCTAGAAATGTGATTTGTCGCTAAACACGTTTAAAATACGTCATTTCTTGTGAGACCAATCAAAGCTGCCCCATGGTGATGTCTTACCACCGGTTTGCTGTAAAGTGAGCAACTTCATTTAAAAGGAAGTCCTAGTAATGATCATTCCCTTTACCCTCTATGTTACAATCTTCTAGCCCAGTACATTTAGAAACTACTTTATAAAAAAAAACTTAAAATTTGAGGAGTAGGTACAAAAATGATCTCTTCATGAAATGACATAAATTAAAAACTTTAAAATGGCGTCTAATATATTTTGTTTTGTATTTGAAGTCCTTACGTCAATGCATATGCAGTGGCTCCACCTAGTTTTGTTTATTCCCACTATAATTATCATTTATAATAAATGGACTGAGAGGCGACTGCAATTTTTGGACCCCATCGAACATCATTCTGAATTTTCTATAGAAATTGGAGAAAAGTGAGTAGATTACGAATCCACTGGTCTGCCGTGGCAAAAATGGCCGAAACAGGTCAAAATTCAACTTTTAATAAGTTGAACTAAATCTAATTGCCGAATGCGCCATAACTTGCCTAATAATGAGCATTTTTTTTTTTTTTTTAATTTGGCAATCCTCACTCTTTATCTTTCAATTAAGAAGGTTGCTGACGATTCGGATGTGTGGCTATGGCTTTCTTGAATCATTCACAAATGAGCCAAGTTGGCAAAAAACATTACGTCACTGATGACGTAACTGATGTCGCCAGTTTGGCTTACTTTCAAAAGATGCAAGTTTTCAGAGCCGGAGATCAGAAATCGTTTGCGCTTTTTCTCATTGAAAATCAAAATGCAGTGGGTTGCAAGAAGTTAAAGTTTTTTCTCTTTTTGGCAAGTTATGACATATTTGGCAATCGGATTTTAGTTCAACTCATTCCAAGTCGCTTTTTAATCAGTTTCGGTCATTTTTGACACGGCAGACCAGTGGATTCGTAATCTACTCACTTTTCTCCAAAATCTATAAAAAAAATTCAAAATGATGTTCGATGGGGTCCAAAAATTGCAGTCGCCTCTAGGACTATAATGAATAAACATCAAGTGAAAACAATTTATGTCACATCATTAATTTCGTACCTTTCTCACCAAATTTTGAGGTTTTGTAGAAAGTAGTTTCTAAATGCATTGGGCTAGAAGATTGTAACATAGCGAGTATAGGGAATAATCCTTTACTAGGACTTCCACTTTAAGTATTTTTACAAGCTCAAGCAATCACAAACCAGATGCAATTCTAATATGCTTTCAACATCCATTAAAGAGAGAGAGATTGGCAAATTTAGCTGCAATTCAACATCGGTTGTAGCTAATCGCTTGTAACGTTATGCGCCAAATATTGCAGTGAATTCTGATGTGTTCTACTACAGGGTTAATTAGGGGGGGTTGAGCTAAAATGACGCGTAATGCTTTAATTCGTCGCAGATAAAATTCTCCTGAATAGGGGGTTTAAATTGCTGACCGGCGAGAGTACGGTTGCGATTGTAATCTGCAGATTTCTAATTAATTTGATTTTTTTTTTTGTATGCTTGAATAGATATATTAGGGAGTCAGTCATTTTGATTTGGGTTCATATATGTAAGCTTCTCATTAGTGTTGTCATAGTTTGGGTTTACATGATGTGTGATTCAGTTTCCGTAAATGGAATATACTTAATTTAGGCTTCCATGGGTTATTTAATGATACATGCTATTAAAATTACTCCTTTGAATTTAATTAAGTTTTAAAGTAAATAAAGCCATAATTTAACCCAAGATAACTAAATGTAACTCTTAATCATAATATAACCCAAGATGACTAAACTTAACCTTTAACCATAAGTTCATCCAAGATAACTAAACTTAACTCTTAACCATAGTTTAACTCAATATAACTAAACTTAAATCAGTGTTATTTCCCAGCTTGCACAGAGGTAGTGGCCCATGTCAATAACTGGAGCTCTAGGAAGATTGTCCATGTCAAAACTCGAGCATCGTTTTAAAAAAAAATTAACCTGTCAAAACCATCCCAAAACATATTTTTTTACCCTTCCGTCTTTTATTATAACACTCTATTTCAACTTTAAAATTCTGCTTCAACATTTCGAAACTTCCAACCTATTTTACTCCTCACTGAGAGAGATTGGCCGAGATCCGTAGCAACGGCCAGTGCACAAAAGTTCAAATCGGAATTGGCTAGTATCGAGCCGACATTGGACAGCGGATTTGTGCTACTGGGGTCTGTAATTAATCATTCAACTCATAGACTACCAATTGAAAACAAGTATATTTTTCTATTTCCTATATTTATTTCACACCTATTAGTGTATCTTAAAAGAAGAATATCTTAATTTTTGCACATTTCTATCTATTAAATAACGTTTCAGTGAGTGAAAGAAAGAGTTAGTGCTATGGAAGCATCTGTAGTCTATTAGTAATCTGTAGTATATTAGTAATCTGTAGTATATTAGTAATCTGTAGTATATTTGTAATCTGTAGTATATTTGTAATCTGTAGTATATTAGTAATCTGTAGTATATTAGTAATCTGTAGTATATTAGTAATCTGTAGTATATTAGTAATCTGTAGTATATTAGTAATCTGTAGTATATTAGTAATCTGTAGTATATTAGTAATCTGTAGTATATTAGTAATCTGTAGTATATTTGTAATCTGTAGTATATTTGTAATCTGTAGTATATTAGTAATCTGTAGTATATTAGTAATAGCTAGCAGATGAATATTTAGTTATCTAGGGTTTAACGCTGAGAATGCAACGCAACAAATACTAGCTTACTTCTTCTTATCAAGGGCTATTGGGACTAAGGTACCTCTGCTTCTTTTAAGTATTTTGTACCAACCCCATATCCAGTACAGATCGGTAGGGGGCAGTACTGCACAGGATGTAAGCACAGACTCGTTCGTGCTAGGGAGTGCGTAAGTCTACCTGTAACCACCGTACAGTTCATTTCTACTTCTTTTCGGTAGCTTCCCGGTAGATGGCAGCACAACCGAATGTGGAACTTCTTAATTTAGAGGCAATACCAAGCAGAAGATTCCAGCAGAAGACTTGGCTTTGCCACTCTCAGAGTTATTGATTTGTATAGGAAGTAAGTGGACTTTACAACCACGACTGATTTAGCGTGCCCCCATTAGCGAATACGGCGGTCTTTAGTCGGTACCAGGCCCGAACACGCAACCTTCTGGTTGCGATACTCTCCCGACTAGGCTACGAGGCCCGAATACTAGCTTAACATCTGTACCTAGATACAAAATGATAAATTGTGAAATTTCGCAATCAAAACATGTGTATTTTGCTTGTTGTAATAGTTTGTTTACTGCATATTTGAAAATACTTTTCAGACGTTCTGGTTCGAAATGGACACAAGACATTTCGATACCCTATATTTGTAACGTATGACCATATTTTCTAAACGGTGGTGATTCTAAATCAATACACCTTTGTTTTACTATGTTCAGCTTTGTGCTGATTTGCACCAATTTTCAGCATCCAAAGCTCGGGTAATCGATATTTGGTTAAAATTCGCCATACCAAAAAACCATTTTCTACAAATCAAGATTTGTAAATCTATAAAGAATTTTACAATGGTATGATTTCTAAAGGTGTGCTTATATCAAAACAATTCTTACTATTATAGTTGGATTTGAGAAAATGCCAAATTTTGTTATTGCGTTAATTTAATGCGCAAACATTAGCTTGTTGATTTTGGTGCATTTAAATCTGATGTATTATAAAAAAATATTGGAAAATACATTTAGGGGTTTTAGAGAAAAAAATGTAGTTGTTATCAAAGAAATGCAAATGATGTAGACTTTTTAAAACAACTTATGGCTTTAAAGTAATCTACCATGATAATAATGGATACAAAATAAAAATACATTTTTTTTTTTGTGTGTGGAAGAAAACAGTTTTTATTACAATCTATTTAAATTTGTAAGTTTGTTTTTGAAAGAGATTGTTCTGCTGTTAAAAGCAAGAGCTGAAATAAAAAGTAAATTTCTGTTCCACATTAAGTTGTAGCCGAAGATAATTTAACATGTTTGTACATTTTTTTTTAGTAATATATGTATTTTTTGTAAAGCGATTTAGATGTTTACAATATTTTGTAAAGGTGTATTAGATGATTACAAGATTTTGTAAAGTGTTTTAGATGATTACAAGATTTTGTAAAGTGTTTTAGATGATTACAAGATTTTGTAAAGTGTTTTAGATGATTACAAGATTTTGTAAAGTGTTTTAGATGTTTACAAGATTTTGTAAAGTGTTTTAGATGATTACAAGATTTTGTAAAGTATTTTAGATGATTACAAGATTTTGTAAAATATTTGAGATATTTACAAGATTTTGTGAAAATTTTTAGTCGTTTAAAATAATTTATCTTGTTGATGGTGATTTTTAGAGTTCAATTAAGGGGGTCCAGGACTCTAAATTCTAAAATCTTTATTTTCAGAATTATTTTTCTGAAATTTTTGATGCAGTATTGTATCAGGATTTGAAACTAAAATAACTACATTAAACTTTCAAATTTAACAAATATTTTTTAAAAAAATAAAAAATCCTAAAAATTATAACATTACGTAAAATTGACTATTTAAAAAATTTGAAAAAAATCACTTCATTTTTGCATTACATTACTTTTTATAATTAATATTAAAAAAAAATCATGATTTTTCAGTAGAATATTTAGAAAAAAAAATATATTATTTTGTGCAAAATATTACAAAACACAGTTATGCTATGCTCCAAAAACTTTAAAAAAAAAAGTTAAATTAAAGTACACAATTCCTGAAGAGAAATTAAAGAAATATGTATGAACAATAATTATGGAAAGTTTTATATATTTATAAAAAGCAGTTTTTTGGGTTCTATAAATTTAAACTAAAAAGGAGTCAAAAAGCCATCACAGAGAAAAACAGTTTCAAAGTTTCAAAATAGCATGTCCGAGATGCCGACCAAACGGTATAGTGGTTAGCGTGCTAGCTTCTAGACCACGAGGTTGCGGGTTCCGAGTCCCGTGTTAGGCATGGGTATTTGTAAATGTATGTTGGCTTGTCTAATGACGAATGTTTCGGCGCATTATAGCCCTCGTGTTGCTGACGGCGCCAGAAAAATCTGAACAAAAATCTGTCCGAGATACAGTTGCCATGAAACAAAAACTTAAATATTTCAAATACTACTAATGATGGAAACAAAAAATTTACGTCATTTTGTTCAGAAATTTTATTATTTATTTATTTAATTATTACTTTTAAAATAATAAAAAAAAAATTGGAATTTTTAAAAATTTTAAGTCCCAGATCCGCTTAAAATCCACTCAGTAAGTCATAGCTGCATTTAATCCTAAACTACATTAACTTATTATTCCGTTTATTTGTGTAACAGTAGTTTGTTCGGTAAATATAAATCCATTTGATAAATTTATTTACTAAAATGTAAACTCATATGAAAGAAATATGAAGAAATTTTAATTAATTTTAAATAGCATCCAATTAGTTAATTGATTCTACTACAATATAAAATAAAATAAACTACTTTCAATAATATAAAAAGTTAATACAATGTTCAAGTAATTTTATTGCAGATAAAACCCTCATTATAAAACATTCTTTCTAAATTCATTAGAACTTCATCATTTAAATGTATCATTATTATTTCAGTTTAATCAATAAAACAAACGTATATTTTTACTGCGCATTATATGGGAGTGAATCTGTAAAACATAATAAAAAAATAGCTAATTAATATATAAACATATTTAAGTTTATTTTCAAACTCAAAATGTGTAACTATTTTTGCGATAACAATCAAAATAACGTAAAATTATGAACAAAGATATCTATACTTAAAGAACGTGATTTAAAATATGTTTCAGAATTGGATTCAATAAAAGAAGGTTTTATTAAAAACTAATAAATCATTACAGTTTCTTCAATTTAAGTTGAAATGTACGTGTTTATGCATGTTTCTATTAAACGCTTTCTATTCAGCAATACCCCCATAAATTCAATGTACATTAACATGTGCATAAGCAAAATAGGAAAGTTTTTTTTAAAAAAAAGCTAATTATGCGGTTTTCTAAACTTTATCATACAAATCAATTTATTTGTATTGAATATAAGTTTTATTAAATTGAATTCAATAAAAGAAAGTTTCATTAAAAACTAGTTAATCGTTACAGTTTCTTGAATTTTATTTGAAACGTACATTTACGTGTTTATGCCAGTTTCTGTTAAACGCTTTCTATTCAGAGACTTTCTATTCAAATAAAACATAATATATTTAATGTGCATTAAAAAGTGCATACTCATCCAAGAACAAAAAACAAATTATACGCCTAACTGTATTTTAATAGATAAGTACATTTAATGCAAGTTATAAAATATTTTCCATTTAGTGAAAACTTCAAATATTGAAAGTATTGTTACACGAATTTTCTGTATATAGTGTAAATAGTGACGTATTATTTTAAAATTCTATTGTATTGTAATTTATTTTATCTTATTTTATTTATTAATAGCGATTATACAGGTTAGAAAAAGGTGGCAACACATAAAGCAATCGGTAAATTTCGAGATGTTTCTTTTTCGACGAATTGGCTGGATATTCCGAAAATGTTCTCACGCGCCTGTATAAATAATATCGCATATCGGGAAAGTTTTCAGTTTGACTTCGGATTTCGATGAAAGCTGATCTCTTTGTTTACCTACTCGAGTGAACTTGTATAATCGTTGTATTCGAAATTGTTCTAACCGAAGCTTGTGTTGAAGCTTGAGAGTGATAGCACTGTTGTCTTTGAAGAAATTCTGTGAGTTTTTGAAGTGAATAAATAATAGTTTTTATTTAATAAAAACCGTGCCATCATTGCCTCTGTGGAAAATTAGCAACAGTATATTGAAATATACTCTGATAACAAATAACATTTTATTAATGCGTATTTCTGAACTTTAATAGAACGATACCTATACAGGTATTTAATGGAAGTTTTATCAAGCGTTATCTATTCAGAAAATACCTATAAATGTGAGATAAATGTTTTATCAAAAGAAACTTATATTGCAGTTAGCTGAATTTCAGTCTAAAAACACATCTAACGTTATTTATTGCTAATTTTATTGAATATTTTACATTCAGTGAAAATTTCAAATATTCAAAACCTATTAAAATGAGCGAAGATAACAGAGACAAGTTTTATCGAACTAAATAATTATGCTTATTTCTGAACTTTAGTAGAATAACACCTATGCATGTATTTAATGAAAGTTCTATTAAACATACCTATTGAGTGAAAACCTTATAAATTATGTGCATACTAAATTCCAGTTAACTGAATTTCTACTAAAATTCAGAAAACTGAAAGATAATTAAAAACAAATATTTCGATTATATGAATTTTAGTAGACAAATGCATTCAGATGTATGCAAGTTTTATTAAACGTTTTATATTTAACAGAAACCTAATAAATTTAATAGAAAATTTTTAATAAAAAAAAAAAACCCTAATTTTACGTATTGTTGAATTTTTAGTAAAAATAAACCTTTACATATATTTAACGCAAGTTCTTTTTAATGTTTTTATGTTAAAAAAAAAATTATTTAATGAAAAAGTTTTACTAAAAACAATCTAATTTTACCGATTGTTGATTATTAATAAAAATACGCATTTACAAGTATCTAGTGCAAGTTTTATTAAATGTTTTCTAAGCAGCATAAACCTCACAAATTTAATAGAGAAGTTTTATTGAAAACACTCTAATTTTAGGGATAGTTTATTTTCGGCAAAAATACACTTTTACATGTATTTACTCAATGCAAAGTTTTATTAAACGTTTTATATTCAACGAAAAACCTTACATATTTAATGGAAAAAAATTTAGTTTGCTTTTAATAATCTTACTGATTGTTAAATTAAAAAACACATTTAAATGTATTTAATACAAGTTATTAAACGTTTTATATTTACAAAAACCTCATAAATGTACAGAAAGCGTTTTATTAGAAACGATCTAATTTTACGGATTATTGTTTCTAGTAAGATACACATGTATCTAACGCAAGTTTCATTAAAAGTTTTATATTTACAAAAATCTCATAAATTTAAAGGATAATTTGTATTAGAAACAAACTAATTTTACGGATAATTGTTTCTAGTAAAACACACATACATCTAATGCAAGTTTCATTATACGTTTTACATTTACAAAAACCTCATAAAATTAAAGGATAATTTTAATTAGAAAAAAACTAATTTTACAGATTATTGTTTCTAGTAAACCACACATGTATCTAATAAAAGTTTTACTAAACGCGTTATATTTATAAAAACCTCATAAATTTAAAGGATAATTTTAATTAGAAACAAACTAATTTTACGGATTATTGTCTCTAGTAAAACACACATGTATCTAAAGCAAGTTTCATTACACGTTTTATATTTGCAAAAACCTCATACATTTACAGGATAATTTTTATTGGAAGCAAACTAATTTTAAGGATTATTGTTTCTAGTAAAACACACTTGTATCTAATGCAAGTTTTATAAAACGTTTTATCATTACAAAAACCTCATAAATTAAAAGGATAATTTTTATTAGAAACAAACTAATTTTACGGATTCTTGTTTCTAGTAAAACACACATGCATCTAATGCAAGTTTCATTGTACGTTTTACATTTACAAAAACCTCATAAATTTAAAGGAAACAAAGACAAAGAAAGAAAGACATTAGAAACAAAGTAATTTTACAGATTACTGTTTCTAGTAAAACACACGTGTATCTAATACAAGTTTTACTAAACGTTTTATATTTACAAAAATCGCATAAATTTAAACGATAATTTTAATTAGAACCAAAGTAATTTTAAGGATTATTGTTTCCAGTAAAACACACGTGTATCTAATACAAATTTTATTAAACGTTTTATATTTTACAAAAACCTCATAAATTTAAAGGATAATTTTAATTAGAAACAAACTAATTTTACGGATTATTGTCTCTAGTAAAACACACATGTATCTAAAGCAAGTTTCATTAAACATTTTCTATACAGCACAAACCTCATAAATTCAATGCACTTTAAAATGCGCACATGACCAGAAGAGGTCAACTACAGCTTAGTAAACTCTGGGATGTATAGGAGCAATATGAGGACTAATCTAAACACTACCTCTTGACCAACAGCATCTACACCAGTCCCCCAAGAGAATTTATGAAGCCCAAGTCCACCACCATATGTTACTGCCTCCCATATTTCGCGTTACCTTTATGGTTTTCATATTGAAGCGAAAGTATTAATATTGCGATTTAGGATACCCTTTGGAGATACATTATTGCTAAAAGGGAGAGGCGTCAGATGGTTGGATGGTTTGGGGTGTAATATTGGAGTAGTATTTTGTAGTGGATGTTGGGACGGACTTTGGGCGGTATAAAAGTTTTATTTTTTCAATTAAAGTTTTGGGTTGGGAAACTGTTTCGGATAGTTGGTGATTAATGATCTGAACTTTGGTACTTCGTTTTAAGGGGGTCCGGCACATGAACTGTTTTCAGATTATTAATTTTGAGTTTATGAATGTTTATTTAAATGTTCATTATTTTCTTCTGAAGGTCATGCACGTATATATACGTCATTTGATCCCCAGTTTTTCCAGCATTACACAGCATTTTTTAAATTTATAAATAATATTAAAAATAAAATATTTTTTTTAAATATTTTTATTAGGATGATATTTTATAACCTATCTAAAACAAAATAAATAAAAAATAATTTTAAAAAATTATGTTTTTGAATAAGAAATATAATTTAAAAATTAATCCAGGGAAAATCGCTGTAGAATTTCCCCCATTCCCGTGATTTTCAGTGGGTTGAAATGATGTCGCATTTGTAATTATATCTTATTTTGAAGCGTTTTTAACAATTTTGTTCTTTCTTAAACTTCAAAGCCGAATTTCTCGAAATGTCGTTCTTCATGTTTGAGGGCTTATAGCTTAAAATCAATTTGATACAAATGCTTGAAACTTTTTATACATGTTCCTCTAATAGTCCGAGAGACGACTGCAATTTTTGGACCCCATCGAACATCATTCTGAATTTTTTATAGAAATTGGAGAAAAGTGAGTAGATTAGGAATCCACTGGTCTGCCGTGGCAAAAATGGCCGAAACTGATCAAAAATCGACTTGGAATGAGTTGAATTAAAATCCGATTGCCAAAAATGTTATAACTTGTCAAAAATAGAACAAACTTATTCGTCTGGCAACCCACTTCATTTTGATTTTCAATGAGAAAAAGCGCAAAACGATTTCTGTTCTCTCGCTCGGAAAACTTGTATCTTTTAAAAGCAAGCCAAATTGGCTACATCACTTAAGTCATAAGTGACGTAATATTTTTTGCCAACTTGGCTCCCTTTTAATAGAGGCAAGTAGACCGTCGCCAGATATCAGAATCGTCTGCAACCTTCTTAATTGAAAATTAAAGAGTGAGGGTTACCAAATAAAAAAAATGCTCACTATTTGGCAAGTTATGGCGCATTTGGCAATTTGATTTAGTTTAACTTATTAAAAGTCAATTGTTGGCCAGTTTCGGCCATTTTGGCCACGGCAGACCAGTGGATTCGTAATCTACTCACGTTTCTCTAATTTCTATAAAAAATTCAGGGGGGGGGTCCAAAAATTGCAGCAGCCCCTCAGTCTATAATGTATTTAATTACTTTAATGCGAGGAGTAAATATTAAGTAGCGTACATTTTATTTTAAATAATCAGTCTAAAGTTTTAACAATTTTCTTAAACATATTTTTAGAAAGTCATCATTGCCGACCAAACGGTGTAGTGGTTAGCGGGCTAGCTTCTAGACCACGATGTTGCGGGTTCGAGTCCCGGGTAAAGCATGGGTGTTTGTAAATGTATGTTGGCTTGTCAAATGACGAATGTCTCGGCGCATTATAGCCCTCGTGTTGCTGACGGTGCCAGATAATCTGAAAACAACCAACCAACCATCAGTAACTCAACTAACTAATGGACTCAACTAACTCATTAATTTCAGTCAACTCACTGACTTAACTCACAGCCGGCCTTATATAGGAATCAAAGCTTCTTGAAACTTCTAGAGGTAGATATTTGGAGAACTTTCCAGATCGTAGTCGAAAAGTCCTATACATGGGGACCGAAAATTTTGCCAAATGGTCGCCAAGTTCGGTAACATTAGGCGATTTCTCACCAGTTTGGCGGGATTGCCATTACCATGATGTTAAATGAATATGGTTCGATAGTTTTCATTACAGATTGTCTGCAGTAACTACAATTACATGCAATCTATAGTGCACAGTTAGTTCAAGATTTATTAAAAATTATCCGTGGTTGAAAAGGGAATGTTTTCCGGAAGTTAGCAGCTTAATTTTTGCGTCTCGAATAGGATAATTTCCGGAAAACACTAACTAAGCCAATGGACAACCTACGCTTGACGATCCTACACATTTACCATCGTGGTTACTAATTTTAAAAATATGTACACTTTATCCAATTATTTGTATTGTATCAGAATTACTATAGTATTCGTTTTGCTAAATATTTCGATTGAATTGAAACATCAGAAAAACCATTTAACTTGAAACATCAGAAAAACCATTTAACTTGAAACATCAGAAAAACCATTTAACTTGAAACATCAGAAAAACCATTTAACTTGAAACATCAGAAAAACCATTTAACTTGAAACATCAGAAAAACCATTTAACTTGAAACATCAGAAAAACCATTTAACTTGAAACATCAGAAAAACCATTTAACTTGAAACATCAGAAAAACCATTTAACTTGAAACATCAGAAAAACCATTTAACTTGAAACATCAGAAAAACCATTTAACTTGAAACATCAGAAAAACCATTTAACTTGAAACATCAGAAAAACCATTTAACTTGAAACATCAGAAAAACCATTTAACTTGAAACATCAGAAAAACCATTTAACTTGAAACATCAGAAAAACCATTTAACTTGAAACATCAGAAAAACCATTTAACTTGAAACATCAGAAAAACCATTTAACTTGAAACATCAGAAAAACCATTTAACTTGAAACATCAGAAAAACCATTTAACTTGAAACATCAGAAAAACCATTTAACTTGAAACATCAGAAAAACCATTTAACTTGAAACATCAGAAAAACCATTTAACTTGAAACATCAGAAAAACCATTTAACTTGAAACATCAGAAAAACCATTTAACTTGAAACATCAGAAAAACCATTTAACTTGAAACATCAGAAAAACCATTTAACTTGAAACATCAGAAAAACCATTTAACTTGAAACATCAGAAAAACCATTTAACTTGAAATGAAGGAAATAAAATTTAATAAATAAATGATTCAAAATGATTTAAAGGAATACTGAAGTATTTAAAGATCGCTCAGTACCTGTAATGTCAAATTGCCTATTTTTGATGTACCTCTTTTCGTAAGTTCTTAACAAATGAATTTAAAATGTATATATAGTTTGAATTGATCTCATAAAATACATTTATATTAAAGTTTGATAAATAAAAAAAATCATTAGGGTGTTTATAAAACAATTTTAATCAATCCTCCAATTTCTTTAAACCCTTTTCTTACAAAAACTTAGGGTTTTAAAAAATAATTATGAAATTAACAGTATATTTTGTTACCTCAGTTTAGTTCTTAGGTTATTTACTACACATTAATAAAAAAAATATATATTCTATATCTCGACTAGATAGTTAGAAATAGGTTCATTGAAGTTTTAAATATCCAGTTTCGAGAAAATTGCAGTTAAAGCTCAAACCTTAAGTGGCTAATATTAAATTGTTTGCTTTTTTAAAATAAATAATAACATACATCTAATTTAAATAGAAATGTAAGTAATACATAAAAGGAAAGGCAAAAAACATAAAACAACATGAATTAAAAAACCCATTTTTTTTTCGGAATTGAGTCCCTCTTTAGAGAACTATGCATACTTCACACGTTGGCTAGTAAGTATATATTTACTAATTAAATAAATATTATATTAATAATAGAAAAACGTAATTTAACTGATAACTACTAATTAAATTATATTATTTTACTAATTTTTTTAATCATTAGTTTTTCAATTGCTATGCTTGAAGACTAGTTTTTATTGAAGTTTGTTATTGTATCATCGCTCACACCGAAAGCTAAATAATTTGAACTTCTCTTTTCGAATTTTCAAATTTTTTTACAAATAAATAATTGCATCTGATTTTTGGCCGACCAAACGGTATAGTGGTTAGCGTGCTAGCTTCTAGACCGCGAGGTTGCGGGTTCGAGTCCCGTGTCAGGCATGGGTGTTTGTAAATGTATGTCGGCTTGTCTAATGACGAATGTTTCGGTGCATTATAGCCCTCGTGTTGCTGACGGCGCCAGATAATCTGAATACAACCAACCAGCATCTAATTTTTGATGAAATTTGATGATTATTATAAGCTGTTCTAAATAGAGGAATTTTATTATTTAACAAACCCATTAATAAAGAGAACATAGTGTTATGTGTCTTTATTGCTTATATATAAAAAAACTAGTTCTGAGATTAAGCTGTTCATTGAATTTAAAACCAGTAGTTTTTGGCACAACTACTTAAATAGGAACTTCGATACATTTTACAAGCTTAGATAGAAACATTGCAGTGAAAAACGCGATAATGCTCATTATTTTTTAATTTCAATTTTAATATTTGATTAAAATACCAATTCATTTTTAATATTAATTTCTGAATTCTAATACCCCGCAATTTGAAATGAAAAGTTCAGTAATCATTTAATTGCATTTAACGATTTTTTTTTTTTTTCTCGTGAAAGATTTGAAACGTTTTTGAAAAATGGAAATTAAAACAAATTAGCATTCTCCATTCAACCCCCAAACAATTAAGAAAACTTTCCACGCTACTTTCTAATTAAAACAAAATCTTGAAATAAAAGGTGGAAATTAGCTGCAATTACTTTCATACCACTTTAGTCGAATTTAAAGGAAATAATTAATTTAGCAGGGGCCCGTTTTTTTTTTTTTTTTTTCAGGTTTTAAATTTGTTATTAATTCGTTTTTATTTTCGTGTTATTATTTCAGTTCTGCGAATGGTTCTGAGAAGTTAGATTAAATGTTTGGATCCAGTGCCTATATTTGGTGTACTTTTTGAAAATTGGTGGAAATGAAATATTTTTGTTTCAAAACTCGAAAAGAAAAATTAGTTCCAAAGTGATTTCCATGTCCATGATTTCATTACTTGTGCAAAAATATTGAGATTTGAATTTTGACTATAAGTAATTATCTTCAGTTTTTAATGAAAATTTTATTCCAAAATCATAATGTAAATAGACTTTGCAAACTAAAAATGCAAAAATCCTGAGATTCGAAATTTTCATTATAAGTTAATAGGATTAATTTTCTTTAATAATACTTTAAAATCAAACAGAATTTATTACTCTGCTAATCAAATATTTCTTTAATTGAGTTTCAAATGCGAAATTTGTGTGCTGCTTTAGAAAGATACAATATGCAATCTATATTAAACAAAGTCATACCGATTTTGAATCTTAAATTTTTGTAGCTAATTTCGAGTCCAAAATTGGTTTATTTAAAAATGTGTTGCATAGAAAATGGCTATGAAGGGATGATTAAATCTAAAATATGTATTACATATATTTTAATTGACTGAGATATTTTTTATTTCACTCAAAATTCTTCTAACGAGAATAACATAATACTTAACATTTCAATCAATGTTGGTCATTCAGCTTTGTGTGTGTGTGTGTGTGTGTGTGTGTGTGTGTGTGTGTGTGTGTGTGTGTGCGTGCGTATATTTTATTCAAATGGCATGTGTATCATATTCAAATAAAGGCCAAAAAATTAAAAAAAATAGTGACAAAAATATATATACCTAAAATAATATAGATCAGAAAAGTAACTCAATAAATAAGAAATGTAATTATTTCCATAATAACATAACAATAAATTTTAGTTAAAAAGAAATTAAACAAAACGTATTGATATTTTTTAGAAGTTTTTATGAGCTAATATATAATGACTTTATAAAGTATAATGATACAAATAGAAGTTAGCTAATTTTTTCCCTATTATTTTAATAATGGTCAAAATAACTGTTAATTTTAAATAATAAAGATAAGTTCTTTTAGGTCATTTTTAAGGAAAAAATAACAATCGGTTATTTTGCCTGTTTTCTTTTTACAGAAAAAATAACGAGTTTGTTATTTTTTAATGATTAAAATAACGTATAGTTTTTTTCTGTTACTTTTGTGAAAGTCAAAAATAACATCCAGTTATTTCAATTATTCTTTATTGATATTTTGTTTAAAAAAACAAAAATCTGGTGCTAAAATCATACATTTTAAAGCATTTTTTGTAATAATAAAAATAACAACCAGTTATTTTTAATCATTTTTAATGCAAAAATAACTCCTAGCTATATTTTCTGTTATCTTACTAGTGAAAAAAAAATAACAAATAGTTACTTTATTATTTTGTTAATAATAAAAATATCTAGTTATTTTCTGTTACTTTTGTAAAAGATTAAAATAACACTTTTTTTCTGTTATATTTTAATGACATTTAATATAAAAAATCTAGTGCTAAAATAATAAGTTATAAAGTAATACTTTGAAAGCAAATAACAGCCAGTTATTTTTAATCGTTTTAAATGCAAAAATAACACTCTAGCCATATTTTCTGTTATCTTGTTAGTGAAAAAATAACAAGCAGTTACTTTATTATTTTGTTAATAATAAAAATATCACCTAGTTATTTTCTGTTACTTTTGTAAAAATTAAAAATAACACCTAGTTTATTTTTGTTATATTTTAATGAATTTAATTAAAAAAACCTAGTGCTAAAATAATAAGTTATAAAGTAACACTTTGGAAGCAATAACATCCAGTTATTTTTAATGCAAAAATAACACCTAGCTATATTTTCTGTTATCTTGTTAGTGAAAAAAATGACTACCAGTTACTTTTTTTATTATGTTGTTAATAATAAAAATATCACCTTGTTATTTTCTGTTACTTTTGTAAAAATTAAAAATAACACCTAGTTAATTTCTGTTATATTTTAATGAATTTAATTTAAAAAAATCTAACGCTAAAATAATAAGTTATGAAGCAATACTTAAGAATATAGTGTGTCCAAAATAATAAAGCAATATATGAATATAGAACAACGACAGGCTGACTCCCTCTCAAGAAATCTCGAAACAAGTTGGGCGCCTTCTCCTGATAAAACAATGACTACTAGGAGTTTTATTTTTTATGCCCCTCCAGGAACAGCCTTTAATACACCCTCAGCTTCTTCATTGGTATTCATGGAAAGTAAAGGTCCCGGAGTATCAAATGGTATTTCCTCTTTTATTCAATCCGATCGCTGACGTGTACCTTTTCTTAGTCTGTTGGGAGTCGATGCTATTATAGTTGTCGCACTAACGGTCTTACTTTTTTGAAAAGCGATCGTAACATTTTACGATATTTGCTCGTAGAAAGGTACACTATGCCAGGGATGTCTAAATATTAACTATTTTATTGACATCTGGAAAGTTGTTTTTTAGTGGTTTATTTGCTCGACATGTACCTATACTATACCTCTAGTTATCATCGATATTGTTGCACAAATTGTCTGTATATAGTGTAAATAGCGACGTATTATTTTAAAATTCTATTGTAATTTATTTTTATCTTATTTTATTTATTAACAGCGATTATACAGGTTAGAAAAAGGTGGCAGCACCTAAAGCAATCGAGAAATTTCGAGACGTTTCTTTTTCCACGAATTGGCTGGAAATTTCGCGAATATTCTCTCGCGCCAAGTATAAATAAGACTGGAGAACGGGAAAGATTCAGATTGACTTCGGACTTCATTGAAAGCTGTTCGCTTTGTTTACCTATTGTAGTGAGCTTGTATAATCGCTGTATTCGAAGTTGTTGTTGTTGAAGCTTGTGTTGAAGCTTAAGAGTGATTACACTGTCGCCTTTGAATACATTCTGTGAGTTTTCTGAAGTGAATAAATAGTAGTTTTCATCCCGTTGGTGGGATAAAAAATACGGATTGCCGAGGATTGAAAATAAAATGTTGGGTTGTACACAGCAGAAATGTCAATAGTAGACCCTAATTAGTAATGTGCAAAAAAATATCTACTCTAGCACTTTGCAAGGTTTTTCGCATTTTCATCCAACTATAAAAGTGAACTGTGATTGGTTAATCTTCCCACCAGCTTCGCGATCCCCGGCAGTTTTTATCTTTGCATTGACAATGGAGCAGTCTATCCGGTTTTTTATCTATATCGATGCTAGTTACATACCTCGAACATTATAAATAATTCGTAAATTCCTAGTCTGCGTGTATGGGTTGTCGCGTTTTTTTGGAAAATTGGCGACGAGGACAAAACGTCGCCAATTTTACGTGGTGGTCGATTTGATGTCAACATGATGACATGTTATTCTAACTGCCCTTCTGACAATACTTCCTCGCAAGAGGGAAAACGTAAAGAATATACAAATAAACAATGAATTACGACATAATGTTTAGTTAACTACAAAAAAAAAAATTTCACCTGATGTCATTAGCCGAGCTAAAAAGTGGCCACAAAAATAAAACCACACTTCCCAGCATTTCTATTAGCGGTACCATAAAAGCGCTGTTGAGCATGCTCGAAAAGAAAAGGGTTGACAAATGTGAAACTCTATCACCTACCAATTGGCGCCAAATTCGCTTCGGGTTATTTACACCCCAATTCTAGGAATATACCACCTAATCTTTAATCACAAGTTTTCGTTTACATATGCGCAATGAAGTCCATTCAATTTTTAATAATTTTATGAATATTAATTAACTTACCATTGAATATTGAAAAACAAGACTTAAGAAAAAAATTGAGACAGAAAATGTAACTCAAATGCTCTTTTAATTATTAATGGTTTAAAATATACCATTAGGAATGGTTGACAGTAAAATATTGAGAAGAGTTTTAAATTAACTGAAATTTTAATGAGCAATTAAGTGTATTTTTATTGGAATCATTTAGATGTATTCTTTTCCATTCAACTTTGAACTATTTTATGTAGCTTGAATTTCTTTTAAATAGTGAAGAATGCTAGCAGAACTTTTAAAGGAATAAAATTTTTTAATTTTTAAAATGTATCTCAAAAGCTGTATAATTTATTTATATAGTTTTGTTAACTCAAAAGGGGAGGCAGTTTTCAATACAATACAGTTTCAACTTTTATTAGATTCATTTAGTTCTATGAATTCAAATAGTAAAATTTAAATCAAAACTTTTTTATAAGTCTTCGAAAAATTAAAATGGTAGGAGAATTTTTAATTTAATAACATATTATTAGATATAACACATAACTGAAAAGCTACTTATATAATTAATATTGTAACGTATTAAAAATCACAATTTGGAAAAGCTTTTAATTTAAACATATAAGTGGCAATTTCTTTTATTTTAATAATTCAGTCCTTATTCTTTGTCATTCAACTTGTAACAATTCTATGCAATTTAATTTACCTCTAAATTGTAAACCATGACTTAAGTTTAAATTCAATAACATTATTTAATACATAAAATACCTCAAAGGCTCTTTGCAGAATTAATAATATAGTTTATTTAATAATACAATAAAGAAAATAAATTTCACTTAAATATTACTTTTATAAGTAACGAAATTTAACTTTAATTGGAATTATTAAGTTCATATTCTTTACCATTCAACTCTTAAAAAATTTCTGAAATTTGTCTTGACATTGAAAATTTAAAAAAACTGCAGGACTTTCAATTTAATAACATTTTATTACACCTCAAATAATACCATTAGTAAATTATTAATGGTATGGTTTAATTAACAGAACAATCGAGAAAATAACATTCATTTCAATATAATTTTCCAGGCATTAAACTTACATTTTCTTGAAATCATTAGGATGTCTTTCCCATCCATTTAACTCTGAATAATTACATGCAAACTTATTTCGACAATTCAAATTGTGAAACATGGCTTAAGAACTTTTAATACAATACCCTTTTACAATACACAAAAAAAAACCTGAAGCATCTGCAAATGAATAATAAATATCGCAATTTATTTTAATTCGAAGTATCATTGAGTTATATAGGCCTCATTTACCATATTAGCAATTCTAGAGTTAGAAAGTAATTAAAGCTCACATATGTGTTCTGAAATATATTTTTATTTAAATAATATCTTTATATAAGCCTTGGATAATTAAATTACTGGCGGGAATGAATAATTAACTAGCTTTTCTCGAGTTCATGAAGTACGGTTATGTTCATGCACGTGACAATTCTAAATTTTAAATTTAATAATATAATTCGTATTCCCATTTAATATTCATTAACGTTCACGTATGGTTTTAAAGCTCCAATTAAATATTTTAATGCTGATGTAAGGAGAAAATTTTCTCATTTATTGTAATTTAGAAGACGCTTTGAATATAGAATTAACCAGAAGTAATTTTGTTTAACGGGGACTTAATATAAGAAACCGTTTTGTTTTATGGAGCTTTACTTTTTGCGTGTGGTATAACTAAGTACGAGTTAATTTCTTAAGGTATAAAGCAAATTTTCTTCCCGTTCTTTGAGGGGGGAAAAATATCACAACTGCAGAAAACTTTAATGTATTTTTACTGGGGAATAAATTAGGCAGTTGTTACAATGATAAATGCTAAGTGACTGGCGTTGCGACAAAAAGAAATATTTAATAACATGGTATTTTTTTATACTTAATTAATTCATATAATTCAAAACTATTATTTAAAACTATTATTTGAAAGAATGTCTATAGCATAGGTTATAAAAAAAAAGTAAAGTAGTACTATTTATATTGTTGCGTGGATGGGTTAGAAAGAATTGAAGCCAAAGCAAATCAAAACTTGCAGAAATTTATTCCAATATAACTATTCGCAGATCCTTTCACAACTCCAGAACTTTCCGTTCTAATAGACTCAATACAGCTCTTTACACAACAATGGAGCACAAACAGCAGTTAAAAACTTAGATACACAACTGCTAAAATCGTCGCACAAGACAATGCAATACAGTTCACTACTCTGAATACTCGTTGAGAGACAACTAACTCAGTAACTCAACTCCATCCCCCGCTCTCTTAGGCCTTATATAGGAAGGCGAATCTTAGAAACTTGGAGAATTTTCCAGATCACAGTCAAAATGCCCTATATAGACACATGGGGACCGAAAATGTCGCCTAATTTGGCGACATGTGGCGATTTTTTGCCAAATTTGGCGACTAAAATTAGTCTCCAAACCATCGCCAACTTGGTTCTATCTCGCCAACTTGGTGAGATTGCCATTAACCATAATATAAAATGGCCTTCTTGTAAAACTCGTTTTTCAGCATTATCTCTGTAAAACACGTTTTCAAGCATTAAGAGACGCATTGCAGGAAAGAGAAGTAAAGACGAACTCTTGCACTGCCTTATGCGAAATGTACATAAATTTTTCTTTTTACATAATTAAATACTACCAATGATTTACAAATAAATATTCCGAAATTCGTAACAATATAAAATGTTATTCATTCATTCATCTATTTATCTATTTATTTATTTGAAAATCCGTTTTTCTTCCTTTATACCAAACCAAAACCAATAAATGGTTTGCCAATATAAGAGGGATTCCTAGTAAGGATCATTCCCTATACTTGCTATGTTACAGTCTTCTAGCCCAGTGCATTTAGAAACTACTTTCTATAAAACCTTGAAATTTGGTGAGTGGGTACGAAAAAGATCCTTTAATTGTAACTACATAAATTAAAAACTTGAAAATAGCCTTTAATATATTTTATTTTATATTTGAAATACTTACATCAATATCTACGCAGTGCTTTTGTTTTTTTCCCTTTCATTTGATATATATCGAAACTAAATGAAAACAATTTGTTATTCCATTAAGTGATCCTTTTTGTACCTACTTGCTAAATTTAAAGATATTCTAGAAAGTAGTTTCTAAATGCACTGGGCTTGAAGATTGCAACATAGCTAGTATATTGAATGATCTTTAGTAAGACTTTCTTTTAAATGCTAAGATTTCCGCTTTAGACGAATATATAATTTAATACCTCATAGTGTGTTATTTGTTTGAAATCGAAGTTAAAAAAATATTACAGTAGGAATAAAATTTAAAATTTCAAAATTTTCGATTTCGGGATTTTCGCATATCTTTAATTTTGAAACTATTCTGCTTCTTTTAAGACATAGTTTGGGACTGTACTCTTTCTAGTTTCGAAAAAAAAGTTAGTTTTAAAGTAAGTAAACCCACGTTTGTTATGCTACAATTTTGCATAAAAATGCATTTATCTCAAAATGTCAATTTCTGAAATTTTTACCCTATAGTCGCCATGGATCAAATTTTAAATTGAAGTTAACGTTTTAAAAAAAATGTTGGTTACTTATTTTTTTAAAATTATTTTGTTTTAAAAAAAGGTGATTCCCAAAGATATTTCGTGTTTTATCATTTTTTTTTTTTTTTTTAAACAGCAACAAGTAAACTTGTTCTCTTAATGTTAACTTCATATTAAAAAATAAGGTTGAAATAATATTCAGGAAAATATTCAAAAGTATCCGTTTGTTTATTATTTAGAAAAGGTTCATAGAAAATGGACCTCTTAAGATTAGTAATATAAGGCATACCGAACTCCTTAAATACTACGTAATGGTTGGGAAGTTGTAATAGAAGGCGTTTTGATTGTTTAAATCTCTCTACAACATGAATTAATTTAGAATAATATTTCACTATATTTGGACATGTTATTTTTTTATAGTAAAATACTTTATTTGCAATTTTTTATTTAAAAACTACAAAAAAAAAAAAAAAAAAAAAAATCAATCGGGTGACACTATTTGAATTACTGTTTACAAACCAAATTATCATATATTTTATTATTGTTTTCATTCAGTTTATATACATAATATATGAAATAATACTTTTACATTAATTACTTTTATAAACTATAAGTTTAATACAACATTTATAATATCTTTTTTAATTTTTTTCTATAGTATCAGAAAAACCAATTTGAAATATATAATGGCATCGCATTCAGGTTGAGGAATGAAAATAACTTGATTTCTTACGCATTTCTTCACAATTTCTTTTTTGTAACGATATGCCACTTTTCCCCCCTCTTTCTTCTACTTGAAATTTGAAAAGGTTTATAATACCTTTGAATTCTTAGCATTGACCTTTTTTCAGCAAATAGACCGTACGAATAGACCAATATTTTTAATAACATTTAATTATTAAACGTGTTAAAAAACAACAACAATTAGTCGCAAAAACTTTAAACTACCACCGATGTTTGCAATCCAAATAATTCCACTGTGATCAACGAAACAGTTTCCGAAATATTTCTATTGCAAATCTTGATTGAGAAATCTCATTCCTCTAAGATAATCGCAATAACAATAACATTATTCCGTTTTTTAAAAATTTGAACATATTTTAGTCAATCATTATATACAGCTACAAATTTCATTCTTAATTACGATCTAAAGTTATACATTCGAGTGAGTTTAGGAAATTAGTGAAATGACAGTAAAATCTTATGAGTTATAATAAACTAAAAGAATAAGTAACACATTTGATATCTAAATCCACAATGTCAATTAAATATAAACCACCGGTCCACTAAAAGTAAACCGCATTTATAATACGACACAATCAAACTTTAACGCACGCCCTCACAGACACAACTTAATGAAAATAAATAAAACTTGCATCAAGATAATTCAAAACAGATGGATAGTATTACATAACTTTCCATCCTTTCCTAAATCCAAATTAGCATACGATCCCTTACAGATCCATCATTATCAGATAGACCCATATTTCTCGCCAATCCTTTGCGCCATTTTTTTTTTTCCTAGCCTTCCAAGCAACCATTATAATTGAATTGATTCCTTCCAAAACAAAGCGACGACATCTGAATAATAACAATCACAAAACTACAACACCAACAACAACAAAAAAAAGCTAAGTCGGCAGCTTAATTTAAAACAGGCGACACGTCGCTTAAAAATAATAAAACAAACTTTGAAGAACATTTTTAAAATGAGGGTCCTCAAACCTTGGCGACATTTGTTGCTTAGAATCTAATTACCCATAATCCTCTTCTCCGGAACGGCATCTCTGTTTCAAAATGTCAGAGTGGATTAGTAGCTGATGTTCATAAATTAAAAGTGATCAGAGCAAGAAGGTTTGAGACCAAGGCTAAGGAAATTTCAGCTTGTGTCTTATAAAAAGATTTTATTCGTAATGATAAACGGTGCCTCCATAAGAGCTTAATTTTAAAATTATGTAGCATGATTTACCATGTGAAAGGTATCATTCGTATATGAATAGTTTACTCGGTATTTGAATACCATTTATTGTACGAATCTGAATACTTTAAAACTTGGTTTTTGTTTTGCAAAATTTGCGTTTTAAGTAGTTAAACGGTATTAGATCCTTTCGTTAAAATGTGTTGTCACATACAGAGTCCTTTTGTTAAAATTCTGCAGCATGATTAGTTACACTATTAGCGTGGAAACGGTATCATATTTACATGAATATTTTAGTTATTATTTAAATAATATTTATTACATGTATTTGAATACTTCAACATGGTTTTTATTTTATCTGCAGCATATAAAAGGTATCATTCGTACATGAATATTTTACTCGGTATTTGAATACTATTTATTGCACGAATCTGAATACTTTAACTCTAGGCTTTTGTTTTACAAATTTTACATTTTCAGTAGTTTAACGGTATTAGATCCTTTCGTTTAAATGTGTTGTCTCATACAGAGTCCTTTTGTTAAAATTCTGCAGCATGATTAGTTACACTATTAGCGCGAAAACGGTATCATATTTACATGAATATTTTACTTACTATTTGAATAATAATTATCACATGTATTTGAATACTTTAACACGGTTTTTATTTTACAAAATTTCTATTTTAAGAAGTCTAACTGGGTTAAATCATTTCATTAAAATGCGTTGTCTTGTACAGGGTCCTTATGCTAAATTTTGGCAGCATGATTAGTTACATGTTTACCATGTGAAAAGGTATCATTCATACATAAATATTTTACTCGCTATTTGAATATTTTTTATTGTAAGTATCTGAATACTTTAAAACTAGGTTTTTGTTTTCCACAATTTACATTTTAAATAGTTTAACGGTATTAAATCATTTTGTTGAAATGCGTTGTCTCATACCGGGTCCATATTTTAAAATTTTGCAGTTGATTAGTTATATTTTTACTGTGAAATGGGTATCATAGTCACATGAATATTTTCCCCTTTATTTTAATAATAATTATTACACGTATTTGAACACTTTAACACGTTTTATTTTTATATATATAATTGAGATTTTAAGTAATTTAGTGATATTTAGTCATTTCATTAAAATGTGTTGTCTCATAACAGGGTCCTTATTATAAAATTCTGCAGCATGATTAGTTACATTTTTACAGTGAAAGATATCATACATACGAATATTTTACCCATTATTTGAATAATAATTATTACACGTATTTGAATACTTAAACACGGTTTATTTTTTATTTTTTTTATACATAATTTACATTTTAAGTGGTTTAGTGATATTTAGTCATTTCATTAAAATGTGTTGTCTCATAGCAGGGTCCTTATTATAAAATTATGTAGCAGGATTAGTTATATTTTTACCATGAGAAAGATATTCACAGATGAATATTTTACTTATTATTTGAATACTATTTATTACACGTATCTGAATGCTTTAACACTGGGTTTTTGTTTTACAAAATTTGCATTTTAACAAGTTTAACGGTATTAAATCATTTCGTTAAAATGTGTTGCCCCATACAGGTTCTTTATGTTAAAATTCTGCATCATGATCAGTTACATTTTTACCGTTAAAAAGGTATCATACACACACGAATATTTTACTCGTTATTTGAGTAATATTTATTACACGTATTTGAATACTTGGATGTGATGTTTGGAGTTGTGTTAATTTAGGCGCTAAAAAATTACGTCCGAGGTGTCAAGTAGAGCTTATGAAGTAACCCTTTCCCGACATTCAATAGTGACCCGTTCTCCGTAGTAAATAGTGTTCCTTCTTGATGAGTGTTGTCATACCTTTTATGTTGTCAAAACAGCTTACGAGTGTCCCATACATATTGACGTAACACTCTAAGGACCAATCATTTTCTCCGGTGACGTACAGTGTGACGTCATTTCTAATTATGAGAGACTGCGTTCTTCTTTATCTACTAACATTGTTTTTGATGGTCTGACAAAGAAAAAAAAAAAAAAATCACGTGAGTTGTATTGTTATGAAGTTATGAAAAAAAAAATTAAAAAACTTGAATGATTGTGTGTCGGTGTTGCAGTTGCTTTTGATAAGAATTTCTCGCATTTCTTTCAGTGATCTTAAAAGTTTGCCAAAAGGTTCAAAGAGTGAATAGTATGTCTTGGTTTTACTGTTTGTATATAATAATAATGGTTCCCATCAGCTTGTCTAGCGTTGTCTATTGTTGTAAGAAAAGACAAATTTCCAGGAGATATACATTAAAGAGTATGAACGCCAGTTTTTTGCATGAATCCCCCCATTAAAAATCGAGTTTTGCTACCGTTATCAACCAGACTATCTCCCGTGAGCTAATTTACTTGTAAACAGACAGTAACTGTTGAAATGGAAGTATAAACAATTAGATAATGAATTGGTTCTTAGAATTATATAAGATTTGCTACTTGAGGGAATAAAATAATTCATTAGAAGGTTGGGATTTGTTATTTTCTGTTGATTAGAGAAAGTTTCACAGTGAGAAAAATGTTGCAATCAAAAAAGAAAAAAACTCAAACGACTCCTATTTCCTGGTTAATTATTATTATTATTGTTATTTTTTACATAGGATATTGTTTCAAAAAGAGGGATTTTTTTGTAAATAGGACTTTATTTTTTTATATTTTTTTTATAATAAACAATTAGAATTTCTGAATAGTAACGAGGTCATTACATGAGTACGGTATCCAATATGAAACTACATTTTTTTCTTCAGTTTTAAGTAAATACATGATTTTACAGTTGATCACTGTAATTTGTTTAAGAATTGTTATCCAGATAAAACACAGGTAAATATTTTTAATTTGGGGTCCAATTTTCCATAAGGTTGTATTACAACAGTTCCTGTACGAAATCTATTCATTAAAATATACAAGATAATTCCCAATGATTTTCATTCGTGATAATTTCTCAAATAATTCCTGAATAGTAACGAGGTCATTACATGAGTACGGTATCCAATATTTTTCCCCTCATTTTATAGTAAATATATGATTTTACAGTAGATCACTATAATTTGTTTAACAATTGTTATCCAATTAAAACTCAGGTAAATATTCTTAATTTCGGATCCAATTTTTCATAAGCTTGTATTACAACAGATTTCGTAAAAATGTACAAAATATTTCCCAATGATTTTTATTTGTGATAATTTCTCAAATTATTTCCGAAGAGTAAGCATTCATTATACGAGTCATGTATCCAATATGGACAATATAAGAGTCAACAAAAAACGATCAGAGTTCAATTTTTTTTTAAATCTAGGGTTTCCCGCTTTCTGCAAAGTTATTGCAGATAGTTTAACCACGCGAAGTCCTCTGGCAAAAATTATTATCATGGTACGTCAGATTTTTAATAGCCATTTACCTGAACCCTAATACAAGTCCTGAGGCTTGAAGCATTAAGTCATATTTTCTGCAGAATTGAGTAAAACAGATTCTGATCACTCTTGGTCGCAGCCCTTCATATTCCAACTTGTGAGATTTGGCGAGAAATAATGGCTGACATCTTTTCGTGTAAGGTTAACGGAAAAAAAAGTTAGTAATAGCATGGAATGGATAGTTTTCTTGGAAATGGTCAAACACTACGAAGACTCGATTTAAACTCAAAATCTTTTAAATAAGTTCTAATTTAACATTAAAAGTTGATAACGCATGTACTGAATTTATAGTTTAAACTATAAATTATGTATATGCGCTGTTCCTATGGGATAGTGTTTAAGTAAGATGATTAGTTTTGTAAATAGGTCATTTTTTTTCACAAATTCTTTTAAAATAAAACAATTCGAAGGTTGATCGGTACTCTTCTGTAAGACGGGTACTAGATAAAAAATCTCAAATTGCAGCGATATCTCATTCAAACTAATAACCTTCAAATCATTTATAATTCCTATAACAGACCTTTAAAGGGCCGTGTTAATAACAATACTTAACCCTTTGCACTCCAGTGGCGCCTCTCAGGCGCCACACGATTGGATGCCAAACCACGAGAGGACCATTAGGTGTGATGCGGAAATTCGATGCATGGCCAATGACTTGTGTTTAGTTTCTATGACGCAAATCCATAAACACCAGCAGAAATCTAAAATGTCTCGAGTTGCTGATTCCTCCGCGCGAAAAAGGCCTGGAGTGCAAAGGGTTAATTTCTCACTATTAAAAAAAATACAAGGTTTTACAAGTAGATCACTTATAATCTATTTAAACAGTCGTTACCCAGGTAATACACGGTAGGTAAATATTTTCAATTTCTGGTCCAAAGTTTTCCTTAAAATTGCTTCAAACAACAATTTCCGCGCGAAAGCTATTCAGAAAAAAAAACACATAAAATATCGCCCAATGTTAAATCCCCACCACAAAAGCTCAATCCGATCCCTCGTAACAAATGTCCCTCCCCCCCCCCCCATGCACATATCGAATCAGGAGCCATAAACGACTGAGCCTCTAAAATCCGTTGGACAACGTCCCGCTGATAAATTCCTCCATCTTTTCCCACTGATGAAAGGGACGGACGGAAGTTATTAAGGGGGACGCCTCTACTTTTGCCTACTTTAATCTCGGACGCTATTTGGAGGATTTGCACTTTCCGCACTCTGTGCTTCTGAACTGCGACTGACTTGGACGGGCGACAGTGGTGTGAGAGATACTAGAACTAGAAAAACTAGTTGACATGTCACTTAAAACTGGATGATAAAACTAGATAAGTTAGTTGAAATAAATTACTGCATAAATTAGTTGAAATACATTGCTACTTAAAACTAGTTGAAATGCATTACTACTTAAAAAAAGTTAAAATAATTCACTGCATAAATTAGTTGAAATACTTTACGACATAAAGCTAATTGAAATAAATTACTGCATAAATTTACTGAAATACATTGCTACATAAAACAAATTGAAATAAATTACTGCATAAATTAGTTAAAACACAATAGTTGAAATAAATTATTTCATAAATTAGTTAAAATACATTAAATCAACTACTGCATAAATTAGTTAAAACACATTAAATCAATTACTGCTTAAATTAGTTAAAATACATTAAATGAATTACTGCATAAATTAGTTGAAATGAATTACTGCATAAATTAGTTGAAATGAATTACTGCATAAATTAGTTGAAATGAATTACTGCATAAATTAGTTGAAATGAATTACTGCATAAATTAGTTGAAATGAATTACTGCATAAATTAGTTGAAATGCATTACTGCATAAATTACTTGAAATACATTACTACATAAAAGTAGTTGATATAAATTGCTGCATAAATTACTTGAAATGCAATACTGCATAAATTACTTGAAATACATTACTGCATAAAAGAAGTTGATATAAATTGCTGCATAAATTAGTTGAAATACTTTACAACATAAAACTTATTGAAATAAGTTACTGCATAAATTCTCTGAAATACATTGCTACATAAAACAAGTTGAAATAAATTACTGCATAAATTTGTTGAAACGCAGCTGCATACTTTAGTTGAAATAAGTTATTTAATAAATTAGTTAAAATACTTTAAATCAAATACTGCATAAATTAGTTAAAATACATTAAATCACTTACTGCGTAAATTAGTTAAAATACATGAAATCAATTACTGCATAAAATAGTTGAAATGAATGACTGCATAAGTTACTTGAAATGCCTTACTACTTAAAACTAGTTGATATAATTACTGTATAAATTAATTGAAATACTTAACAACACAAAACTAATTGAAATAAATTACGGCATAAATTCACTGAAATACATTGCTGCATAAAAATAGTTGAAAGAAATTAATGCATTAATTAGTTGAAACACAACTGCATAAGCTAGTTGAAACACAACTGCATAAGCTAGTTGAAACACAACTGCATAAGCTAGTTGAAATAAGTTATTTCATAAATTATTTTAAATACATTAAATCAATTACTGCATAAATTAGTTGAAACACAACTGCATAAGTTAGTTGAAATAAGTTATTTCATAAATTATTTTAAATACATTAAATCAATTACTGCATAAATTAGTTTAAATACATTAAATCAATTACTGCATAAATTAGTTTAAATACATTAAATGAATTACTGCATAAATTAGTTTAAATGAATTACTGCATAAATTAGTTTAAATGAATTACTGCATAAATTAGTTTAAATGATTACTGCATAAATTACTTGAAATGCAACACTATATAAATTATAGACTTTAATTTAACATTTATCAATTATTTTATTTGAAAATACTACATGCATTAAGGACTTAACTAAACTTTACTTGTGCCACTTTTAAAATTTCTTTTTAGAAGTGAACATATCAAGCGCTTGTATAATTTCAAAACATTGAGAATGTTGAATATGTGTCTAATTATAAACAAATGATATACAATTTGTTAATCCCATATTTGAATTTTCCATCCGATATTCAGGTTTTCGTTTTATATTATTATGACATAATTTATAAAAATTAAAAAAAAAAAAAAAAAAAAAAAAAAAAAAAGTTCTACTAATTTGCGGTTTTAAAAAGAAAAACTTTTTAAGTGGTGAATTTGGTGATAATTTTCGGGGTCAAAACAAACATCATAATCACAATTTGAGCCAAGTTGCAAAATTTCCATATGGTTGCGATGAAAAAATCCTTCCAATGAACTTTTCAAAAACTTCCGATTAGGACTATTGGGTAATTTTTTTAGGATTCTAGGAATCCTGTTGATAAGAAGACAGTCTACTCTAAAAATTGCAAAATTTTTCAATTTTGTTTTATTTGCTACAATGATAGTTTGGGATCTTCTAAATACGCATATGCGCCTACCTGTTGGCCGTGGGGTTAGTGCAATGGCATCACATGCCAAAGGTACCGGGTTCGAATCCTGAATGGCATGGATGTTCGTTGTGGTTAGGAATCCATTTTTAGCTGTAGGCTAAGGCCTGATTAGCCGTTGTTGTGAAAAAGTATAGGGAGTTG
The DNA here is from genome assembly GCA_963978545.1 of Linyphia triangularis. Lineage (NCBI taxonomy): Eukaryota > Metazoa > Arthropoda > Arachnida > Araneae > Linyphiidae > Linyphia > Linyphia triangularis. The sequence goes on along the minus strand of OZ021730.1, from coordinate 81,072,979 downwards.
AGCGCACAAACCCTCCAACCAACTAAATACGAACTAAATACAAACTTTTAAAACTATATCTATGTTTTTTAATGAGTTTTGTGACGTTTTATGTAGCATGATCTTCTATGAAATGAAATCTTTAAATCGATCGATTTTTCTCACTGTTTTTTGTTGATATTAGCTTTTTTGGAAAGATAAGTCTTTTTATCTAACTAAAGGAAAAATCATAAATTTTTGGAACATGCTGTAAAATCTGTCTGTTTTTTAAATTGTCATTCTAATTAACAAAATATGTTGTAGTTTTCAATTTTTAAACACTAAAGTAAGATTATTTCAGATTTGTCAAATTTATTTTGTCATTATGAACAAACATTTATCTAAAAATTTACTACGAGCATTCCGTATTTTAATGCCAATTTTTTTACAATATAGTTTTAAAAAATTGTGAGAAAAAAAATAATATTTAAAAAAGCCTTATAATTTTTAAATAATGTGTAAAAAATTTAAATTTTTTAAAAAATGGAAAAGTTTTACTTTTTTGTGAAACTGTTTTTCATATAAATTCAAAAAGGGACATCTATTTTTTTTTTTTTTTTATTTAAAAATACTATAACAAAAAAAGTTTCGATTGCGGAGTGTCCTCTTAAATAGACGAACATTGCTTTAGTTCTAGTTTTTCAATACCTTGTTAGTGTAGTTCTTAATCCTCTGTGGGTCATGGACGTATATATACGTCCTTTGATCCCCAGTTTTTCCAGCAATACAAAACATTTTTACGTTTATAAATAAAATTTGAAAAAAAGATATTTTTATGAGGATGATAGTTTAAAACTCATTTAAAACAAAATAATTAAATAATAATAATAATAAAAAAATTATATATTTGAATCAGAAATATAATTTAAAATTTTTTGGAAGGAAAACATTTGTACAGTTTTGCCCTATTCCCTTGACTCTCAGAGGGATAAAGTTTCAATCACTACCTGCTTCTGTCATGCAAAGTAACGTCATCTCAATATCAACTTCAAAATTAATTTTATATTCCGTAGTTGTTGCGTTAAAAAGTAAATCACGAGGATAGGTAAATTTTTGAGATTCTTTGGATATTCACGCTTTTCTCGAATTTAATTCTGTAATAGTAGCATGCTTTTTAATGTTGGCATAATCTTAATTTTATGAAACTCTTCGTCAGTTTTTTAATTTGATGCACTTTCTTTGTTGATTTTTTTTTTTAAATTTTTTTTTTTATCATTGTTATATTTTTTTCGTGATACCTTGTTAATTTCATTAATATTTAATACATTCTTTTTCAAAAGATATTTCAAGTAAATGACAGACTTTTGTTTTTAAAAATGGGTTTATAGTCTTTATATAATAAAAAGTTGAAAAGTATTTAAACAGTCGTAAGCCAGATTCTTTTCAAATTCTAAGTTATACAAAGATAGATATGAATTTTTAAAAATTATTTATACTAATCTTCAAGTGTGTGAGCTTGTGTATCTGGTAAATATTCGGAGGGTTAAATACTCCACTTGTCGTCATCGAATTGAGTTGAAACTTGGCAGGTAGACTCGTCGACGATGACAATGCATTTTATGAATTTTTTGGGCTGATTTTACATTTGTTCTTTTTGGCATTTAGGATGAGTACACAACCTCCATTCGAATTCAAACTTGTCAAATAGACTCGTAGTCGAAAACAGACCATGATTTCTATTAGGGGGAGTCGGAGTTTAAGAAAGTCAAAAAATCAGTTTTTGTGATTAATATTGTAAAGAAAAAAACTACACACAGTGTTGAATCCGTTGGTGCAAAATGTTTTAATCTCGCTAATCAGAAGTATATTTTATATATATTTTTTAAGAAAAGTGTTGTGCATCTGTTTGTGTTATCGCATTCAAATTTAAAAGCCCATATCTCCAAAAGCAATTTTAGGGACGTAATCGATATTTGCTCAAAAACTATAACGAAAGATAAAAGTCTTAAATTGTCAACATGTATTCTTACCAATATATTGCACAATTTGAGTGTAGTATTTTTAAATATTTTTGAAATTAAAGATTTTATACAGTTTTATTCTCACCAAAAATTACAATTTTTAAAAATTCTATAGAATATCAATTTTTTTTTTTTTTTTTTTTTTTTTTTTGAGAAACAAAACAAAATATTTAATAATGCTACACGCAAATTCTGTAATATATTGGTTAGAATATACGTTAAAAATGTGTGGCATGTATCTTGAAAGTTAAGTATCTGAGTAAATGTTTCTTATGTCTAAAAATTGCTGTTTGGGGACTGGACCATTAAAGTTGATAATGATAATACAAGTTGACAAACAACACTTTTTTTTTTTTTTTAAATATAAACAAAATACTCCTACTTTAGCGAGATTAAAACTTTTTGAATCTTCAGGTTCGGACTTGTTAGTAGTTTTTTCAACAATATTAATCCCAAATTTGATTTTTCCGAGGTTCTTAAACTCCGACTTTCTTTAAGTTCCAAAGACAAGAAAAAGTTCAGTTCATGGCACGGAATCAGAGATTTTCTCCCTCCAGTTGTCAAACACTATGAAGAGTCGATCTCAGCTCAAGATCGCTTAAATAAGCTGCAATTTCACGTAAAAGGTGGCGCTGCATATAAAAGATTTATATAAAAACTTTATTTTTACGGCAGCATTTTTTTATGAGGCTACGTTTCTCAATTCAAAATACTTTTTCAATAAAATTGACTTGCGCCATTGTGCTTCGGGTTTATCAGCCAAAGCACGTAGTTTCCCACACACAAGGGAAAGTATTTCTGAAACAATACATTTTTCTTCCAGACCTTATGAAGAGTAGAAAAACGGCCATTTTTTTTATTTTTTTATTTGGCCGTTATTGCAGTTTTCTGACTGCAACAACCATTTCGTTTCGGGATTACGTTAAGGGACTTTGGCAACGCTGTTAACAGTGACAAAAGGGGATTTCCGGTTAGAAATAAAACTGGTTTTTCTTGATCGACAGGACTTAGTTTTTGAAAACTGCTTGGATTTGTAGGGTTCATCAATGCCAGCGAGGGAGTTTTTCCATCATTGTATGTGGGTATTAGCTACTGCTTTTTTTTCATAAAACAGATCAACATTTAGCGTCATCTTAAATAATTTTGCGAAACCGTTAAATGTGATATTGAGGGGATTTGGTACTCTTCAAACATTTTTTTTATTATTTAAGCCTTTAAAATTATATTTCTTACATAGTTGGAAGTATTACTAAAAAAAAAACTAAATTAAGGTTTACGTATAGGCTTCAAATCGCAAAACTCGCAAAAATCGGGGAAGATTTATAATGCCGTAAAAAACAAAAGCAAAATAAAAACAACACAAAAGAAGGAAACCCTCTGATGTAGGAGCATACTAAAAAGGAAATATATAATAATAATTAGTATAATAATAACAGTTTTTTATATAAAAAATACTTTTTTTAAAAGTTATTCTCAGATTGTAGTTTTTTCTAATTTGCATTTCATTCAAACAGTAATAACTCCAGTTTAAATAATATTTTTTGAAATTTGTTTTTTTGCTATTTAATCTGCATACATTGTTAAATGTTTTGACCTTAAATACTAAGTGATTTGTAAATAAATAATTTTTTAAATGAATTTTAAAGATAAGATTCTGTATAAAAAAATTTGGATTTTTCTAATAGATTCAGTTAAAGCAAGATATCACAAAATATACACACTGTAAAATTCTGATAATAGGGTCAAAACATAGAGCAGGGTATTCCTCATTATTGAACACCAAAATTGTATCTGTGGGATGATTAGAATTTTTGTCATTACCGTTCGAAATTAGCCTAATTAGTTGATTCAATGTTAATTCATTATTAAAATTGAATAAAGTTAAAAAAAAATTCTTATTGGAAACAGTTTAACAAATGATGTACTTTTCAAGGTGCAAAGGTTGATTGAAAACTAAAAAAAAAAATGTTGAAACCTATACGTATACCTTAAAAAAAAAAGTTCAACTAGTGCTCTAAATTTTCAAAATTTATAAATTTAAAAAAAAATTCATAAAAATTCAAATTCTACCCTTTTCATTTTTCAATATGTTTTCATGGTTTTTTTTTTTTTTTTTTTTTAAATCTTCCTAGTAATATACTATAACTTTTTAGGCATCGAATTTTGAATAAGTAAAATATTGTTCAAGAAAAACGATGATTACTGTATCTATAGGTAAAAAACGGGCATTTTTCGACAGTTAAATTTAAAAAATATATATATTGTATTGAAAAATCCATGCTTATTTTTTTCTTACAGATATTAAGAATGATACAAGAAAAATTTCCAGTAATTTCATTCATATTTGCTGAAGTTTTAGCATTTTAAATAAGGTTGGAATTTCAAATATCACCATCTGAGAAAAATACTTTCGAAACATCGCAGAAGCTATTTCATCAATGCTAAATTCAACATAAAAATATAGTTTATCTGCAATTACAGTTATAGAATCATTTCAAAAACTTGCCAGAAGATTTCAAAGGTCATAAATACTCACAAAATAGAAAATGGATATTTATTATTATTATTATTTTTTTTTTTTTTTTTTTTTTTTTTTTTGTAAACATGGGGTACCAAGTCCCCTTAAGAAATTATTACTCTCTGATGTTCGGTAAAAATGTCAACAAAGGGAATCACAGAAAAAGTTAGCTACTCCAATATCGATTAACTAATTTTAAATGACAGAAAAGGGGTCAAAACGTTCCAAAAAGAAATATTCCAATGTTCTACTTCTAATGCATGCACGCCGACCAAACGGTCTAGTGGTTACCGTGCTGGCCTCTAGACCGCGAGGTTGCGGGTTCGAGTCCCGTGTTAGGCATGGGTATTTGTAAATGTATGTTGGCTTGTCTAATGACAAATGTTTCGGCGCATTATAGCCCTCGTGTTGCTGACGGCGCCAGATAATCTGAATACAACCAAATCTAATGCATGCACTACTCTAAAAATTGGTACAAAGGTCAACAAGTTAAACACGGGAAAAGAAAATTATTCCGATGTCGATTAACCAGTTTTAAGAGTCGAAAAGGGGTCGACGTTCCAAAAGTGGAATATTCAAATGTCCCACTTGCAATATAGCCACAACACATATGACATAAATGTCAATAAAATTGATTCACACCATTTCTTTCCAGGATTACGTTAAGAGACTTTGGCAACACTGTTAACAGTGACAAAAGGGTAATTTAGGTTGGAAATAAAACTGGTTTTTCTTTATCGACTGAACTTAAGTTTCGAAAAATACCTGGATTTGTAGGATTTTTCAATGCCAGTGAAAGAATTTCTCCATCATTGTATCTGAGTATTATCTACAGCTCTTTCGATAAACCAGATCAAAATTTAGCAACACCCAATTTTGCGAACACATTAAGATGTCGCATTGATTAATAAATTAATACGCCAATAATTAAAAATTACTACATGAATTAAGAAATGTGTGGGCCCGTGCACAACCTGCGCATTTAAAATTGCTCAGAGGAATTATTTTTTTGTTAGTTCATCGGAGATAAATTTGTATTCGATTATTGAGATGTATGATTCCTTAAGTTTCCACAACGTGCTTAAATTGAAATTTTTCCTTTCCTATACTGCTGGCTTTTACTATATACTATCAAAACTTCATGTTCCACCTGATGGCTGTGTGATTAGTGCTCTGGTCTCGCATTCCAAAGGTGCCGGATTCGAATACCGGGTAAGGCATAGATGCTCGTTGTGGCTCAGAATCTACGTTAAGGTATAGGTCCCGGCCTGATTAGCCGTTATTGTGCATAAAAACAGGTCGTAGATTGTACCAACTAACCAGTATTTCAAACTTACAATAATATTTTAAATATTTCTGATTTTCTAACTACGATTTTACAATAAATACAACAATGATTTGTAACAAGGAGCATAGAGGAATTGTAAGAATAATTCGAATAGCTTTTTTTTCCCATAGAATTTTATTTGGATATTATTTAAAACTACTAACTTTTTATAAAAACACATGAAATTAAAATCCCGTTGATATATTTAATTTTGTTCTTGCACACAAAAACAAGTTGTTTTTAAATTGTTTAAACACAAAAATTAACATGGTTTATAATAATACTTGGAAGGTAGTATAAGTTTTAAAGTTATAAAGTTTGAATGAAAAAATTTTAGAATAAATAATATAACAGATAAAAACAGAGTTTTTCAAAAAACCTTTATATTCATTGTCAATTTTTATATTCATTAACACAGCGCCGATATCAAAAACAATTTTATCAACAAAATGAGTGTCAAACTACTTTTCAAAATTTATTTATTAAAAATTAATGTGAATTTATGCTTTCAAATCCAAATATCGATTACTTATTTTGATTGGAGTAATTTTATTATTGATTAATTAAAAAAAACTTGGCAAGAAGAAAAAAGTTTCAACAATGAACGGGTTCAATGGTATTTTAATGCGATTGGATGAGGGTAAAATGGTTGGTTAGTATTCCGTAAAAGCGACCTTTTAGTGACAGTAACAGCACCAAAATTTGACAGAATGCTTTGTCGTCGACATCGAACCTATCTGCCAAGTTTCAGCTCGATTGGATGACATCAAGGAGGTGAGTTAGGCCTCCGAAGATTCCGCACATATTTTTGACAAATTTCGAAGTTTTTCCAGTGTATTTTTTTTTAATGGTTTGTAAGATTATCATAAGCATTTCACGCGCCTTTGATTTTTGAAAGAGTAAGGTTGTATTCAAATCTAAAAAAGTTAATGAATTAATTTATTCAAACTATCACTTTATTTCGTCAATATTAGTATTGGAGACATATAATGGAGAAAAACAATCCAAACGAATCGGGTTACTTGTTAGAAATTTTAGGCAGAACTTATCACAATTTATTTACCGAAAGAAAAGAAAAAAAAAAATAATGCATAGAAACAAAGTTTCTGTAATAAATCCATTACATACATCTCAAAAAACAAATTCAATTGCAACTTCTTTAAGAGCTTTTGTACTAGGACTGTGTTTTCATTGTGTTTGACTCGAAGAAAAATACCAATTCTGTGACTTGAACGAACTTTTTTCACACCCCAAAACGTGATATCCTCTTTGGAAATGGCATTGTATACTATCTACCCAGTTTTAGCTCAACTATATGGCGCAGTTAACAAATACACAGTTAATAAAGAATGAAAAAAAAAATGCAATTTTTTAATTTACTAAAAATGGCATTTTTAGCAGTTCAAACTTTTAGGCAAGGTACATTACCGAATTGTACTTGCTTGACTTACACCTATAGAAATATGCTTAAAAGCGTCGCTTTAATGACAAATCCCAAAGCTTCAGAGAATGCATGGATAACGACAGCGGGTCTATCCGCCAAGTTCCAGATTGATTGGACGAAGGCAAGTGCGTTAATTAGCCATCATAAGTTAATATAAAGGATTAAAAAACACGGAAAACTAGCATTGGATATTGTCCTTTTTTGAAGACGAAAGAGATTATCTGTTATTTAAATACGCTGGTTCTTTAACCCTTTGAATGTCCAGGTAATGGGCGAAATTGTACAGCTGTTTTCTCGGCAATAATTTTTAAATTAAATTTCTAATTGAAATATATAATGTTTTTAAATTAGCTCTTACTTATTTTGTTTTAAAGGGGTTTTAAGCTATCATCCTAATAAAAATATTTTAAAAAAATATTTTATTTTTAATTTTATTTATAAATTTAAAAATGTTGTGTTTTGCAGGAAAAACTTTTGATCAAAGAGAGAATATATACGTTCATGACCCTTAGAGGGTACTTCACTACTAAAATTTGAAAATATTTCAGTCAATCATTATCTACAGCTACAAATTTCATTCTTAATTACGATCTAAAATTATACTTTCGAGTGAGTTTAGGAAATTAGTGAAATGACAGTAAAATCTTATGAGTTACAATAAACTAAAAGAATAAGTAACACATTTGATACCTAGATCCACAATGTCAATTAAATATAAATCATATAAATATTAAATATTTATAAATATGTTGTGTTTTATTTTAAAAACTTTGGATCAAAGAACGTATATATACGTTCATGACCCTTAGAGGGTACTTCACTACTAAAATTTGAAAATATTTCAGTCAATCATTATCTACAGCTACAAATTTCATTCTTAATTACGATCTAAAATTATACTTTTGAGTGAGTTTAGGAAATTAGTGAAATGACAGTAAAATCTTATGAGTTACAATAAACTAAAAGAATAAGTAACACATTTGATACCTAGATCCACAATGTCAATTAAATATAAATCATATAAATATTAAATATTTATAAATATGTTGTGTTTTATTTTAAAAACTTTGGATCAAAGAACGTATATATACGTTCATGACCCTTAGAGGGTACTTCACTACTAAAATTTGAAAATATTTCAGTCAATCATTATCTACAGCTACAAATTTCATTCTTAATTACGATCTAAAATTATACTTTTGAGTGAGTTTAGGAAATTAGTGAAATGACAGTAAAATCTTATGAGTTACAATAAACTAAAAGAATAAGTAACACATTTGATACCTATATCCACAATGTCAATTAAATATAAATCATATAAGTATTAAATATTTATAAATATGTTGTGTTTTATTTTAAAAACTTTGGATCAAAGAACGTATATATACGTTCATGACCCTTAGAGGGTACTTCACTACTAAAATTTGAAAATATTTCAGTCAATCATTATCTACAGCTACAAATTTCATTCTTAATTACGATCTAAAATTATACTTTCGAGTGAGTTTAGGAAATTAGTGAAATGACAGTAAAATATTATGAGTTATAATAAACTAAAAGAATAAGTAACACATTTGATATCTATATCCACAATGTCAATTAAATATAAATCATATAAGTATTAAATATTTATAAATATGTTGTGTTTTATTTTAAAAACTTTGGATCAAAGAACGTATATATACGTTCATGACCCTTAGAGGGTACTTCACTACTAAAATTTGAAAATATTTCAGTCAATCATTATCTACAGCTACAAATTTCATTCTTAATTACGATCTAAAATTATACTTTTGAGTGAGTTTAGGAAATTAGTGAAATGACAGTAAAATCTTATGAGTTACAATAAACTAAAAGAATAAGTAACACATTTGATACCTAGATCCACAATGTCAATTAAATATAAATCATATAAATATTAAATATTTATAAATATGTTGTGTTTTATTTTAAAAACTTTGGATCAAAGAACGTATATATACGTTCATGACCCTTAGAGGGTACTTCACTACTAAAATTTGAAAATATTTCAGTCAATCATTATCTACAGCTACAAATTTCATTCTTAATTACGATCTAAAATTATACTTTCGAGTGAGTTTAGGAAATTAGTGAAATGACAGTAAAATATTATGAGTTATAATAAACTAAAAGAATAAGTAACACATTTGATATCTATATCCACAATGTCAATTAAATATAAATCATATAAGTATTAAATATTTATAAATATGTTGTGTTTTATTTTAAAAACTTTGGATCAAAGAACGTATATATACGTTCATGACCCTTAGAGGGTACTTCACTACTAAAATTTGAAAATATTTCAGTCAATCATTATCTACAGCTACAAATTTCATTCTTAATTACGATCTAAAATTATACTTTCGAGTGAGTTTAGGAAATTAGTGAAATGACAGTAAAATCTTATGAGTTACAATAAACTAAAAGAATAAGTAACACATTTGATACCTAGATCCACAATGTCAATTAAATATAAATCATATAAATATTAAATATTTATAAATATGTTGTGTTTTATTTTAAAAACTTTGGATCAAAGAACGTATATATACGTTCATGACCCTTAGAGGGTACTTCACTACTAAAATTTGAAAATATTTCAGTCAATCATTATCTACAGCTACAAATTTCATTCTTAATTACGATCTAAAATTATACTTTTGAGTGAGTTTAGGAAATTAGTGAAATGACAGTAAAATCTTATGAGTTACAATAAACTAAAAGAATAAGTAACACATTTGATACCTAGATCCACAATGTCAATTAAATATAAATCATATAAATATTAAATATTTATAAATATGTTGTGTTTTATTTTAAAAACTTTGGATCAAAGAACGTATATATACGTTCATGACCCTTAGAGGGTACTTCACTACTAAAATTTGAAAATATTTCAGTCAATCATTATCTACAGCTACAAATTTCATTCTTAATTACGATCTAAAATTATACTTTCGAGTGAGTTTAGGAAATTAGTGAAATGACAGTAAAATATTATGAGTTATAATAAACTAAAAGAATAAGTAACACATTTGATATCTATATCCACAATGTCAATTAAATATAAATCATATAAGTATTAAATATTTATAAATATGTTGTGTTTTATTTTAAAAACTTTGGATCAAAGAACGTATATATACGTTCATGACCCTTAGAGGGTACTTCACTACTAAAATTTGAAAATATTTCAGTCAATCATTATCTACAGCTACAAATTTCATTCTTAATTACGATCTAAAATTATACTTTTGAGTGAGTTTAGGAAATTAGTGAAATGACAGTAAAATCTTATGAGTTACAATAAACTAAAAGAATAAGTAACACATTTGATACCTAGATCCACAATGTCAATTAAATATAAATCATATAAATATTAAATATTTATAAATATGTTGTGTTTTATTTTAAAAACTTTGGATCAAAGAACGTATATATACGTTCATGACCCTTAGAGGGTACTTCACTACTAAAATTTGAAAATATTTCAGTCAATCATTATCTACAGCTACAAATTTCATTCTTAATTACGATCTAAAATTATACTTTCGAGTGAGTTTAGGAAATTAGTGAAATGACAGTAAAATATTATGAGTTATAATAAACTAAAAGAATAAGTAACACATTTGATATCTATATCCACAATGTCAATTAAATATAAATCATATAAGTATTAAATATTTATAAATATGTTGTGTTTTATTTTAAAAACTTTGGATCAAAGAACGTATATATACGTTCATGACCCTTAGAGGGTACTTCACTACTAAAATTTGAAAATATTTCAGTCAATCATTATCTACAGCTACAAATTTCATTCTTAATTACGATCTAAAATTATACTTTCGAGTGAGTTTAGGAAATTAGTGAAATGACAGTAAAATCTTATGAGTTACAATAAACTAAAAGAATAAGTAACACATTTGATACCTAGATCCACAATGTCAATTAAATATAAATCATATAAATATTAAATATTTATAAATATGTTGTGTTTTATTTTAAAAACTTTGGATCAAAGAACGTATATATACGTTCATGACCCTTAGAGGGTACTTCACTACTAAAATTTGAAAATATTTCAGTCAATCATTATCTACAGCTACAAATTTCATTCTTAATTACGATCTAAAATTATACTTTCGAGTGAGTTTAGGAAATTAGTGAAATGACAGTAAAATATTATGAGTTACAATAAACTAAAAGAATAAGTAACACATTTGATACCTAGATCCACAATGTCAATTAAATATAAATCATATAAATATTAAATATTTATAAATATGTTGTGTTTTATTTTAAAAACTTTGGATCAAAGAACGTATATATACGTTCATGACCCTTAGAGGGTACTTCACTACTAAAATTTGAAAATATTTCAGTCAATCATTATCTACAGCTACAAATTTCATTCTTAATTACGATCTAAAATTATACTTTTGAGTGAGTTTAGGAAATTAGTGAAATGACAGTAAAATCTTATGAGTTACAATAAACTAAAAGAATAAGTAACACATTTGATACCTAGATCCACAATGTCAATTAAATATAAACCATATAAATATTAAATATTTATAAATTTAAATATGTTGTGTTTTACTGGAAAAACTTTGGATCAAAGAACGTATATATAAGTCCTAGACCCTTAGAGGGTACTTCACTACCAAAATTTGAAAATATTTCAGATCTACAGCTACAAATTTCATTCTTAATTACGATCTAAAATTTTACTTTCGAGTGTGTTTAGGAAATTAGTGCAATGACAGTAAAATCTTATGAGTTATAATAAACTAAGAGAATAAGTAACACATTTGATATCTAAATCCACAATGTCAATTAAATATAAACCATATAAATATTAAATATTTATAAATTTAAATGTGTTGTGTTTTACTGGAAAAACTTTGGATCAAAGAACGTATATATACGTCCATGACAATTAGAGGGTACTTCACTACTAAAAGATATCAAAATAATAAAGTCTTAACTATTTTCAAAAAAAAAAAAAAAAAAAAAAAAAAAAAACCAAACACGTTTTTGGACTTCCAACTCCGACGACCGAATGTTGTACCGAAAAGAACAATCTTTAATGATAAAGTCCTATATAATGAGGGAGCTTGAAGAAGATTAATGATGTAGGACTTTGCTTAATGAAGAGAAGATGTTCGTTTTTAAAAGGTTATTTGTTTAATAAGTGTATTCTACTTTTTTTTTCTTCTGTTTTTATTACGAAAGAGAGAATCTTCTTTTTGAAATAGAGACTTTTCCAGTCAGTTTCGGCTGTTGTAGTTTTGGGAACTTTAATGACTATATAAAGACATTGAAACTTTGTATTATTAAGTATAAATGGGAGCTTACCATGTTTCATCTAGTAATTGGAAACTATTTTTTTTTTCATATTTCAAGCTTTTTCATAAAGTTTCGAGTTATTTATATCATTTATATAAATGTGAGTTTTGAAAATCATTTTTGTTTGTTGCCCCAGCATTACGCTTAATCATTGAAAAAGTTGAATATTTTAATGGAAAATTTATTTTTTTCAATTAATAATAATTTTGTAACTTTTTTCAGCTTGAAGGGTCTTGTTATGCCTAAAACAAAAACATCTATTTTGAGATTTTATTTCAAGTTTATTTATGGTTTTTTTTTTCTGTTTTTTCTTCATTGACGTATTACTTTAGTTTTTATTGATGTACTAATATAAGATACTTCAAGTTAAAAATATACATTTTGTTTTTTTTTTAAAAAAAAGCAAACTGTTACTTATTAATTATAAAAGACTTTTCCCTTTGACTTTGATTTTCTCTAAACGCGTTATTTCAAACTTTAATGTACTTTTTATAACTAAATAGTAGAGATATCTGCATATAAATTTTTAATGAAATTGTAGTACATAACTTGCAGATTAAACTGACCCATGGTCATGGTAATGGGCGAAATTCTACAGTTGTTTTCCCTGCAATAGTTTTTAAATTATATTTCTAATTCAAATACATATTTTTTTTAAATTATTTTTTATTTATTTTGTTTTAGATAGGTTATAAATTATCATCCTTATAAAAATATAAAAAAAAAAATATTTTCAATTTAATTTATAAATTTAAAAATGTTTTGTATTGCTGGAAAAACTCGGAATCAAAGGACGTATATATACGTGCATGACCATCAGTGGGTTAAAAAAGGCCCTGTTATTTTCATATTTTTTTTTAAATGCCAGATCTTGGTAGAAAAAAAAAATTCAAAACATTTGTATGATTGATTAAAATTTAACAAAAAATTATATTTTTTTACCGAAACTTAAACTCAGTACCTTGTATAAGACCTATTCACAATTTCAAACTTATTTGTTGAAAACTTTCCAAGAAAAGCAATTTTAAGTGATTGCAAAATTAAATTCAAAAATATAATGTATAGGTTAGTTTCTCAGTGTTTTTCTATTGTTGAGTCAAATTTTCCATATTTATTTAAGGTAATTGCTTGCCCTTGCTATGGACAACCAAGCACTCATAGAAAATTGGAAAACCATCGAGTCAATTTTATTTGAAGACTTAAAATTAAGACCGAGGAAAAAAAAAAGTCCTTTGGGTAAAACAATCACTGAAAGAAATCAAAGTGGCAAAATTCGTAGTAAAAGTATCAAAAATACTTTGATTTGGGGACAATAAATGTTAATATATTGTTACGAATTTCTCCACTGAGGCAATGATGGCACAGTTTTCACAGTATACAAATATCTATTTCCTCTTCAGGAAACTCACAAAATTTATTCACAGGCAACAGTTTAATTACTCTCAAGCTTCAACACAAGCTTCAACAAAAATAACTTCGAATTCAGCGATTATACAAGCTCACTCCAATAGGTAAACAAAGCGATCAGCTTTCAACGAAGTCCGAAGTCCATCTGAAAACTTTCCCGTTCTCCAGTCTTTTATATACAAGCGCGTGAGACATTCTCGAAATTTCCATCCAATTCATAGGAAAAGAAATATCTCGAAACTTCTCGATTACTTTAGGTGTTGCCACCTTTTTCTAACTTGTATAATCGCTATTAATTACTAAATAAAATTGGATAAAAATAAATTACAATAGAATTTTGAAATAATACGTCACTATTTACAATATATACAGACAATTTGTGCAACAATATGGAAAAATTGACTTATCTTCAACAATGCTTGTTGGCAAAGCAATTAATTAAATTTTTACATTTCCCCTTATATGAGTTATAAACTGCATCGGTCTACTCTGTCTGAAATTGATTCAATATAACATGATATATGAACTGTTTTACAACAAATACCATCGTAAAATATACGATATTTTTTTCTTTTTCATACTTAATAGATTTTATTCTTTGCTCATCATGCACAATCAAACATGCCAAGCAACTTTGAATTTTGACTACTCTTGTAAAACTTTTTTTGGAGATTATACTCTAGAAAAAAGTTAGAAAAAAAGATAGTGTTGTTGGTTTTAGCTAATATCTTTTTTTTTTTTATATTTAACTTTAAAAACTTTCACAAACTAAACATTACTGGGAAATTCGTATTTGGGATTCGTACGTGCCAGATGTGAAATTGACGATAAGTATCTTTCGCTTGTGATATAGTTTAAAAGTACATCTTTTTCATCATCAGTTATTTTAATATGGATTACCTATCAAACTACAATCACGCACTTAATATTTATTTCATATAGAGTAAAACTCGTAATTTTTTTTTTTTTTTTTTTTTTTTTTTTTTTTGAAAAATGTGGTAGCAAAATTATTACAAAAGCTGTTTTACAAATACTAAATAAAGCAAAAATTTAGTAATGGTAAATAATTAAAAAAATTTAAGAAAAAGTGCTGACATTAAAACAAAAGTTCTATATATGAATTTCAGATATCACAGAGATTTTTTTTTTTTTACTTTTTTGCCAATGTCCTCCATGAAGAATGAACGAAATTTCGAATTAGTTAAAAAAAATTCGTTGATAGGAAGAACGTAAAAATTGATAAATCACACTGCGCCAAAAAATGTCGGCCAATATGATAGTTTGAAAAACAAGTGACCGTGGCTTAACAACGGGGCACCGAAAAGCGGTGAGTTAGCACAGCGTTGCTCTCTCTACCACATTTCTCCTCTAATAGACTGAGAGGCGACTGCAATTTTTGGACCCCATCAAACATCATTCTGAATTTTTTATAGAAATTAGAGAAAAGTGAGTAGATTACGAATCCACTGGTCTGCCTTGGCAAAAATGGCCGAAACTGGTCAAAAATCGATATTTAATAAGTTGAACTAAATCCAATTTCCAAATGCGCCATAACTTGCAAAAAATGAGCATTTTTTTTTTTATTTGGTAACCCTCACTCTTTAATTTTCATTTGAGAAGGTTGCAGACGATTCCGATATCTGGCGATGGTCTACTTGCATCTATTAAAAGGGAGACAAGTTGGCAAAAAATATTACGTCACTTATAACGTAACTGATGTAACCAATTTGGCTTACTTTTAAAAGATATAAGTTTTCCGAGACAAAGATCAGAAATCGTTTGCGCTTTTTCTCATTGAAAATCAAAATGAAGTGGGTTGCCAGACGAATAAGATTGTTCTATTTTTGGCAAGTTATGACATATTTGGCAATCGGATTTCAGTTCAACTCATTCCAAGTCGATTATTGATCAGTTTCGGCCACTTTTTCTACGGCAGACCAGTGGATTCCTAATCTACTCACTTTTCTCCAATTTCTATAAAAAATTCAGAATGATGTTCGACGGGGTAAAAAAATTGCAGTCGCCTCTCGGACGATAAGGATAGGACCGAGAAAAATTACTTTGCCCGGGGTGAGGATCGAACTCATGACCTTCAGATTACACATACAATGTGTTTATGAGACTGACGAGCTGCCAACTGCGCTACCGAGGCTTGCCAACATCTACACATAAATAGGAAAAAAATAAGAGATCAAATTATTTTATATGGAGAAAAGGTTAGCGAAAAGTTTCAGTTGTGATAGGACTTTACAGTAGAGATGGGAGGTAGAGGTAACCCCCGCAACGCTGTCTTCGCATGGGTTTTCAAAGGCGATTGCGTAGTGTTGACAAATCTGTTGCTTCATTTTCCACTATACTGTTGCGTCTATGCCTGTTATGGAAAGCTTACATTATAAACTTTCCCAGAATCACTTGGAAATGTTTCTTGTGCAGTTCGTAGTGTTGCACAAATTGTCTGTATATCGTGTAAATAGTGACGTATTATTTTAAAATTCTATTGTAATTTATTTTATATTATTTCATTTATTAACAGCGATTATACAGGTTAGAAAAAGGTGGCAACACCTAAAGGAATTGGCTGGAAATTTCGGGAATGTTCTCACGCGCCTGGTATATAAAGACCGCAGATCGGGAAAGTTTTCGGATTGACTTCGGACTTCGATGAAAGCTGATCGCTTTGTTTACCTATTGGAGTGAGCTTGTATAATCGCTGTATTCGAAGTTGTTTTTGTTGAAGCTTGAGAGTGACTGTTGCCTTTGAATAAATTATGTGAGTTTTCTGAAGTGAATAAATAGTAGTTTTTATCTTAAAAACTGTGCCATCATTGCCTCAGCGGAAAAATTCTTAACAGTAGCAAAGGTAGATTCAGAAATATTTTAAACAGCCAGTCAATTCAAGACGTTACATAAACAGTTGTGACACTTCAAATTATGACATCAGATTCTGGATATTTAATTAATTTAGATACCACTAATATTTTAAACTTCTCTTCAGCAGTAAACACGCATTCATTAGCACCTAACAAATGTGAGGATGTCATCTCTAATGACGAAGAAAAGTCTTTCCAGGAAGAAGTTGCAAAAGAAGGTAGCCAATTCACCAAAAATGTTTCTGATATAGGCGGTTTCATTCCTGGATTTTCAGTAAGAAATATTAAGACTTGGTTAAAAATCATAAGAAAAGATAAGGGTGGATTAACAAAGCCTACTGTAGTTGCAATAAAATTATGTGAAACTGAGGGTAAAAAAATAGTTTTATTGGAATTCCAAGAATCGACAATTTAATATTACGGGTGTAGGGGTACTGTGTCCTCTTTTAAAGGTTTATTAAAAAAAAAAAAAAAAAAAAAAGTATATAAGTAAACGTTTCGAATTGTACAATTTCATTGATCTTAAAATCACTTTACGCACTTTATGAGCAAATTGTCATCTGTATAATTTGCTTTTTAAATTTTCTCCTTGTCGTTCAAACTATTGAAATCTATATTCATAAAGAAATGAACAACACTGCAAAATCTATTCGATTGCGAAGATTGAAATAAAACCAACTTTTGTTCGGTGTAACGAGCTCACTATTTGAGAAGGGGAAAAAAAGTGTGCTTTTTGCTTATGTATAAAAGTTCCCATACAAAATAGCTATTTTTTAAAAATATATCCTAAATCAAATATTGTAACATTGGTTTTACGAACTACTTTTCTCGGAAGCAGAACATATGACCTTCTAACATAGACTTTACTACTCACCGAAAGTCGCAAGTTTATAAGACACGACCTCGTGGGAGAAGCAGAATGAGCGCCTAGCATGGAAGAGGTTCGGTGATCAAGCAGAATGAGCGCTTAGCATGGAAGAGGTTCGGTGATCAAGCAGAATGAGCGCCTAGCATGGAAGAGGTTCGGTGATCAAGCAGAATGAGCGCCTAGCATGGAAGAGGTTCGGTGATCAAGCATATTTCCCGCTTTTGGGAATTTTCGGATGATTATAATTCAATATAAAAAAAAACGAAACCTTGAAACATTCCCCAAAAGGCACTGGACCCTTCACGCATACCTTGATAAAACAATGTTCCCATACATTTAGTGTAGTAAATCAATGACCGTTTCTCCTTACCCCTATCATCATGTAATGGAATAACCCTGCTCATGTATATATACCGTAACTACGTTGTTTCAGTTTAATCACTCGGTCCACTTGATGTAAACATTTCTCGGTGTTGTATATAAAACGGCGTAAGTGTAGGTGACTTACATCATCTCAAGATACAAGTGTGTCCGAGTCAAAAAAAAAAATCAAAAAAAATCGCCTCCATGGCAACAGAAGAATATATTAGTCAAAGAGACGGAGAGAGCGATGCAGTATCTTTAGGAATGTTAAATACGAAGTGCCACGCCGAATATGAATCTATGTATTTTATATGTCATCAGAATGACGCATGTGCAAAAGACATGACATGGTCTAGAAACCAGTTTAAGATGGATTAGACTGGCAGAACTCAGCCAAATGTATGCAAAATCTATTGTAAAAGTTGAATTGAGACCAATTGCTCTAGAACAGACTTGTACAATATAAAAAGAAATGGCTTATGGAAAATACATTTCATATATATTGTATGGATCGAGTATGCTTGGGAAATAACCGAAATGTCTTTTCAAAAATGGTTTATGGCAGCTTAATGCTGCTGCAGCTACCTGCTCCGAATATCTCTCATGTAATTCATGATTAAACGCGATCACAATTTCAACAAATAATTAAGCCTAGGTTATCGGAAGGAAGTTTTACTATTTCCCACTTGTTAGTGATGAATATTTGGAGAATTTATATCTTAAAAAATCTACCGGTATTACTCCGCCTCACTTAAAACTTAAGGGGACATGGAACACTGAAATCACCAAAAATGACGTTTTTTGTTTTCATTCTATAAAAATTGCTTATGCCACTAGCTTTAATTTCGCGTTTGAATTTTTGAAATCCGATGATTTCTAAGTGGTAAAATCTTTATTTTAACTAACTATTTTAACGCATCGCACACTTGTTGGCAAAGGCTAAAAATGCGTTTTTCTCAGCTTTGCTTTTTCCCATTTTACTTATGTTCGAAAAGCTCCTTGCGATTCATTTTTTGATAAATCCACCTAATTTTTTGTATTAATAATTTTTAATGTACTATAAAGAAATTTACACATGCTTTTTTATGTCACATAATTTTTTATATTTTTTTTCATGTTGGGAATTTGAAGTATGTGCATTTTTTAATGAGAAATCACTGGCGCCAAGTTTGAAATTTTATTTCTGTTCAACTATTGCACCTAAAGATAAAAGCATGTTTGAAAATGTTTATAATATACTGATAAACAACTTCAAATTTTTCTTTCATGTTCGTCAAAATATTGTGTCGCGAGGAGCATTTTGAAAAAAATTAAAATTTCGTGTTATTTTAATGCATTTTTCTCAATAATTTACTATCTATTTTATATTATCTGCTCAAATTGTGTTGTTTTGTTTAAAGTCACATCTTCTATGTTTATGCCAAATTTTATTTAATTCTTGGCAAAACTAAAGAATTTTGGCAAAAGTGTCCTATGTCCCCTTAAACTATTATTTGTTAAAATTATTTCTAACTAGGAATCGGTTAAATATTGCTCTTGAATAATTCTTTAATAATCACCCTGGTTATTTTAGCTCTTAAAATTATCCACTTCATTATTTCAGTAAAAAAAAAAAACGATTTTCCTGAAAAGTTATTTTATCTTTCATGTTTTTGTTCAAGATGGCGTGGCCCCTTGTCGCAAAAATAAAAAATGAAATGCCAGCACTGAAAATTGCAAAATGAGTTATTAAAATGAAGCTCCGTGGAAGTTTTTTTAAACTTTATTCCGCTGTATGAGTAAATTCCTAAATGTAGGTAAAATAACTATTTCAATTGAGTCAGAAAAATTATGCTAAACAAAACTACTACGTCATTTAATCACGTGTTAATAGTTAAGAAAAATTTAGTTTTGATTTATTCCATTATGAATTTTTTTTTTTTTTTTTTTACCCCGTCTTCCGAAATTAAGTAAAATTCTTTTACTGTATTTGTACAGAAGTATAAGGAAAATTTTAAGTTTTAAACCTAATGAATGTATATTTTCCCCTTTAAAACTTTTAATATAATTTAAAAAATTTAAGAATAATGACAAGATATTTTTTTCCAATAACTTTAGACAGTGTGATTTTACCATTCATTTATTGTAATTTTCGTACCTCAAATATGTTTTCTATTAAATTTATCAATGTATTTTAATTCCAGTTTTACTCAACATATTTTCAGGTAGTAACTTAATTTTTTAAGTTATATATATTCTTAACAATCTTATTGAACACCTGAATTACTTTCGATTGACTATCTCTATACTTTGATGACGTTTGTACAGGGATCGAATGAATTGAGTGTTTGAAGCTCACTCAAAATATACGTGAAAGATGCCCGTCTTTGAGATTCTAAATTCTACAACAAAAACATGTTTTTAAGACTATGAATTCAAACTTTTGTTTTGAAGATTAATAACAAGAGAAGAAAAAATTGTAAAACAAATTCTTTAAAAGATTAAAAAAAAAAAAAAATACAAACACACCGGTATACGATTTTTAGATATACTATTCATTCATATCAAATATATAATACATATACAATCGCAGCATATAATATTAACTCCATCTCCATATACATACATATGTATGTATTGTATTACATAGCATTGCATTGCATGTATGTATAATCCTTTCCTTTCATAATATATACTCCAGGCAAATTATATAAAGGGTAAAAAATTCTAGTCATAAAAGTCATGCATCATGAATCGATCAATTTAAAAGCCTATAGCCCTTCCAGGTATACATATACAATTGAGATGATTTCCTTTAATTTTTAGGTTATAATTTCAAACTTTTTGGAAGTATATCAGAATTAAAAATAATGCATTTTTATGTATAAACTTTCTTTTTCAGTTAATTTTTTAATCAGCTAATTGCAATTAAAGTGACTAATTAGGATATTATTAGAACATACATAAATAAACTTGTAATTAACTTAGAGGTAATATTTTTATTGCAAATAAAATATATTATATTGACGCATGTTCCTATGGAGAATTTTGAATTGGCTTCATTATTTATTTAATTATAAGTTTAAAATAAAAAGTTTTAAAAAATACATAGTTTTTAACAAAAAATTAAGATTGAAATATGCGTAAAAATTTTTTTCATAACAATATATATTAGATGCTCCTTAGAAAACACATTCACAACTATTGTCGACAAAACAAAGTTAGAATTGTGTAAATCGGATAATTTATTGAGAAGTTATGACCGTTGGCGTTAAGTCATATAACACCAAAATGCCATTCTTCAGAAAACGAGTTTAAAGTTTACAACACTAATGAAAGTGATACAAAACAGGTTCACAAAACCTGCTGTAATTTAAAAAGTAATTTGAGTCTTAGTAAGAAAATGGTATCATTTTAATGGTAATGAATTCGGGAATATTTTAAAAACAAAAACGCAGACTTGAGTCAAATTCCGAGATTCCTAATATATATGTATACCTTAAAATTAAAATATCTTTCAAGCTACAAAGATAAGTGTTTGATATATAATAAAAACAAAGATTTTAAAAGGCAAACTTCTACACTTAAATCTAAAACTTTAATCATTTTTAAAAACTATGTATGCAAATAGTAAACATTACATATGCGATTGCCATTTTTCACATTAAATTTTAAGTGAAGTTGCCCACGACCGTTTCCTAACACATCTCATGCCAAATTTAACAATATCTACTCGGCTGTTGCGATAGAAAGAATAAAAAAAAGCAAAATAAACACATTTCCATTTATGATATCATGAGTTTAAATACCATTTAAAATGCGCACGATATTCGCTCGCAAAGTTATTCAAATGTTCACAAAGTAGCATCATTTAAAAAAAGAAGAACATTCACAATTCATAAGTCTATGAATGAAAACTATTTTTCTCTTTTAAGATCATAATACTTCCAACGTTTGGAGAATTCCATTTCTAAAAAGAGCCCCCAATTCAGATCAATTGTTTCCCCGTTCCGTGTTGGAACTAAAAATGAATCCAAATGCACTTATATTTCTCTTTTTCGTTTTGAAAACAAGTCTTTTAACCGAAAACACTTTTCATTTGAGGAGAGGGAAAGAAAAAAAATATATAAAATCTTTTCGGTTATTGTTACATTTCAAAACAGTCTCCGGTTTGTGGAAAGGATGCAGAAATAAAAAAGCGGAACGCCTTTTAAATGGTCCTGATGCTTCGCATTGTCGAATAAGCCCTTCAAAGATGACAGGTTTTGAGCGAAATACCCGCCTATTTCCCACATGCAAATTGATGACAAGAACGGCAAAATTATAGGCTTGGCGCAGAGAAAGAATTGATGAAAAGTTTTCGGTGGAGTGGAATTATGCATTTTTGGAGGATATTTCTCTTCTAACCTTTTCTATTGGTGATTTTAATGATCTTTTTTAAGTCCTCGCTGTGTTTGTTCTTATTCCCATGTTGCGGTTTTGTTTTATAAAAAGGATATTCGAAGATAATTAAAGATTTGAAAATACTTACATGTTTTTTTTTTTTTTGTTTTTTTTTTACACGGTTGATGAAAGTGGAAGCTTAATGTTTCGTTTTGAAGAGTGTAATTGAAAAATGTTATAGGCATTAGCATTTTTTAAGAATTTTTTTTTTTTTTTTCAGTTTTTCTAATAGAAATCTGATAGGAATTACAGATATCGTCCTATATCTTGTACATTATTTCTTGATGGTATTTTTTCTCTCTTAATGCAAAACCAAAATTGATAAATGGTATACTAATATAAAGGATACGACATATACTTCCAAAGAATAGTTTATTTTCTATAACTCAATGCAATATTTAGTGTAGAAAATAAGTGTTGAAATATTTTATTTGATACCCTAAGAGTGAACAGGATAATTTAGTACAATTTATATCACACTATTATTAATTAAATTTATACTATTAATCGAAATTTAGTTTCTTCTGTGTTATATCACAAATTTTAAACATTTTGAACAATTTTTGGATTTTTTTTTAAATTCAATTTTATAAAAACCCACACAATGTGCAATTGTAAAACATACACAATAGGCCGAGGTCATAGCAATTAAATTAATATATTAACAACCAATTTTAGTTCGGTACCAAAGTAAATGGAAAAAGTAAATGTCTCGTCCAGTTAGTAAAGATTAGTATTATTTCATATTATTTTGTTATGAAAGTGTAAAAAAAAAAAAAAAAAAAAAAAAAAAAAAAAATGTTTTTACCAAATCGGGAAAACCAAAAAATTACTTAAAAATTTATTCCATCCACTCTAATTAAATCTAGTACATCCATTGTCCCGCATTATGCAGTATAAATTGCAATAATCTTTTCTCAATAGCGATTTGCAATATCGGCTGTTATGTATTGATACTAAAATTTTATGTATATAATTGTAAATATAGTGACGTATTTATTTTAAAGTTCTATTTTATCTTATTTTATTATGTGTATAATTTTAAATAGAGACGTATTCCTTTTAAAGTTCTATTTAATTTAAATTTATTTGTCAACAGTGATCCAAGTAGCAGAAACTTTTCTGCCTGTCTGCGACACTAATTTGGATATTAGAAAATAATCTGCAGCGTAATGATTATTTTTTTTTTAAGTTTGCATAAAATACTTATGCACCTAATCCATCAATTTTACCAAAAATTTCTGTTTTACATAAATATAGAAATTTAGCAAAATAAATCAAATATTAAAACGGAAATGCTTAAAATTATTGTATCTTTAATTAAAATTCTAATCATTCCGTAAAAATTCAAACCAAACGGCGAAAGTGATCTTCACACTAATCACGGACATAACGGCCGTCACATCAGCTCAAGCCTACGCGAATGACACCAAAACGGCATCGCAATTTTCGCCGATAGCTTCTACTAAAACGGCTTAAACCTAGGTGAAAATTATCACTACTCCAACTCAAATATCGACCACCTTATCGGCGCAAATCTTGGCAATTACATCCAAGTAACAATCCGCAAAAAGGACCAATATACCAAAGTAAGTATCGGCGTTAGCACCTAATATACAGGTAGAAATCTGGAAATTTATGCAATAGGGACGACGCTTTTAAGACAAGTCTAGGATGTCATTTTTGATTGAGTTTTAGCGATGTTGTTATCCTTGGTTTAATAATTTGACTCCATTTTAGTTTAACATACATTTATTAGACTTTAATTAAGTAAATTAACTCCAACGATACAACATGCTAAGAAAGACACTAGGGACGATTACACTATCGACGTAACACTCCGCAAAGTTGACTATCACAACCACGTAAATCTCGGCAATGGTGACAATTATTGAGGCGCAAACCTTTGAAATAGTTGTTATTATATCTACATAACACTCGCCGAAAAGGAACATTGCAACGATGTACATATCGGCGATATCTTCCGTCTTAGCAGCGTCATTCTCAGCAACAGCGGTCCTCACATCAGCGTAACTTTTAGCGAAGCTAACTAAACTACTACACACCAACGTGCGAAAGCACATAGAACTCATTATGTTTCTATACAATCTCCTTAAAATCACGCATGGAGAGCACCACGATTCCGATTCCTCTTTTATGAAATCAAGTATCGCATATATATATATATATATATATATATATATATATATATATATATATATATATATATATATATATATATATATATATATATATATATATATATATATATATATATTTTAAGTTAAATTTGTAAAACGATCTGCAGACTACTGAAAAATCTGCGAAGTCCGTCTCGCATTTTCTGCTACCGGGACAGTGATAACACAGGTTATAAAAAGGCGGCAGCATCCGTATCAATCTGCTTTTAAGACAAGTCGCGGATGTCATTTTTGATTGAGTTTTAGCGATGTTGTTATCCTTGGTTTAATAATTTGACTCCATTTTAGTTTAACATACATTTATTAGACTTTAATTAAGTAAATTAACTCCAACGATACAACATGCTAAGAAAGTATTCATGGAATAAAGTCATAAATAAAACTGCTCGCAAAGGAAAGTTATTTCGTTGTTGCTACGCAACGCACGAGACCTCGTCAGCTCATATAACGCCAATGGGGTTGAAATGTTATACAAATAGCTCATGCTGCCACAGGGTCATGGTTCTCAAATGCCAAACCTGAACAAGTTAGGAGTGCTACCTTCAAGGGAAGTCGCGGATGTCTTCTTTAGATAGTCATGATTCGCAAATACCGTTCCTGAACAAGTTTTGTGTGCTGCCTTCAAGACAAGTTGCGGATGCCATCTTTGGCTAGGTCATGATTCTCAAATACCAATCCTGAACTAGTTCGGTGTGCTGCTTTCAAAACAAGTCGCAGATGCCATCTTTGGATAAGTCATGATTAGCAAATACCATTCCTGAGCAAGTTTTGTGTGCTGCCTTCAAGACAAGTCGCGTCTTTGGATAAGTCATGGTTCTCAAATACTAATCCTGAACAAGTTCGATGTGCTGCCTTTAAGACAGGTCGTGAATGCCATCGTTGGATAGGCCGTATTATTCTCAAATGCCAATCCTGAACAAGTTCAGTATGTTGCCTTCAAGATATGCACGGATGCTACCATCAAGACATGTAAAGGATTCTATCTTCAAGACTTATTACGGATGCTGCCTTCAAGACTTATTACGGATGCTGCCTTCAAGACTTGTCACGGATGCTGCCTTCAAGACTTGTCACGGATGCTGCCTTCAAGACTTATCACGGATGCTGCCTTCAAGACTTGTCACGGATGCTGCCTTCAAGACTAGTCATGGATGCTGCCTTCAAGACTTGTTACTAATGCTGCCTTCAAGACTTATTACGGATGCTGCCTTCAAGACTTGTCACGGATGCTGCCTTCAAGACTTGTCACGGATGCTGCCTTCAAGACTTGTCACGGATGCTGCCTTCAAGACATGTCACGGATGCTGCCTTCAAGACAAGTTGTTCAGAAAAGTGCCACTGAAGTAAGGGTCTATTATAAACGTGTGACTGAAGTATGCATGGACCACTATACAATTAAAGTGATGGATGGATTCATTTTTAGAGAATATATCTATTTTATATATTGTGGTGTGGGTGTGCACTTGGTAATTGGATGCTGCAATGCTCTATTCACTTTGAAAGTTTTTCTTTGGGTGCTCAGGTAGGGTTTGTGAGTACTTGGTGGATGGTAGTCGATGATTGTATATTGAGGAAACGGAGGAGAATGTCATCGGGCTCAGTGGTTCAAGCGTCTTCAGTCATACGAATATAATTATCCCATTTGATTTCTTAGGTATTTTGGCAGCAGCAGATTCTGAAAAAATAATATAAAACTCAAAAGTATGATGATTAAACATTTTTTTTTATTTATATTTAATTAATTCTTTAAAATACCAATGTATCAAAATCATTTCAAAACATTGGTGACATATCAAACTCAAATGGTGTGTCACCTTCGACCTCCACGTCTTTAATGTATTTAAACTATTTACTCCAATAGATGTTGTTTGGAATAATGTAAAAATATGTAATTTCTAAAAAGACATGTATAAACTTTTGAGAAAAGAGATTGTAAATTTTGAATCTGAATATTGTACAGTCAATTCGCTCAACTATTTTACATAACTCCATGTACTCCCTGCTGAAAATTGGATGTTATGTATTTTATTCTATAAATTGCTAAAATATATTTTTAAGGTTAGTTGGTACCCTAAAATTTATAAATATAATCGATTTTGAGTGTATTATTGTTTATCAAAATTTAAATTCTCCCCTTTAAAAGGATACCTCATTTGTAATAATACCTCGACTAAGAGTATTTTCAATAATTTTTTGAAGACAAAATTGGTAACTATTTGTATAGTAAAGTTTTCTTTAAAATGCGTTTTTCTAGAAACTAAATTTTTCATTATTCATGTACCTTTTTCTCATAAACTGCAAAAACTATCTTCCTAAATGTTTAACCACATATTCCTTTTATGCATCTGTATATACTACAATGAGATTTTTTTTTTTTTGGCTTATTTTGGCAAGAAAACTTTAACAAATTTGAGTGACTTTTACAAAAATTCCTTTAGAAAGAAATGTAAATGAATTGCAATCAAAAGCTAACTTCAGTAGAACAACAAATGTTTGCTAAGTGTACTAAAACAATTCGACTCCTACGTCACATACTTTCTGAGAAAAAGGTACATGAAATGTGTCAAACTAACATTACCGGCATCGAGGGTACCAACTTCCCTCAATCTTCTAATATGAGTCAAATAGATGCGACACAAATTATACAATATTGTAAAACCCTTTGTACAATTCTCTAAATTTGCATTCATAGTAATTCTCATTACTCAAAGATGTATCGCTCCCAACGCTTAAGACGAGGTGTTTTAAATTTTACAAATATTGCGTTCACAGCATTGTTTCACCGTGTCGACGATATAACATAATTACCTTACCCTACAAAAGCAAACAAGGTGGAGTTGAATGTGATTGGAAAGGTTGGTTGTTTTCAGATTATCTGGCGCCGTCAGCAACACGAGGGCTATAATGCGCCGAAACATTAGTCATTAGACAAGCCAACATACATTTACAAACACCCATGCCTAACACGGGATTCGAACCCGCAACCTCGCGGTCTAGAAGCTAGCACACTAACCACTATACCGTTTGGTCGGCTGTGATTGGAAAGGTAGAGTTAATATCGTTAATATATGCACAATGGTCAGAACGTAACTTAGGCAACATTTCAGACCATAACAGCAGCAAAGATCGCTTTTTGATTGATTTTTGCCGAGATTGTTAAAGTTTTATTACATATATGCAAACACATTTAAAATAAATTCAGGATGATTATAATTAAAGCTCAACTTTCGAAAAACTATAAAAAGAATTACTGTGTAGAGCGACTAGAAATTTGGCCTCAATATACTTGGAATTGAAAAAGGGGGGTATATATATATATTTTATTCAAATTATATATATTTATTTTTATACATATATTTTTATATATCTTATGTCCTACCCCTTCCTTCTTTTTCAGTTTCCTATTAATTTAGGTTAAAATTTTAGGTAAATCTGACCAGTGTTTCTCTTTTTTTTTTTTTAACCTCATTAAATTGCACCGTCTTTTGTTGTCCTTATAAGTCTGCTTTTAACAAATAAAAATCACACATCATAGAAAAAAAAAGAAAAAACTCTAATAAAACTTTCATTTCCAACCATTTTATTTTAAATGCTTCAATATGAAATGTTAGAAAAAGCTTTCAAAACAATTTGCGAACACAATTAGATCTTAAGGCTTTAGTCTCTTTAGGTCTTTAGTCACAATCAGGTGTTTGAGCAATTAGGTCTTAGGTATCTTATTAGGTCACAATGACGTCGAACCCTTATGAAAAGGGTATTTCCAACTAAGCCACAAATACAAAATTTTACCTTTCAAATTAAGATAAATTACAAAACCCAATATATCTGTATTGATTTACGAATTAAGCAACGATCGTTAAAATCTACAAACCCGTATAACTCTTCTTTTAAGTAGATAGAAAAGGACAGTCCGGTGTCAAGGCGAGTACTTGAAATCTTCATAAGGCATTGTGACGTAACTTTAAATCACGTGATATGATTTGAGTTGGATTGTTTCTCTCTTGATTTTTGAAAGGTTAATTTATTTATTTTTTAGTTTTTGTTTCGCTTTGTTATAAGCTTCGTTAGTTTTTTTTTTTTTTACGACATTGTGGAAATATTCAAGCTTAATTGGCTAGATGGCTAAATATTTTAGTTTCAGTTTGTGTTTATAACTAACTATAAGTTGTATTTTTCGTGACTTCATGTGAAAAACCAATAAACTTAGACTGTGATATTGAGCTGTTATACTTCTGCTTGCAAATGGAGATATTTAAGTTATAAATAGTGACATTAGTGGTATTTAGTTTTAGATGTGAGAGAGAAATTTTAATTAGTTTATCATTAGTCAAAATGTTTATTTATTTATTATATAAAGAATTAATTTTCATTTGAATTGAAATTTTTTTTATTCGTTAAAATGCTGAGTTTTAACTCGTTAATAAGTTTATTTGTTTATTAGTTGAAATGCTTGAGAGATTATTTGGGTTCATAGGGCATATAAAATTCTCTAAATATAATTTTAAAATTTACAAATCTACATCAGGCAGTAATAAATCACTATTGATGTTTAAAACTATTGGGCCCTCCAAATAATCTCAGCAACATTTAGAATCTCTCTCCGAATAGATTCTTCCTCCCTCCGGACGTATAAGTTCGAATCGAAATAATTCTACTGCAACAAACTCTTATTTTTTTTTCTTGCCTTATTTACAACGAACAATCCAATTTGCTTGGGGCCACCGCTTCGCAAAAGAACAAGATCCAATCCTTTGCCCCTCGGAACTTCAGAGATTTTATCAGAGAGATGGTATAGTATTATAACTTTCAATTCTGTCTTTTTTTTTTTTTTTTTTTCTTTTTTTTTTGTGGGGGAAAAACACACAAAAAGAATTAAATTCAGTGGGTTTGGTTTATTTCGTTAAGGATCTGGAGCTTCTTTGTTTAAACAAAAACAAAGTTTTTTTTTTTTTTTTTTTTTTTGTAGGGTGATTACGATTTAATTCAGAAAAATCTAAGTAGGTTATTCATGAAATTGAAGTAGTAAATAAAGACATATTATACAAATATAGCCCCGATTTATGATCAAAGTAGACCGTCATTTGTTACCTTTATAAGGTATACATATACGTTGGGAATCGCAAAAATTGATCCAAACAGGCATCTTTGTTTTTTCATTCTTAAATGTTCCCCAATTCATTATCTTTAAGATGATACCCATAACTTTCTTATAGTTAAAATACTTTTTTAATTACACGTAAATTTCGTAAAGGACGACCTTTAAAACATATTGGAAAAAAGAAATAGTAGAAAACTTTGAACTCAATTTCTGGAGAACTGCTTTTCATTGTTGAGTGAATATACTCCAAAGGTGATATCTTAAGAGTTAATTAACTGATTTTTAAAATTTAAACTGTATAATTTATATAACATTTCAGAGCACAGGCCCTAGCTGTGTACAAAAATTTGATGAAAAAATAGATATTTTATGTATTTTAGAATATTTCTATTTTTGGAAATTTATTTTTTCTAGTACTTTTTATGTTAAATGTTAAAATTAAGAAACTATTTAAGTTGTACATTATATTTTGTTTGGGCCCGTGTGTCAATACCTTGTCTTTAATTTCCAGTAATAAATTTGTTTAAAAATGAATTAGGTATTATTTTATCATCGTTTCAATGAAGCCTTAATTAGTGAATTAAAATTCAATTAATTAAATAAATATTTTATTTTTTTTTTACTTTATGTTACTGCAAATACATTACAATTTTTGCTCTTGTAATTCTCACAAAAGTCTGGTATAAGAATTTAAAAAAAAAAAAAAAATGCCCAACGTATATGTGTCCCTTAAGGAGGTTTATACTGTAGGACAGAGTTTCCTAAGCTGTGAGTCGCGATCCACTGGTGGGTCACGTGTCAATTTATGGTGGCTCGAAACAAGACACACTAGACCACAAATATGAGAGTTTTAAAACATTTTAAGCGTTTATAATTAAATTTAGTGTGAACACATTTGAAAGTATAATTAACAACATATCAAACATTGAAGGACAAATTTGATTGTTACTTATATACTGATACTAGCTGAATACCCGTGCTGCGCTACGAAATTTTACCATTAGCATTTTAGCGATCAAAAGACATTCATGTATTCTACACTTCAGACGTTTGCTCCCATTTCGATCCCGACAAATTGATTTATCAAAATAGGAACTTTCCTTTGTTGACATTTTAAACGAAATTTATAATTGTGAATAGTAAACTGGAATAGTTTATTGTGTTTATGTTTGCTCTTAGTTCTAAATTTCAAAGTAGTAGCTGTATTGGAATTAAGTTAATTAGACATTAAGTTAATCCTCGTATAGTTTCAATGTTGCGTCGTCTTTTCATCCCTTAAAATTCGTTAATCGATATTGGAATGACTTATTTTTTTAACATTTGCAAAAAAATATCAGAAAAATGACTACATTGGAAGAGGAACATTCGGATATCCCTCGTTTGGAACATTTAACCCCTTTTCGACCCCTTAAAGTTGGTTAATCGAGAACAGAATAGCTTACTTTTTCTATGTTTAATCTTTTTTGACATTTGTACCAAATTTCTGAGTTGTGACCATATGGGAAGTGGTACATACGAATATTCCTCGTTTGGAACGTTTAACCCCTTTTCCACCCCTTGATCCACCCGAGATCGGAATAGTTTACTTTTTCTGCGTTTGTCTTTATTGATATTCACACCAGTTTTCAGAATTGTGAAAATATGAGAAGTAGGACATTCGAATATATCGCTCATTTAGAACGTTTAACCCCTTTTTGACCTCTTAAAGTGGGTTAATCGAGATCGGAATAGCTTACTTTTTCTATGTTTACCATTGTTGACATTTGTACCAATTTTTAGAGTTGTGACCATATGGGAAGTGGTACATTCGAATATCCCTCGTTTGGAACGTTTAACCCCTTTTTGACCTCTTAGAGTGGGTAAATAGAGATCGGAATAGCTTACTTTTTATACGTTTGTTTTTGTTGATACTTGCACCAGATTTCAGAGTTGTGACGAAAGGGGAAGTAGGACATTCGAATATCCCTCGTTTGGAACGTTTAACTCCTGTTCCACCCCTTAAAGTGGGTTAATCGAGATCGGAATAACTTACTTTTTCTTCGTTTGTCTTTATTGATATTCTCACCAATTTTTAGAGTTGTGACGAAATGAGAAGTAGGACATTCGAATATTCCTCGTTTGGAACGTTTAACCCCTTTTCGAGCCCTTAAAGTGGGTTAATCGAGATCGGAATAGCTTACTTTTTCCATGTTTACTATTGTTAATATTTGTACCAATTTTTAGACTTGTGACTATGTGGGAAGTAGGATATTCGAATGGTCCCTCGTTTGAAACGTTTAACACCTTTTCGACCCCTTAAAGTGGGTTAATCGAGATCGGAATAGTTTACTTTTTCTATTTTTACCATTGTTGATATTTGTACCGATTTTCAGAGTTGTGACTATGTGGGAAGTAGGATTTTCGAATGTCCCCCGTTTGGAACGTTTAACCCCTTTTCGACCCCTTAAAGTGGGTTAATCGAGATCGGAATAGTTTACTTTTTCTATTTTTACCATTGTTGATATTTGTGCCGATTTTCAGAGTTGTGACTATGTGGGAAGTGGGAGAATTAGTGATGAGTGAGTCAGTGAGTGAGGGCTTTGCCTTATATATAGAGATGAGATTTGTACTTAATTATCGCTAACAAATATGAGAGTTTTGAAACATTTCAAACATGAATATTTCAAAATAGCGGGAACATTTTTGATAATACAATTAACGAGATTTCGTATAATTATAAAAGTAATAATTAAATTTAATTTTCAAAACATTGAACGACAAATTTAATTATTACAGTTATACTAATATGAGATTTATACTTAATTATTGCTTACAAATATATGAGAGTTTTGAAATATTTCACATGTGTATAATTCAAAATAGGTGGAACATTTTTAATTGCGCAATTATCGAGAATTTGAAACATTGAAAGAAACATTTCATTAGCCCTTCAATACTAATAGGATAATTATTCTTAATTTTGACCTACAAATATGAGTGTTTTGAAACATTTCAAACATTAATAATTCAAAATAGCGTCAACATTTTTGAAAACACAATTAACGATATTTCATATAATCATAAAAGTAATAATTAAATTTAACTTTCAAAATATTGAAGGATAAATTTAATAATTACTTTTATACTGATATGAAAATTATGCTTAATTATTGATTACAAATATGAGAGTTTTTAAACATTTCAAAGGTGTATTATTCGAAATAGAGTTAACATTTTTGATAACACAATTAATGAAATTTCAAAACATTGAAGGACAAATATAACTATTATATTTATACTCATATATGAGAATTAATCTTAATTAGTACTTACAAATACGTGAGATTTGAAACATTTCAAACGTGTATTATTCCAAATGGAAGGGACTATTTTTGATAGCATATTTAACGAGATTTAAATCATTCGAGGAAAATTTCTTATTACTTCTCAGGTTGGTTTCATTCAGTCCTTTCTCGAATAGAGTCTAGGATGTGAGTGTGGTGCAGATTAGCCAATCTTAGCTCTTGTGCCATTAAAATCAACCAACCAACCTACCAACCAATAAGGATGTGTGTGTGGTGCAGATTAGCCAATCTTAGCTCTTGTGCCATTAAAATCAACCAACCAACCTACCAACCAATAAGGATGTGTGTGTGGTGCAGATTAGCCAATCTTTTCTCTTGTGCCATTAAAATCAACCAACCAACCTACCAACCAATCAGGATGTGTGTGTGGTGCAGATTAGCCAATCTTAGCTCTTGTGCCATTAAAATCAACCAACCAACCTACCAACCAATAAGGATGTGTGTGCGGTGCAGATTAGCCAATCTTAGCTCTTGTGCCATTAAAATCAACCAACCAACCTACCAACCAATAAGGATGTGTGTGTGGTGCAGATTAGCCAATCTTAGCTCTTGTGCCATTAAAATCAATCAATCAACCAACCAACCTACCAACCAATAAGGATGTGTGTGTGGTGCAGATTAGCCAATCTTAGCTCTTGTGCCATTAAAATCAACCAACCAACCTACCAACCAATAAGGATGTGTGTGTGGTGCAGATTAGCCAATCTTAGCTCTTGTGCCATTAAAATCAACCAACCAACCTACCAACCAATAAGGATGTGTGTGTGGTGCAGATTAGCCAATCTTAGCTCTTGTGCCATTAAAATCAACCAACCAACCTACCAACCAATCAGGATGTGAGTGTGGTGCAGATTAGCCAATCTTAGCTCTTGTGCCATTAAAATCAACCAACCTACCAACCAATAAGGATGTGTGTGTGGTGCAGATTAGCCAATCTTAGCTCTTGTGCCATTAAAATCAACCAACCAACCTACCAACCAATAAGGATGTGTGTGTGGTGCAGATTAGCCAATCTTAGCTCTTGTGCCATTAAAATCAACCAACCAACCTACCAACCAATCAGGATGTGTGTGTGGTGCAGATTAGCCAATCTTAGCTCTTGTGCCATTAAAATCAATCAACCAACCAACCTACCAACCAATAAGGATGTGTGTGTGTTGCAGATTAGCCAATCTTAGCTCTTGTGCCATTAAAATCAACCAACCAACCTACCAACCAATAAGGATGTGTGTGTGGTGCAGATTAGCCAATCTTAGCTCTTGTGCCATTAAAATCAATCAACCAACCAACCTAACAACCAATCAGGATGTGAGTGTGGTGCAGATTAGCCAATCTTAGCTCTTGTGCCATTAAAATCAACCAACCTACCAACCAATAAGGATGTGTGTGTGGTGCAGATTAGCCAATCTTAGCTCTTGTGCCATTAAAATCAACCAACCAACCTACCAACCAATAAGGATGTGTGTGTGGTGCAGATTAGCCAATCTTAGCTCTTGTGCCATTAAAATCAACCAACCAACCTACCAACCAATAAGGATGTGTGTGTGGTGCAGATTAGCCAATCTTAGCTCTTGTGCCATTAAAATCAATCAATCAACCAACCAACCTACCAACCAATAAGGATGTGTGTGTGGTGCAGATTAGCCAATCTTAGCTCTTGTGCCATTAAAATCAACCAACCAACCTACCAACCAATAAGGATGTGTGTGTGGTGCAGATTAGCCAATCTTAGCTCTTGTGCCATTAAAATCAACCAACCAACCTACCAACCAATAAGGATGTGTGTGTGGTGCAGATTAGCCAATCTTAGCTCTTGTGCCATTAAAATCAACCAACCAACCTACCAACCAATCAGGATGTGAGTGTGGTGCAGATTAGCCAATCTTAGCTCTTGTGCCATTAAAATCAACCAACCTACCAACCAATAAGGATGTGTGTGTGGTGCAGATTAGCCAATCTTAGCTCTTGTGCCATTAAAATCAACCAACCAACCTACCAACCAATAAGGATGTGTGTGTGGTGCAGATTAGCCAATCTTAGCTCTTGTGCCATTAAAATCAACCAACCAACCTACCAACCAATAAGGATGTGTGTGTGGTGCAGATTAGCCAATCTTAGCTCTTGTGCCATTAAAATCAACCAACCAACCTACCAACCAATAAGGATGTGTGTGTGGTGCAGATTAGCCAATCTTAGCTCTTGTGCCATTAAAATCAATCAACCAACCAACCTACCAACCAATCAGGATGTGAGTGTGGTGCAGATTAGCCAATCTTAGCTCTTGTGCCATTAAAATCAACCAACCTACCAACCAATAAGGATGTGTGTGTGGTGCAGATTAGCCAATCTTAGCTCTTGTGCCATTAAAATCAACCAACCAACCTACCAACCAATAAGGATGTGTGTGTGGTGCAGATTAGCCAATCTTAGCTCTTGTGCCATTAAAATCAATCAACCAACCAACCTACCAACCAATCAGGATGTGAGTGTGGTGCAGATTAGCCAATCTTAGCTCTTGTGCCATTAAAATCAATCAACCAACCAACCTACCAACCAATAAGGATGTGTGTGTGGTGCAGATTAGCCAATCTTAGCTCTTGTGCCATTAAAATCAATCAATCAACCAACCAACCTACCAACCAATCAGGATGTGAGTGTGGTGCAGATTAGCCAATCTTAGCTTTGGTGCCATTAAAATCAACCAACCAACCTACCAACTAATCAGGATGTGAGTGTGGTGCAGCTTAGCCAATCTTAGCTCTTGTGCCATTAAAATCCAACCAACCAACCAGGATGTGTGTCTCCGTGTTTTTCGTGCCACTGCCTTGCAGTGCTTTCTAGGAAGAAATACACATTTGCTAGTTGCATATTGTCATCCCAATGATTGTACGACGATACCCTCTAGTATTCCTTGAGTCATTTGGTCGGGTCCTGTCCAGGCTCACCTCGGAAAATCGTTGGTTTCAAGGCTTCAGCAGCAACTGTTGGCATCATCCAAAAGACAAATCTTGCATCCTGCTGGTCTCCAGTGGCCATGGCTGTCTCTGGAATGACTTTCGTATGTTTCTCATATAGTCCAAAGTCTAGTGGCAGTCCTTGATTCCAACGGCTTCTCCTTGGATGTTCCGTCTCTTGCTCTGAATCCGTAATGGCGTAACAGAAGGGACTGGAAGGTTAAATCGTACACGACGCCTCCACCAAAATTGTCACATTTAATAAGCTTAAGGTATACATATACAATTGAGATGATTTTCATTAATTTTTAGGTTATAATTTCAAACTTTTTGGCAGAATAACAAAATTAAAAATAATGCCTTTTTATATATAAACTTTTTTTTTCCATCAATTTTTTGATCAGCTAATTGCAATTAAAGTGACTAATTAGGACATTATTAGAACATACATGAATAAACTTATAATTTACTTAGATGTATTATTTGTATTGCAAATAAGAGATATTATACTGAAGAAATGTTCCTGTGGAGAATTTTGAATTTGGCTTCAATATTTATTTGATTATAAGTTTTTAAATAAAAAGTTTTAAAAAATACATAGTTTTTAACAAAAAATTAAGATGGAAATATACATAAAAAATTTGTTCCTAACAATACATTTTAGATTCTCCATAGAAAACACATTCACAACTATTTTCTACAAAACAAAATTAGAATTTTGTAAATCGGACCATTTATTATGAAGTTATGATCGTTGGCGTAAAGTCATATAACACCAAAATGTCATTCTTCAGAAAACGCGTTTAAAGTTTACTACACTAATGAACGTGATGCAAAACCGGTTCACAAAATTTACTGTAATTTAAAAAGTAATATGAGTCTCAGAAAGAAAATGGTATCACTTTAATGGTAATGAATTCGGGAATATTTTAAAACCAAAAACGCACACTTAAGTCAAATTTCACGATTCCTAATGTATATGTTTACCTTAATAAAAGTGCTTAGCTTAAGTTTAAAAGAAAGTTTATTGAGGCGAACCAATTACAAAGCACCGGTCGTAAGACTGACTAAGAACTAACTACTTACAATGAAGGAACCACATATATACATAAGCAAAGAAGTTTCTAGAAATTTACTAGAAATAACTAAGCAAAATATTACGTAAAGCTGAACAAACCAGAAACTTCTAGAAGTGACAACGGAAGTAAATTATAAATAAATAATAATTTTTTTCAACGGAGCCTTGGACTATTTCAATTTCGTGGCAGTAGATGAATATCAAATGCAAATAATTTATGTCATTTCATTAAGTTATCTTTTTTCGTACCAACTCATCAAATTTCAAGTTTTATAGAAAGTAGTTTCTAAATGCATTGGGCTAAAAGATTGTAACATAGAGAGTATAGAGAATTATTATAAATACTACTACTTTCTCATAAAGACAAGACAAAACTTAATTGATTTTGACAAAGATATTTTTGAGACAAAAGTATTTTTGTATAATTTTTTTCTTTGAGAATTTATAATTAAGATAAAAAAAAAAAATGTTCTCTTAAATATTATTTGCGGCTTAGTAATGAGTATATGGAGGTCAGCGATATATCGATACGACGATATTTTTATTGATATTTCTAAAAAAAATATCGATATTAAAAATATCGATAAAAGTCACCGATATATCGATATTTTCGAACATTTCCAGTTTCTTGATGATCGTTTTGTACTTCCATGTGTTTTTTTCAATTTTCTTTATTCCCTTTTCAAAAACTTCAAAATTAAAGTTTGCTCTTGGCTGAGAGACAGTTAAAAGGGCACCAGTATTCAATATTTTCCCATGCACTTAAAAGCTATTGAAAATTACCTGAACATTTCTTAAAATCACTGCACCAATTTACCGAAAATATAACTTTCTTTTTTTTTTGTAATAGATCCAGTTCAGTTGAAAAAGTACTCACCTTACAAAAAAGCAATCATGAAAATTAGAAATTTCCTCCGAAAAACTTTGTTTCTGGCAAAATTGAAAATCAAATAAAAAAAAATCATGTATCGATATTTTATCGATATGAATTTCTATCCAACGATATAGTATCGATATTTCCGACCTCTAATGGTATAGCAATTTTTTTTTTACAAAAAAATTGGTTTCTAATGTTTTTAGTGAATAACTTACAATCCATTACCACTCATTATTTTTCTAGCAATATCTTTCCCTTAAAAATACTCTTTTTAAAAACAGTAGTATTATGAATTTAATAGAATTTAATGTTTTTATGAAGCTTATATTCAAAAGGAAAAGTACAAATAGTTTTATTTTAAAGTATTAAAAGTCTAAATTTTTATGCAAGTTTGAAATAGTCTTTAAATATCTGCTTATTTCATAAATAATGTTACGCATTTCACTTTCTTTGATATCTATAATTAAAGCTTGTCTCGACTCTTAAAAGCTGATAAAAATATAATAACTCAGTCTATGTTTAGGGACCACTCTTAAATATTTATTCAAATGAGAAAAAGAGCGTAACGTATCTTAAATGATTTACTTAAATTAATCAAAAATATCAGCTTCGTTCGAAAGATCAAAGGGAATTCCTCTTTTCGCTTTAAGAAGATGTGTTTACATTCTCAAAAACTTTTAGAGGGAAAAAAATAGAGTCTTAACAGCCGCAGAAGTATAAGTAAAAAGCTTTCAAAACTTTCTTGGCGAAAACAAGAATCTAATTCCTTCATTTTTCTAACGCGAATATTCTCATTCGCTGTTAAAAGCGGTTTCAACTTTTGTTTACTTCGTAGAGCCTGAGCAAAAAAAAAAAAAAAAAAAAAAAAAAAAAAAAAAAATGTTCAGTTAGTGTAAACAAATAAAAGTTTACCAACGCAGGTTCGTTTCCGCATTTAGGGAATTGTCTATCCATTCCCCTTTGTGTCTTGTAGTCGCTTTTAAACTATTTTTTTGTTTGCTCGTTTCAATTAAGGATTCTGTTAGAATTACTAAACTGGAGATCTTTTTTTTTTTGGTGTTTGTTGAATTGTAAACATTTTGGAGAATTATTAATGTCAAGGAGGAAATTAATAACTTTTATGCTGGGGAAAAATGTAAGCTTATTCTCTAAAAACTTAATGTGAAAAACTACTTTGAATAAACTACTACTTTCAAATTTGTATTCTCTTTAATGAATTGAATTTTAACAGAAACTAAAAACTATAAAATTAATAGCACAAAATTACATTTTAAATTGTAGACATTTTGGAGGATTATGAATGTCTAGGGAGGAAATTAATAACTTTTATTTTGGGAAAAATTCAGATTATAGTATACGAACTATGTGTGAAAAACTAGTTTAAATGTACTGCTTATTTCAAACTTATATTTTGTTTAATAAGTTGCATTTTAACTGAAGCTTAAAACTATAAAATTTACTGAACAACATTTAAAGTTGAAATGTTAACACTTGGAGAATTATTAACATCAAGGAGGAAATTAACAACTTTTATACTGGGAAATATTTCAGGTTATGATACAAGAACTTGATGCTAAAAACTTCTATACATTTACTGCTAATTTCAAACTTGTATTTTATTTAATAAACTTAATCTTAATAGAAGCGAAAAACTATAAAATTACTAGCAAACATTACTATTTGAATTGTAAATATTTTAGAGAAATATAAATCTTTAGGAGAAAATTATTTCTTATGCTGGGGAAGAATTTAAACTTTTCTCTAAGAACTTTATCTGAAAAACAACTTTAAATATTATACATCTTTGTAACAGGTATTTTCTTTAATAAATTAAATTTTAACAGAAGCTAAAAACTATAAAAATTACTAGCACAACATTACAATATAGAGGGTAAATATTTTGGAGAGTTATAAATGTCAAGGAGGAAATAAATAACTTATATGCTTTGAAAAATGTAAGTTTATTCTCTAGGAACTTTATGTGAAAAACTACTTTAAAATTAATACTACTTTGAAACTTGTATTTTCTTTAATACAGAAACTGAATATTAGCGAAAGCTAAAAATTTTAAATTAATATCAAAACATTACAAATTGAGAAATACTTATGCTAATTAGTGAAACTAATGGGTCCACGTACAGCCTGAGAATTTAAAATTGCTTAGAATTATTATTTAGGACGTTCATCAGAGTTAGATAAGAGATCAAGGATTCCTTAGGTTTTATCAACGTGTACAAATATGAATTTTCTCTTTTCTATGGTGCTGCCATCTACTGTATACTGTCACAACTTTGTATAATTTTTAAAGTATATTTAAGATTTTTTAACTTTAATTTTATATCAAAGAACGCAATGGGAAATTTGAAGTAAACTATCCATCGAAAGCGGAAGTTTTTTTAAATTGGTATATCTTTCACCCAAATTTGGTTTTGTATAAAGGAAGAATTAAGGATCTTTAAAAAAAAAATAATTTTCCCTAAAATATGTATATTTAACGAAATGTGCTTGTAACAAGATAAAAGTCTGTTGTCTTTATCGTTAACTCTTTAATACCCGTTACGGCCCAACCGCCCCGCCCCGCCGAGTCCCATTCCGAACGTGTCTTTTCATTCACAGCTTCTTGGGTGGACCTTGGAGGTCCGATACCATTAACGGCTCACTACAATGGGGCAGAGAACTATCTTCACAGCGGGAGGGGGTATTTTTGTGACTGTCGTCATGGCAGGGTGGGTAACAGGTGGTTTTCATTCTTATCTTTGGAAGCCTTTTTTTTTACAGCTTCATGTCCGAGACTCAAATACTTTGTACTACTAAAGAACACAAACAAAACGCCTTGAGGATTTACCAGTTGTCAACCTCTGTCTGGAAACCAGATATCGAAGAGAGATAAATTACCCTTAGCTTAGCAGGGGGTCTATTGCCCTTTTCTCTAGTTACCCCACTTGGAGGGGTGAAAATGGTTTTTCTTCTCGGGGGGGGGGGGAACCCGGTCCCTAAAGGATATTCCAGAAAACTGCATTGGGAACTAAAGAGTTAAGGGGACACTGAAACTATAAAAATATCACAGAAAATGACGTTTTTTGTTTTCATTCTATAAAAATTGCTGACGTCACTATTTTTAATTTCGCGTTTGAAGTTTTGAAATCCGATGATTTTAAGCGGTAAAATCTTTATTTTAACTAGCAATTTTTACGTATTGCACACTTGTTGTCGAAAGTTAGAAATGTATTTTTCTCAGCTTCGCTTTCTTCACATTTTACGTATGTTCGAAAAACTCTTTGCGATTCACTTTTCGATAAATCCACCTATTTTTTTGTAGAAATAATAATTTTTGAAGTATTATAAAGTGATACACACATGCTTTTTTTATGTCGCATAATTTTTTTTTTTAATTTCATATTGGAAAGTTGAAATGTGTGCATTTTTTAACGAAAAATCACTCGCGCCAAATTTGAAATTTTATTTCTGTTCAGCTATTGCCCCTAAAGATAAAAGCATGAGTGAAAATGCTTATAATATATTGATGAACAACTTCAAATTTTTCTTTCATGTCCGTTAAAATATTGTGTCGCGAGGAGCATTTCGAAAAAAAAAAATTAAAATTTCATATTACTTTAATGCCTTTTTTTCAATAATTTACTATCTATTTTTTATTATGTATTAAAATTTTGTTATTGTTTCATAAGTCATATCTTCTACGTTTATGCCAAACTTTATTTTATTCTAAGTAAAACTAAAGAATTTTTTAAAAAGTATCCCATGTCCCCTTATACTGTGTATGTAATTTAATCGGCTATTATGAAGAGCGCTCTACTTGTGTATATTTCTGAAGCATTTAACTTTATTTACAAGGTGCCCTTCGATGGACTCCCTGATTTTAAAATTAAATAACTCAAAAGCACAGATCGAAAGATGAATGGAACATAAAGTATAATTATTTTACAAGCTGTTAAAATCTGAAACAGAAGTTTCAAATGTTGCCAAACAGATGGCGCTGTAGTTGCAAAATTTTAGAAGTGTGTTATAAATTTGTATTCTGCAATCATCAGTTGCAATCACACTAACTTCGTTTCACGTTTAAGTAGTTGCACGGACCGAAGATTGGTAATCGCTCTGAGCTGCAATAAGAAATACATTGTTCAGCGCCACCTGTTGTTAACGTTTGTAACTTATTTTGAAAATTTAGTTTCTGATTTTTACAGCTTTAAAAATAACTATCCTTATTGTTTCATTATTGTATCAACCTTTCGATTTTTTTTCTAGTTATTTAACTTTAAAATCAGGGAATCTTTTGCTGAACGTCCGATAGAAGGCCGTATTTTATGTAATGGCCTCTAAACTATTTTCTTTCGCCAAACTCCTTTTCTTTCAGAGTTTAGCTCTTTTCGCCATAGTTAATCGCAGACATTTGTTGTGGTTCGGAATCCACACTAAGCTGTAGGACGCCGGTCTGATTAGGAGTTATTACGAAAACAAAACTAATTCGCTGAGCGCACAAATCAAACAATACAATTTCCCCCTATAACTTTCCATCCTCTACACGATAACAATCCATCCCGATAAAGCCCACTTATTGAATAGGATAAACAATTCCCCGAACCCAAAAGAGAGAAAACAAACAACAAGAAATCAATGTTGATACCATCAAAACTCTCCCGAAAATTAAGTCAGTCCCCCCCCCCCCCCTCATAATCATAACAACTCTGAGAGCACTTACAAGCATCAGAGCTGGGCTCTTTTTCCTTTTTTTTTTTTTGCCCTTTTGTGCGCAACATCTGCACAATGCTGAAAATAACACTGGAGAGAGAAGGCCCCATCAGAATTCGTTATCCCTGGAGGTATAGGCTATTGTGTTGGTGATGGAGAACGCCAGTTTCCCTCTCCATCGACAAAGACGTTGGACAATGATAAGATCTTCATTGATTCTTTTGAGCACCTTTTGTACCACTCGAGTTATTGTTATTGTATCGGTTTTGAGGACGTCTTTGTTTTTGGGAGGAAGTGTCGATGCTTGTTGAGGGATTGCGGTTGGAAATATTTTTGGTCTGGATTGGAAAGTGGGATTTGAGAACCAACTCTTGAAGCATCGTATTGGTAAATAGACTGAGAGGCGACTGCAATTTTTGGACCCCATCGAACATCATTCTGAATTTTTAATAGAAATTAGAGAAAAGTGAGTAGATTACGAATCCACTAGTCTGCCGTGGCAAAAATGGCCGAAACTGGTCAAAAATTGACTTTTAATAAGTTGAACTAAATGTAATTGCCAAATGCGCCATAACTTGCCTAATGATGAGCATTTTGTTTTATTTGGTAACCCTCACTCTTTAATTTCAATTAAGAAAGTTGCAGACGATTCAGATATCTGGCGACGGTCTCCTTGCATCTATTAAAAGGGAGCCAAGTTGGCAAAAAATATTACGTCACTTATGACGTAACTGATGTCGCCAATTTGGCTTACTTTTAAAAGATATAAGTTTTCCGAGCCAAAGATCAGAAATCGTTTGCGCTTTTTCTCATTGAAAATCCAAATGAAGTGGTTTGCTAGATGAA
The DNA here is from genome assembly GCA_963978545.1 of Linyphia triangularis. Taxonomy (NCBI): domain Eukaryota; kingdom Metazoa; phylum Arthropoda; class Arachnida; order Araneae; family Linyphiidae; genus Linyphia; species Linyphia triangularis. The sequence goes on along the minus strand of OZ021730.1, from coordinate 81,029,300 downwards.
TAAGTTTGTTCTATTTTTGGCAAGTTATGACATATTTGGCAATCGGATTTTAGTTCAACTCATTCCAAGTCGATTATTCATCAGTTTCGGCCATTTTTGCCACGGCAGACCAGTGGATTCCTAATCTACTCACTTTTATCTAATTTCTATAAAAAATTCAGAATGATGTTCGACGGGGTCCAAAAATTGCTGTCTCCTCTCGGACTATAATGATTAAAGTAATCTGAATAAAATAGTAGTGCAAATTCAGTTTTGAATGTTATTGAGTTATTCTGCAATTAAACTTCAAAAGATAACAAATGTGCAACTTTTTGGTCACTGAACTCGTGAATTATTTTATTTTCCCCAAAAAAATTTCTTAAATTATAAATGATATATAAAAAAAACAAAATAATTGAATAAAGCTTGATATACAGTTTACCCTGGGCTTTAAGTCCAAGCCCATTACAAAGTCCTTCTTTTAATTTTTTTTTTAATGTTATTTGAGTTTTATAAAACGTCGATACATCAATACAAGTGAACAACATCAGCATACACCTCTTTTTATACAAGCAGGCGGAGTCGGCGCAAATCCACGCAATGCCTTCCTTGCGCAGGCCCAAACATTAAGGTATACATTATACAATTGAGAAGATTTCCTTTAATTTTTAGGTTATAATTTCAAACTTTTTGGAAGTATATCAGAATTAAAAATAATGCATTTTTATGTATAAAATTTCTTTTTCCGTCAATTTTTTAATCAGCTAATTGCAATTAAAGTGACTAATTAGGACATTATTAGAACATGCATAAATAAACTTGTAATTAACTTAGAGGTATGATTTTTATTGCAAATAAAAGATATATTATTGACTCGTGTTCCTATGGAGAATTTTGAATTTGGCTTCAATATTTGTTTAATTACAAGTTTTTAAATAAAAAGTTTTAAAAAATACATAGTTTTTAACAAAAAATTAAGATTAAAATATACATACAAAAATTGTTCATACCAATATATATTAGATGCTCCATAGAAAACACATTCACAACTATTGTCGACAAAACAAAATTAGAATTTTGTAAATTGGATAATTTATTGTGAAGTTATGACCGTTGGCGTAAAGTCATATCACACCAAAATGTCATTCTTCAGAAAACGCGTTTAAAGTTTACTACACAAATGAGCGTGATACAAAACAGGTTCACAAAACCTACTGTAATTTAAAAAGTAATTTGAGTCTCAGTAAGAAAATGGTATCATTTTAATGGTAATGAATTCGGGAATATTTTAAAACCAAAAAACAAAAACGCAGACTTGAGTCAAATTTCGAGATTCCTAAAGTATATGTATACCTTAAGTGGGGACGGACACCGGATCACACCTTAAACCAATTGAAAACAATACCCTTGGGCTTAAGATCCAGCTTTAATATGCAAGATGATTCAAGCTAAAGTTTAAGATTCAAAAAGCTGTGAAATGAAGAAACACCTAGTCAGAGAGACCTGAAATTCGCCTTTTAATTTTAGTCTGAATTGGTAAGTGGGATTTGAGAAAAACTTTTAAATCAATACATCGCATCGGTACAAATTAAAATATAGTATGTGATTCAAATTGAAGTTCAAGTTTCACAAAACTGGGAAATAAAGAAACAACTGGTTAGAATGACTTGAAATTTGAGCTAAAGGCGTCTTCTCACTTTAGGCACCTCGAAAATAGGCTATTTTTGCGATTTTTTTTTCGAGGATTTTTGCAAACAATTATGGGATAAAATGGATCCTAGATAATAAACACATCTTTCAACTACAAGAATTTATTTTTTTATTTTTTTGAACAATTATTATAAAAAACCAGTAGCATCGAAAAAACCCGTGTAGAAATGTAATGTTCGTGGCTTGTTGATGAAATTTCGGAAACTATCCGGCCGATTGTCATGAAATTTGAATGACATATTCTTCATAGTTATGGCTATAGCGCATATCATCAGATTTTTGATATTCGAGAAAATAACAAAATGGCGCATGTTTTTCGAAAAAGTAAAAAAAAAACGCGTTTTTTTGCAGTTTTTTGTAAAAAAAAAATACTTCAAATCAAAATTTCAAAAATCTGATGATATGCGCTATAACCATAACTATGAAGAATATGTCATTCAAATTTCATGACAATAGGCCGGATAGTTTCCGAAATTTCATCAACAAGCCACGAACATTACATTTCTACACGGGTTTTTCGATGCTACTGTTTTATTATAATAATTGTTCAAAAAAATAAAAAATTCTTGTACTTGAAAGATGTGTTTATTATATAGGATCCATTTTATCCCATAATTGTTTGCAAAAATCCTCGAAAAAAAATCGCGAAAATAGCCTATTTTCGAGGTGCCTAAAGTGAGAAGACGCCTAAATATGCGCGAAGAAGGAGGAAATGTTGTGATATAAGAAAAAAAAATACTTGAAATAGTTTTGATTTCTTATGCCATATCATTTTTCCTTTATACACATATATTCAGGTCAAACTAATAGTCATTCTGTGGTTATTTTTTTTCTTCAAATTTTTAATTCTTAACTTTAAATTACACAGAGTTACAACAAATTAAGCTTTGAAAACTGTTTTAGTTTTTTTTTTTTTTTTTTGATATCTGGTATTTATATAATTTTTAATACAGATTCCCAAATTTGGAATCCATTTTCTTTTTAATTATGTAAAGTTTTTTTTTACAAAACGATTTCATATTTTTATTGAAATAACTAAAATCAAAACAGTTCGACATTTTTATTAATATTTTATCACCTCATAAATACATACTTTACATTTATATGTTATATCAGTCATAATGTAAATGATTAAGGGTTTTATTAAAAAGGTTAAATATTCTTTTAGTGGTGTTTTATCTTTTTCTTAATATTTTTTTCTCGAGTTTTTTTTTTTTTTAAACTTGATTTAAGAAACTAGTCAATATGCTTAAAAAAATCCCATAAAAAAGTAGAGCACAATGTTTGATTTATCATTCTACAAGTTTCAACTTAATATCTCTTAGAAATTGTACGTTAAAAATCTATAAATTTTGCTTTGTAGCTATGGGAGTTCTGCTAGATTCTGGGTAAGATTTACTGAGATGTTAGCAAATAGTTTGCCAGTTTAAAGAAAAATAACTTATTCTTTTATGAACAGAATTAATAAAGGAAAATTTATTTAAAATATGTTTAATAGAATCTTATAAAGAATGAAATGTGGCTCTTAAAAATATAAAATTCGTACATATTACTCCTTTTAATAATGATCAAACTATTCGGGAGGGAACGTTTTAATATTTTTTACAATTATGACAGAAATTATGAGGTTTTTTTAAAGCAAATTTTACTTTTTTCCTTCATTGGACTCTCCTAACAATGATGTTTATCACTAAGCAGTTTTAAAAATGATCTTTATTATTTGTTTATTATCCAGTAGCCAATTGTGTGCAAAAATCCACGGCCAACATCGCATGTCCGAAGGATTTTAATACTTGTTTCTGGACCCTTATACCTCAGTTTCAATTAACGATTTCTAACTACTATGTTGTTCTTGAAGTTATTGTAATAAGTATTTGGTACCAAAGAAGTGAAATCATCTTCACTTTTCCTCATTAAAAATTAAAGAGCGATGGGTTAACATATAAAAAAGAATACTCATTGTTTGGTTAGTTTTGTCATATTTGGCAATTGGAGTTAACCCATTTAAATTGTATTTTTGAGTTGTTCCGGCAATTTTTGACACGGCAGACCAGTGTATTCATAATCTACTAACATTTATTAATTAAAAATTATGTTCGATAGGGTGTCTAAACTTGCTGCTGTCTTTCAGTATATAAGCCATTATTCGATCCTGGCTCCTTTGGCAATGATAAGGCAGAACTCCACCCACGCTACCACCATGCGAGCATCACAATAATCAGAATCGTGTTTCCTGATTTTGTACTAACATTTTGATACATGACTGAAACCGCAGGATCAATTTCGGAAACTTATACCTTTGTATTTTTCTACAAACCGCAATTCATGGACTGAAAAAAGCAAAGAGGTCTAAGTGACTTTTCTTAACTTTGGAGAAAATACACTTTAAAGTTTCTTATTTGTATTTAATTCTATGAAAACTAGTGATGTCTTCATTCCAGAGGTTAGTATTTGAACAACAAATAATTTCCATACAAATTTAATATCAATGAAAAACTTTAAAATGCATTTTCTCAATAGTTAAGAAAAGTCAGTTGCTTCTCAGGCCCTCAATTGGATGTTTTAACTTTGTCTCTGTTTTTCATCTTGATGCATTAGTAGTTCGCATCATTGGAATTATCTTCCACAGTTTGCATCCCTTAAAGTCTCTCTCCACTGCATTAATGTCGATTTATATCCTCAAAAGTGTAGTAAGAGGATACTATTTAATTAAGCTAGCTCTTGTACAACTCAACTCATTTTTTAATTGTTTGTTGAAGATGGTTGGTTGTTCTTTATGATTGAAAAAGTTTCGAAGTTAAATCACCCAAAAGTTACAGTTAACACGTCGACTGCCACTGAATTTTGCACGATCCCGGTCTAAAGAGCCAATTTGATTTAACATGTAACTGCTGTATGCGGTCAGACAGACCACGAGTAATTTTTGTGGAATGCTTCCACTTCCTAAAATATTTCAACTTTGGCTTTTATATTAATATTTCCGATAGTTTGTTTCATAAATTTTAAATTGATGTTCACTAATTTCTTTGAGGCAGTATGAACCAACCACGTGTTGCTCTTGCTCCCAACTTATCTAACCACCCAACCACAGCACTCGTCGACGCGTTGATTGGAGAAGAAATTGAACCTGTATTGGGAGTTGAATTCAACTCATATAACAGTCAACGTATTAAAGTTACAATTTAAAAAAAGTAAAAGTTACACTTTTTTCAATCAAAAGGAACTCTACTATCCATCTTAACCAGCCCGATAAAAGATGAGTTGAGTAATATTGTACATGGTCGTTTCACTTATCTGTAACTGTAACTTTTGGATAGCCCATAAACGGTTTTACTCTTCCATTTGAAATAGCTGCCAAATTATTCCCTATCTAATGCTTTATAATCGATTATCCTTTTGGTTACCAACAGGCGCTAACTATATTAGAGGGAAGTTGCTTTTATAGATATGTATGGTGATTGTTAAGCTTTCTTCGGCCTCATGGCCCCATTTGACCAACTTTGGTTTCTCTCATATGAGGTAATTGAAGTTAAAGTGTTCTGAAGAAAATGGTAATGTTCAGTTTTTGTAAAAACTGTGATTTATAAGTTGTTTAGAAGCACACAAAGATAATATTGTTTGTTGAATTCAGTTAAGGAATAAAAGCGTTAGGTAAGTTTCTCCTTCTAGCATCCTGTGGGCTACACAGAGAAACAAAAAAACATAAAAATATCCCGGTGTGAATTTTTTTTGGTGAACACTCAATTCATCTTATATTTTATCCAAAACTATATACGTTGACTAGGTATGTCTTTATATTTTTCTTTTATAAAACTATAGATGGGATTCAAGCACAACGAATATGTTATGTAGGTATATATATATATATATATATATATATATATATATATATATATATATATATATATATATATATATATATATATATATATATATATATTATTCCAGATTATATATTTTCCAGACGTTGTTCCGAATAATCTGAACATGTATCACAATTTACAATATATTCATTCAAATATATTCATTAAACACTAAACTATATTTTTAAAGTGCCTATTTTATTTTAATAAATACCACATCAGTTTTTGATTTTATAATTGTGTTCATGCACTTCTTAAACAATGCATTTCTTCACATTATATTGGGTTGTTCGGAAAGTAATTTCGTTTTTTTTTTTGGGAACTATGAAAGACAATTTTCGTATAATGAATAAATATTTTATTAAATTATATATTGGCCATTCTGGTCCAACACCTTTTGCCATCTTTCTGGCAGTAACATGATTCCCCGCTCATAAAAGTTTTGGTCCTTGCTGGCAAAAAACTGGTTCAGGTGGTTTTTGACATCTTCATTTGAGGTAAAGGTTTTACCATCCAAAAAATTTTGCAGGGACCGGAACAAATAATAATCGGAAGGCGCCAGATCTGGAGAATATGGTGGGTGTTGCAGTATGTCCCATCCAAGCTGTAAAAGCTTTTGGCGAGTGACCAAACTTGTATGAGGCCTCGCGTTGTCTTGGTGGAACACTACACCCTTCCTGTTGGTTAATTCTGGCCTCTTCTGTTTAAGCGCATCATTTAATTTGTCCATCTGATGACAATAGACTTTCGAATTAATAGTTGCATTGTCCGGTAAAAGCTAAAAAAAACACCATTCCTTTGAAATCCCACCAAACGGACAGCATCACCTTTTTTTGGTGAATGTTGGCTTTTGAAACGCTTTGAGCCGGTTCATCTTTTCTGCTCCATGACCTCTTGCGTTTCACATTGTTGTATACGACCCATTTTTCGTCCCCAGTAATAATCCGCTTCAAAAATGGATCATTTTCCTGACGTTTGAGGAGCGAATCACACACGTCAACGCGACGACACAAATTTCGCTCCGTAAGAACATGGGGCATCCACACATCGAGCTTCGAGGTTAAGCCCAGGCCTTTCAAGTGACCATAAACAGTCGAATTCGACAAATTTAACCTCTCACCGATCTCTCGTGTGGTTATTCGCCGATTTGCATCAACTAATGCCTTTATATTGTCTTTATTAGCTTCAACTGGCCTTCCCGAACGTGGTGCATCTTCGACATCAAAATTGCCGGATCGAAACTTTGCAAACCAGTTCTGGCACTGGCGTACTGTTAACACGCCTTCTCCATACACATCCGTCAATTTTTTTCTCGCTTGGACAGCATTTTTACCTTTTCTATAGTAAAAAAGTAAAATATGACGAAAATGCTGCTTATTGCTCTCCATATTTAAAAGGGCACCAACCAAAAACTACTGCGTATAATTGATAGAACTTTTTCCACACACAAGCCTTGCAATATCAGCTCTCAAGACATGTAATGGTTATGCGGCTTAAGTGTGAAGTTGGTTTCGAAAAAATGTAAATAAGTCCTCTGACAGGAAAAAACGAAATTACTTTCCAAACAACCCAATAATTTAAAGTTTCAAATCAATGTTGAATTCATCTCTTTTGTCTCATTAAGTTGCTTATTGTTACCTTGAGTACTTCAGATCGCGGACTTTGTTAGAGTACTTTTCAAAATTAAACTCCATTTAAAAAATACGGAGCTCTTTTCATCCTAATTGGTTTTATTCTGTTTTTTTTTCAGATAAGTTAAACAGCAAAATTCCGAAACAATTATTTTTCTTTCTTTTTTTATAACTTAAGGAGAAAATTCAGAGTTTCTATTTGAAAGCAAAGATAGTTTTATAATGCATGCATACTTTTAGTATGAGCTTTCATTTCTATCAAATATAAATGTAATAGTAGTTTTATATTCAATGAAATGACTTAATATATTGTAAAAGATAGTGATAAATGTCAACGTCTTTTAAGAAAAGCCTAATTTGTTTTTTTCGCAAAATAAATAAAGCAATAGATTTGTTTATTTTCCATTTTAAAACATTTGCTGCTGAAACAAATATGTCAGCTGGCAAGAAAAAAACAAGTTTATAGAAACAAGTTATGTAAAGCTTTAATTGAACCTGAAGAAATGTTGCTGTTTTAAGAAAATATATCAATATTTTTAAGTGCCCTAGTAGAAATATCCTCTAGAGAAAATAACAGCAGGTTCTACACTCCTTAAAAAAAATTTGAAATAATCAGTTTTTATCTAATAACTTTTTAGTAGATCAGCATATAAGCATTAAAATCTCATCAGACTTCTTTTTGTAACATAACGATAAGAAAAACAACTCAGTCGCAAAATGAAATGAAAAGTGTTCACTGGAGGCATATGCGAAAGAATGGCTTATGCATCCGATTTATTAAATCCTATGTATAACGTGCAGTTGTATTAAATCTATATAAAAAAAATCACGCAATTCAAAGAGTTGAGATTTATTAGGAGATATTATATTCTTTCTGATCATTGTTTACTTTGTACTATATTCTCATACTTAACATACAGTTTTTTAAGAGTTATAATAGACAATCTTTGCCTTTTTTAAAAACTAATGAAATTAGTTTATATGTATGAACAATTTATTTCTGATTCCAAATATTTAAACAAAAGTTCTTTAAAAAAAAAAATTAGTTATTTAAATATTAAGAAAAGAAAATGCCCCCAAATCGAGCCAAAACCAGTCAGATTAAAACACTCAACAAAATCTGTGACGTCAAGAGATCCCTCCGTTTTCAAGGTTATCGTGAGGTTTCTGCCTAATAGTTGGCGTTGATTTGGTAGACCCATATCCCGTACAGGTTGGCGCGATTTGCGAGAAACTTGTAAAACTGGTGTCCGCTGCTGCATTTCAAGCCAATATGTTTGGGATCTCTTCACGGTGTATTCAATTTGAGCCGTATGAATCGTTTTCTGGCCAACGTCTAACAAGGGTACTTTGATTGCTAATTTAAAAGCTCATTGAAAGAAATTTTTGTATGTATGGCCTTTTCGAACCATTTGAAATTGAATACTTTTTTTAAAACAAATGCGGGAATTGTCCATTGCTAAATTTCTCCTCCCATTTTTAGAACTGTTTTAAAGTGAGGAAAAACTCCCATTACATTGAATCTTTCCAAAACGCATCACGTGATAGCGTCCTACACATGTTTTATGCAATTTAGATTAGAGGAGATATCTTGTTTATGTATAAGAATGATTTTCCCATTTGTAACATATACCTTTTATCTAAAGAAACAACGCAATATATAATGCAATAAATGTAAATAAACACTACATAGAAACCAATATTTCATCATTATAGGCTTGCGTAGATCTAGATATCGAAATTAAAGCAAAAATGTATAATTTCATTTCACATTACTGAAGAGTACTTATTAGAGGGAAATATTCATTAAATAGTGTCAAAATTATACAGCCGTATATTAGAAAATATCTCCATTCCGGAAGAAATGCGCACTATGTCCAAATTTTATGAAATTGAGGTTTTGGCACCATCTTACATAACAGTACGAGAGACGACAGCAAGTTTTGGACCACATTGAACATCATTCTGAATTTTTTATAGAAATTGGAGAAAAGTGTGTAGATTACGAATCCACTGGTCTGCCGTGGCAAAAATGGTCGAAACTGATCAAAAATAGACTTGAAATGAGTTGAACTAAAATCCGATTGAAAAATACATCATAACTTGCCAAAAAGAGAACACACTTTTTCGTCTGGCAACCCACTGCATTTTGATTTTCAATGAGAAAAAGCGCAAACGATTTCTGATCTCCGGCTCGGTTGTTTTCAGATTATCTGGCGCCGTCAGCAACACAAGGGCTATAATGCGCTGAAATATTCGTCATTAGACAAGCCAACATACATTTACAAACACCCATGCCTAAAACGGGACTCGAACCCGCAACCTCCCGGTCTAGAAGCTAGCACGCTAACCACTATACCGTTTGGTCGGCAATCTCCGGCTCGGAAAACTTGTATCTTTTAAAAGTAAGCCAAATTATCGACATCAGTTACGTCATCAGTGACGTAATGTTTATTGCCAATTTGGCTCATTTTTATGAAAGATGCAAATAACCCATAGCCCCACATCCGAATCGTCTGCAACCATCTTAATTGAAAATTAAAGAGTGAGGGTTACCAAATAAAAAAAAAATACTCATTATTTGGCAAGTTATGGCTCCTTTGGCAAATTGGATTTAGTTCAACTTATTAATAGTCGATTTTTGACCAGTTTCGGCCATTTTTGGCAAAGCAGACCAGTGGATTCGTAATCTACTCACTTTTCTCCTATTTCTATAAAAAAAATACAGAATGATGTTCGATGAGGTCCAAAAATTGCCGTCGCCTCTCAGTCTATAATCCTTTGGTCTTTCTAGTAGAATGAAACACTATGTCCTAGTTTAAGTAATAACCGATTTAGACGTTTTTGGAAAGCACTAAGTTCCATCTTAACAAAAGAGAGACACGATCTTAAATGTAACATTCAGTTTGGCTCTCACGTAAAATTTACTTTTTGTGTAACAGTGCGCTTTCGTTCCGGGCTACAGATATTTTGAAGTGGTCTTTTAAAAAAAAAGTTGTTATTGTTGATATTTACTGTAATATCATAACAGAAAACATCTATGGTTTTATTTAAAAATGAATTTGTTTCGTTTTCAGTTTATTTAATTCACTTATTGATATTTTAAATATTTATATTACGGTAAGGCTTTTACATCACCACATCCTATCAGATTCCCCCACGATATCGATCTCGGAAATTTCAATATTTTGATGATAATTTACCTAAAACATAATTCACTATTCTTATCCTGCATAAAAAAAAATAAAAAATAATGAAATACAATAAGTTTCCAATTCCATAAAGTTAAAAAATACCTGAACTTTTAAACAAATGAATAAAACAACTCAACTCGAACCACAAACCCTTTTCCCCTATGCAATACCCAGAAATTAAGAAAAGTTGTACCTACACAAATATTTTTACTTTTCTGTAACGAACTTCTTAACACGAAAAACAGAAGTTTCTCTCGAGCTTGCTTTGCATTCGTATGGGCACTGCTTCAAAAATTTAAATATATTATTCCTGCTTACTAACCAAGTTTGTTTCTTTTTCCACATCGGTTGCTTTGCAGAAGTAGGGCTTCTGAATAATAGAAGATTTTTGTTTTTTCATACGAGAAAAATGTCTGAAATAAAGGTTGTAGGGAATATAACATTCTTTGTAAGGAAGGGATTTTTTTTTTCCTGAATGTGGAAAAGTAAGAAATATTTTTGTAGTGGTTTATATTTATCGTTTCAGATGAATATAAACCTATACGAAATACAACTGTGTTTGGAATGCGTTGCGTAGAGGAGTTGTATTTGTTTTGTTTTTTAAACGTTTTGTAAGGCCGTTGTATCTTTTAGGAAACGTAGATTTTTTTTTTATTTTGTGGATGATTCTTATGTAATATTAGGAATTGAAGTTATTTCTATTTCTGTTACAGTAACCGATTTGGAAGGTAAATTTGGCGTGAAAGTAAACAAAAACACTTATATTGGAAAATGTCAGTATTTTCGCAGGGGATGAAACAGATTTGATTTAGAGTTTGACAATAACTGATTGGTTGGGTAATTTTGGCATGAACATAAACAAAAGCATTTATGTTGAAAATAATAATTTTTTTGCAGGGAAAAAATAGATTTTATTTAGAATTGAACAATAAATGATTGGGAAGATAATTTTGACTTAAACCTAAGCAAAAAAAACTTATGCTGGAAAATGTCAAAATTTTTGCAGGGGACAAAAGATATTTGATTCAGAGTTTGACAATAACCAATTGGTAAGGTAATTTTGGCATGAACTTAAACAAAAAGTCTTATATTTGAAAATATTAATATTTTTTCAGGGGTAATATAAATTTGTTTTAGAGTTTTAAACTAATTATATCGACAGATTATTCAATGAGCCGTTTAGAGTATTCTTACAAACTTCTATTGCGATAGAAGCTTTCAAATGTAAGACATTAGACACTTACATATTACCTGCCAAATATCTAAATATACTCGCTATCGATACAAGACATTCATTGGTTTAGAATATAGACTGAGAGGTGACCGCAATTTTTTGACCCCATCGAACCTCATTCTGATTTTTTTATAGAAATTAGAAAAAAGTGAGTAGATTACGAATCCACTGGTCTGCCGTGACAAAAATGGCCGAAACTAGTCCAAAATCAACTCTTAATAAGTTGAACTAAATCCAATTGCCAAAACTTGCCAAATAATGAGCATTTTTTTTTTTTTTTTTTGGTAACCCTCACTCTTTAATTATCAATTAAGAAGGTTGCAGACGATTCAGATATCTGGCGATGGGCTACTTGCATCTATTAAAAGGGAACCATGTTGGCAAAAAATATTACGTCACTTATGACGTAACTGATGTCGCCAATTTGGCTTACTTTTAAAAGATATAAGTTTTCCGAGCCAAAGATCAGAAATCGTTTGCGCTTCTTCTCATTGAAAATCAAAATGAAGTGGGTTGCCAGACGAAAAAGTTTGTTCTATTTTTGGCAAGTTATGACATATTTGGCAATCGGATTTTAGTTCAACTCATTCCAAGTCGATTTTTTATCAGTTTCGGCCATTTTTACCACGGCAGACCAGTGGATTCGTAATCTACTCACTTTTCTCCAATCTCTATAAAAAATTCAGAATGATGTTCGATGATTTCCGAAAATTGCAGTCGCCTCTCGGACTAATATACTAAACTTCAACTTAACTAGACATCACTTAGACGGTAGATCGTCACAGTGCTCATAGGTATTTAATCCATTTTGGCGGCGTGAAAGCATAATGTTCGCCAAACCAGAACCCTGTAGAGAACAAAAGGCTGTAAGCTTTGGCGAGAATTATGTCTTCACTCCGCCAAAATGGATTAATTGCCTATGAGCACTGTGACGATCTATCGTCTAAGTGATGTCTAGTTAAGTTGAAGTTTAGTATAGGGCTTGATGCATTCTGATGAGTTGATCTGCTGTGAATGCGGGTTGTTCTTTTTCTTTGAACGGTAGGAGGTTTGCGTTTTCATTGATATTAAGTCCAGGCGACTGAAACTTTGGTGTGATTTTGAATGCAATTTGCAACGAATGTCGTTTAAAAAATTGTAGAATTCTTGGAGAATAATAAAAGAGCATGTTTTATGATATCCAGTGTCATCCTATCCTCTTAGAAGAAAACTCGTAGCATTATTTAGACTCTATAAAGCGATAGGAATTTAAACTTTCACCATCGATATCATTTGTAAATGAAATTATCACAGATTATTGTACGCCGACCAAACGGTAGAGTGGTTAGCGTGCTAGCTTCTAGACCGCGAGGTTGCGGGTTCCGAGTCCCGTGTTAGGCATGGGTGTTTGTAAATGTATGTTGGCTTGTCTAATGACGAATGTTTCGGCGCATTGCCCTCGTGTTGCTGACGGTGCCAGATAATCTGAAAACAACCAACAGATTATTGTACCTAGAAACTAATAAATAAGGACTTCAATATTTTCTCGATATGGTCATTGAAAAAGATTTGACTTGGAATTTATTGGTACTTCCGTTTTAACTCGTCGATTGCTGGTGAACTTTACTTTGTTTTGTTTTGTTTTGGAACTACCGACTGTCTATTTCTGCCACTTATAAAGTGCTTAAAACAGCCAAATTCGTCTCGTAATTTTGAGCATCTAGAAGAATACGAGATCGAAATCTTCTAGTGTAAACCCCTCTCTCCGACCCCACCACACCAACGAGAGGACATTGAGGCCACGACAGATTTTAAAGTGCACCAGCCCCCATTAGGTACACACCGATATTTGGCGGACGGAGGCCCGAACCCACAACCCTCCGGTTACGAGCTCGATACTCTACCAGAAGGTGTTATCGGTGCCACACTTTATCTTGACAACAAGATGTTCGCCATATGTTGAATTTATTTCCGGTTGCCAAATCTTTTTGATATTCTGAATAAACTATTTATTAAAAATATATTTTTATAACAACGTATACAAAATTAAACTTTAATCCTTTTTAAGGGAACTGTTAAGGCAAAAATTTCAAAATTTTCTATTTTTGTATTATAGTGGAAATATATAGCCTTCAATTCTAGCTTTCAGTACATACCTTACTTTTGCTGATCCGAGAAGAACTAAGAATATTATTTGAGTTTTTGTAAGCGCGCATAGCAGAAATCGTATGTATTTCAATTTCTTAAATTGCATTTTTCTCTTCATGTGTATTTTAAGATTTTTAGGGTATTCGATTTGTTCCTTGCGATTCAAAAAATGATGTATTTTTTTTAATTTGGAGATATTGTTTACTATACTATTTTGAACACAATTGTGCATGGATTTTGGAATCTGGTATTTTTTTTATTGTTTTACAGCAATTTTCGTAATGCTTCTATTTAAAAAGTTTACATTTTTTGCCGTTGTACGAATGTTTTACTTTTAAATAATTAACTAATGAGTCAAATTCAAAATCCATGCACAATTATGTCAATATATATTCAATTAGCTTGTACAAAAAAATTGAGACCGATTGCAAAAAATTTGAATCGCAAGGAGCGTTTTTAAAATTACGGAAAAAACGCTAAATTTTTCAATAAAAATTTAATTTCTTGAAAAAAAATCAATATAAATTTTTGAAATTTTAGGTAGTGTTTCATCTAATTGCTATTGAACTGGACAAAAGATTTCATGAATTTTAGACAAAAATTGAAGAATTTTTATTTTTGACTTAACAGTCCCCTTAATCAGAAATCGTGGCGAAACTAGGTACTTTCTCGCATGATTCGAGCTCAAATTTCATATGAATTTGGAATAGAAATTACAATTTCACTTTCAATTACCCATATGTATATATAGGGTAATGAAAGTACAACATTCAGTAAAAAAAAATCGAATTTTTAGCATTTCTCCACATTTTGGAACATCCTGATTTCAAAAAAGTGATCTAAAAAAATGTCTATGTGTGTGAGTGTGTGTGTGGGGTCAGCATAACTCCCGAACAAATGGACCTATGATGTTCGAATTTGGTGTGAGGGTTGGTGATGGCACAAGGACCTACCATTAAGGTTTAAGTCAAAGTCGCGCATGCGCATAGGGTAGCAGCCATTGAAAAAAATCATGTTTTTCTGTAAGTGCTAAAAATCGGCTCTAACTATCTTGTTCAAAATCACTGTGGTAATGCGTCTGAAGGTGATCTAAACATCGCCATCACCGAAATTCCCATAAATATGCTTTAATAGCGTAAAAAGTTGAAAAACGAATGTCTTTAACACTGAGTTCTCTTTCCTTGAGCATACCCCATCAACGATGGTGTTTTCGTCTCTGCCCAATTTCACTTACATGTAAGGATGATATAAGAATAATATAATGCCAAAATCATTATTTTGGCAGAGATTTTGTTTTTTAATACCATAAAAGAATTATTTCATATAATTTCGCCAGTGTCCATTTTTACTAAATAAATGATCTCTATATATATAAGGCAAAGCCCTCACTCACTCACTCACTCACTCATCACTAATTCTCCCACTTCCCACATAGTCACAACTCTGAAAATCGGCACAAATATCAACAATGGTAAAAATAGAAAAAGTAAGCTATTCCGATGTCGATTAACCCACTTTAAGGGGTTGAAAAGGGGTTAAACGTTCCAAACGATGGACATTCGAATATCCTACTTCCCACATAGTCACAACTCTGAAAATCGGCACAAATATCAACAATGGTAAAAATAGAAAAAGTAAGCTATTCCGATGTCGATTAACCCACTTTAAGGGGTTGAAAAGGGGTTAAACGTTCCAAACGAGGGACATTCGAATATCCTACTTCCCACATAGTCACAACTCTGAAAATCGGCACAAATATCAACAATGGTAAAAATAGAAAAAGTAAGCTATTCCGATGTCGATTAACCCACTTTAAGGGGTTGAAAAGGGGTTAAACGTTCCAAACGAGGGACATTCGAATATCCTACTTCCCACATAGTCACAACTCTGAAAATCGGCACAAATATCAACAATGGTAAAAATAGAAATAGTAAAATATTCCGATCTCGATTAACCCACTTTAAGGGGTCGTAAAGGGGTTAAACGTTCCAAACAAGGGACATTCGAAAATCCTACTTCCCACATAGTCACAACTCTGAAAATTGGCACAAATATCAACAATGGTAAAAATAGAAAAAGTAAACTATTCCGATCTCGATTAACCCACTTTAAGGGGTCGAAAAGGGGTTAAACGTTCCAAACGAGGGACATTCGAATATCCTACTTCCCATTTGGTCACAACTCTGAAAATCGGCACAAATATCAACAATGGTAAAAATAGAAAAAGTAAACTATTCCGATCTCGATTAACCCACTTTAAGGGGTCGAAAAGGGGTTAAACGTTCCAAACGAGGGACATTCGAATATCCTACTTCCCACATAGTCACAACTCTGAAAATCGGCACAAATATCAACAATGGTAAAAATAGAAAAAGTAAAATATTCCGATCTCGATTAACCCACTTTAAGGGGTCGTAAAGGGGTTAAACGTTCCAAACAAGGGACATTCGAAAATCCTACTTCCCACATAGTCACAACTCTGAAAATTGGCACAAATATCAACAATGGTAAAAATAGAAAAAGTAAACTATTCCGATCTCGATTAACCCACTTTAAGGGGTCGAAAAGGGGTTAAACGTTCCAAACGAGGGACATTCGAATATCCTACTTCCCACATAGTCACAACTCTGAAAATCTGCACAAATATCAACAATGGTAAAAATAGAAAAAGTAAACTATTCCGATCTCGATCAACCCACTTTAAGGGCTCGAAAAGGGGTTAAACGTTCCAAACGAGGAATATTCGAATGTCCTACTTCTCATTTCGTCACAACTCTAAAAATTGGTGAGAATATCAATAAAGACAAACGAAGAAAAAGTAAGTTATTCCGATCTCGATTAACCCACTTTAAGGGGTGGAACAGGGGTTAAACGTTCCAAACGAGGGATATTCGAATATCCTACTTCCCCTTTCGTCACAACTCTGAAATCTGGTGCAAGTATCAACAAAAACAAACGTATAAAAAGTAAGCTATTCCGATCTCTATTTACCCACTCTAAGAGGTCAAAAAGGGGTTAAACGTTCCAAACGAGGGATATTCGAATGTACCACTTCCCATATGGTCACAACTCTAATAATTGGTACAAATGTCAACAATGGTAAACATAGGAAAAGTAAGCTATTCCGATCTCGATTAACCCACTTTAAGAGGTCAAAAAGGGGTTAAACGTTCCAAACGAGCGATATATTCGAATGTCCTATTTCTCATATTTTCACAATTCTGAAAACTGGTGTGAATATCAATAAAGACAAACGCAGAAAAAGTAAACTATTCCGATCTCGGGTGGATCAAGGGGTGGAAAAGGGGTTAAACGTTCCAAACGAGGAATATTCGAATGTACCACTTCCCATATGGTCACAACTCGGAAATTTGGTACAAATGTCAAAAAAGATTAAACATAGAAAAAGTAAGCTATTCTGTTCTCGATTAACCAACTTTAAGTTGTCGAAAAGGGGTTAAATGTTCCAAACGAGGGATATCCGAATGTTCCTCTTCCAATGTAGTCATTTTTCTGATATTTTTTGCAAATGTTAAAAAAATAAGTCATTCCAATATCGATTAACGAATTTTTAAGGGATGAAAAGTCGACGCAATATTGAAACTATACGAGGATTAACTTAATGTCTCAATTTCAATACAGCTACTACTTTGAAATTTAGAACTAAGAGCAAACATAAACACAATAAACTATTCCAATTTACTATTCCCAATTATAAATTTCGTTTAAAATGTCAACAAAGGAAAGTTTCTATTTTGATAAATCAATTTGTCGGGATCGAAATGGGAGCAAACGTCTGAAGTGTAGAATACATGAATGTCTTTTGATTGCTAAATTGCTAATGGTAAAATTTCGTAGCGCAGCACGGGTATTCAGCTAGTAGAAATATAAATAACTTAGATGACACACACTCTCGTCAGTACTATAGTGTAACTGAAAGCTGTGCGATGTTCCACTCCCAAAGTTAAAAGAGATTCATTGATTGGAGTTACCAACTTTAGTTTATGTATGTATTAAAGATATTTTTTTTCACTTGACTCTAAAAAATATTATACACAACACGTGGATAAATACTTTTTTAAACTCAAAAAATTATTTGACTCGTGCTAACGCACCAGTCAAAAATAAGCATTTTGCCTCGTTGGAAAAAGTATTACTTTCCCAACTAGTGGCATAAATAACTATATTGTTCATTGAATGCATAAATTCATCGTGAACAGTGGTCCGCTGAAATATACTGCTTTGTGAGATTTAAGGAGTGTATTAAAACGAAGATAGTGAAGATCATTCCCTATACTCGCTAAGTTACAATATTCTAGTAAAATAATACATTTAACTACTACTTTGTGTTGTGTGGATGGGTTCGAAAGATTTGAAGCCAAAGCAGATCAAAATTTGCAGAAATTTATTCCAGTATAACTCCTCACAGAATCTCTTACAACTCCAGAACTTCTCGTTCTAATAGACTCAATACAGCTCTTTTCGCAACAATAGAGCACAAAACAGCAGTTAAAAACTTGACAACACAACTGCTCAAATCGCCGCAAAAGACAATGCAATACAGTTCGCTTTAGAACTACTCTGAATGCTCACTGAGACTCAGTATCTCAACTCAGTAATTCCAGTCAACTCACGGACTCAACTCAGTCAACTACCTAACTCGATCACACTTTTTCTTGGGCTTATTTAGGGGAGGCGAACATTCTTGGAACTTCTAGAGGTAGATATTTGGAGAACTTTCGTAGTCGAAAAGTCCTATACATGTACATGGGGACCGAAGATGTCGCCAAATGGTCGCCAAGTTTGGCGACAAAAATTAGTCCTCAAAACCGTCGCCCTCTATCTGTCCAATTTGGTGAGATTGCTATTACCATAATGTTAAATGCCTGCTCCTTCTAAAACTCGTTTCCCAGCGTTATCTCTGTAAAACTCGTTATCAAGCATTAAGACACACATTGCGGGGAAGCAAACTAAAGACGAACTCTTGCACTGCCTTAGGCGAAATGCACATAAATTTATCTTTTTACAAAATTTGCACTAAGAAATATTTACAAATATACAAAAATTCGTAACAGTTGTATAAAACCTTGTATTATAAACAAGTGCCTTTCTGTATTCTCGCTGTGTTACAATATGGTGCAGCCTCTATTCAGGGAGTCCATTATTAAAATTTTATAAAAAATCCAAATTTTTTTTTTTAATTTAAAAAAATGGTTCATGCATTCCTCAAGAGAATGATATTTTTATCTTAGTCCTCTGATGATTAGAACAACACAAAATTACCTGTTATTTTCACATCACAAATGGGCATAACACCTTTGAAGCGACTGCTTGAAGTGCGTTTTTCGGGAACTAGTGTTTTTTACAAATGTTGCAAATTCAAATCTCCGAATGAAATGTTACAAATTCAATCTTTAACTATTGGCTATGAAAACAATCTATGTCATTTCATTAAGTGATCTTTTTCGGTCCCACTCACCACACTTCGAATTCATTTTTAAAGAAAGTAGTTTCTAAATGCGCTGGGCTAGATGATTGTAACATAGCGAGTATAGAAAATGGTCTTTATTAGGACATCCTCCTAAAATATTTAAAAAATCTTTCCTTCACAATGCATTTTTTAGAATTCTTTTAAAACTTTCTTGAATTCCAATAATAATTTAAAATAAAAAATAAAAAAAAAATAACGTAATGGACCAATTCGATAGTTTACGAAGTCGATCTAAAAATTATAAAATATGCACGTGACTTTACAACCCTTTCGAGTGGGAAAAGCGTCATGGCCAAGCACTGAATAAATGAAATAAAAATTAATTTACCTCTTTGGCAACATGAAAGAATCTTAACGATTTGTAAATTTTTATTACTACAAAAACATCAACAAACCCTGGCCGACCAAACGGTATAGTGGTTAGCATACTAGCTTCTAGACCGCGAAGTTGCGGGTTCCGAGTCCCTTGTAATGCATGGGTGTTTGTACATGTATGTTGGCTTGTCTAATGATGAATGTTTAGGCGCATTATAGCCCTCGTGTTGCTGACGGCGCCATTTAATCTGAAAACAACCAACCAACCAATCAACAAACCCTGATAGTTCGTGGCTAGAGAATCACGGTTATAGTTGGTAGGTTGTGATTTAGGTTCTCGACGGCCACCAAAGATGGGTGCACACCTATGAGGGCTGGTGCACATTAAATCTGTCGTATCCTCAATGCCCTCTAGTTGGTGTGGTGGGGTTGGAAAGAGGGTTTGCTTGAGAGGATTTCGATTTCGTATTCTTCTAGATGCTCAAAATTACGAGACGTATATGGCTGTGTTAAGAACTTTGTAAAGTGGCAGAAATAGGCAGCTGAAACTTCCAAACCAAACCAAACATCGACGGGATAGTACGTAACACATTATTCAAACTGGAAAAGGGAACGAAAAAGTTAAATTTATCATACTTTTTAATGTCACTTATACGAAAGAGATAAAATAAATTAATTACGTTAAATCTGTCGTAACCTCAATGTCTTCTAGTTGGTGTGGTGGGGTTGGAGAGAGGGGTTTGCTTGAGAGGATTTCGATTTCGTATTCTTCTAGATGCTCAAAATTACGAGACGTATATGGCTGTGTTAAGAACTTTGTAAAGTGGCAGAAATAGACAGCTGAAACTTCCAAACCAAGCCAAACATCGACGGGATAGTAGCGTAACACATTATTCAAACTGGAAAAGGGAACGAAAAAGTTAAATTTATCATACTTTTTAATGTCACTTATACGAAAGAGATAAAATAAATTAATTACGTTAAATCTGTCGTAACCTCAATGTCTTCTAGTTGGTGTGGTGGGGTTGGAGAGAGGGGCTTGCTTGAGAGGATTTCGATCTCGTATTCTTCTAGATGCTCAAAATTACGAGACATATATGGCTATGCTAAGCACTTTGTAAGTGACAGAAATAGGCAGCTGAAACTTCCAAACCAAACCAAACATCGACGGGATAGTACGTAACACATTATTCAAACTGGAAAAGTGAACCAAAAAGTTAAATTTATCATAATGTTGCGTGGACGGGTTCAAAAGATTTTAAGCCAAAGCAGATCAAAACTTGCAGAAATTTATTCCAATATAACTCTTCACAGATTCTCTTACAACTCCAGAACTTCTCGTTCTAGTAGACACAATACAGCTCTTTTCACAACAATAGAGCACAAAACAGCAGTTAAAAACTTGACAACATAACTGCTAAATCACTGCAAAAGACATAATTTATGTAAAACTTAGGACGAACTATTGCACTGCCTTATGCGAAATGTACATAATTTTTACTATTTACAAAATTAACACTAAGAAGTATTTACAAATATACAAAAATTCGTAACATTACTTTTTAACGTCACTTATACGAAAGAGTTAAAATATATCGTGCAATATAAAACTAAATTATTACCATCAAACAACAGAATCTCGATATTATCACAATAAATCAGCTAAAATGCGCTATATCTACGCAAAACACACACACACGACTAAATACAAATCCGAGTAAACATAAAAATTTATTTTGTATCAATAAAACTTCATTGGGTGCAGCTCAAAATAACGACTCGGAAAGAACTAAAAACCCAGCGCATCTTCTTCGGTTCCCTTTGTTTTCAGTGATGAATTGCAACTACGATTGATTTCAGTGTATTTCTTTTCTCTTTCCTTGTTAAACTCGTAGCACGTGCTTTCGGAGTCGAAGGAAATGGACCATCGGACATTTTCACGCATATTTGGTTTGCAATCCGTTTGTTTTATGTTTTTGGTGAATTAACTTCGGAAAAAAAAAATGTCTCTTTTTTTCCCTTCTTACTTTTGGAAGCCTTCCACAAAGAAAAAGTACCACGGTGTGGCGCGTAAATATTATAAATATCTTTTTCTTCAATTGCTAGCTAGCTAAAAAATAATATAACCCATTAAAAACTATTTTTTTCATATAAATATGCATATAAAATCATATAAAATATGCGGTAAATTACTTTTTTCAAAATTTATTCATTGAAAATGAATGCGAATTTATGCATTCACATCCAAATATCTTTTATTTCTTCCGATTAAAGCGATTTTGTTATTTATTTATTAAAACAATTTTGGAAACTGTTAAAAGCTTCTTCAGTGATCGGTTCAATGCTGTTTCGGCGCGATTGGATGATGGCAGGTTTGTTTTTGTAGTATTCCGTAAAAACGACCTTTTAGTGACAGCCCCCAAAATTTGATAGAATGCATTGTCATCGACATCGAATCTATCTGTAAAGTTTCATTCCGATTTGATGATGGTAAGAGAGTTAATTTGACCTCCACGGATTAATCGCCATCGACATACACAGCCAACAACCCACACACAAAAATTGAAGTTAATATAACGGATTTAAAAATCCCCGTAAATCTTAACATAAATTAAATACTAGTGTAACTTCAGGTGAAATTTGTTGATAACTTAATTCAGGACCAATGTGCTTGCTTGGACTACATTAAAAACGTAACAAATACATAATTCAATTCATTTATCCCAATACCAAGTGATGAACACTAGGGTGTTGAACATTCTTCGATTAAAACGTATTTTTAAATCTGAAAACTCTAAATTCTGAATATTTAACAAAAACAATCCTTTTTATTGACTTCGAATTTGTGTGTCGATGATAGGCAAATGTGCGGAGGCCTAATAAAACCTCCTTGCCGTCATCCAATCGAGCTGTAACTTGGCAGATAGGTTCAATGTGGATGACAATGCATTCTATCAAATTTTGAGGTTGTAACCGTCACTAAGAGGTCATTTTTATGGAATACTATTAAACCAACTTGCTGTGATCCAATCGCGCTAAAATAGCTTTTAACCGACCATTGAATTAACTCTTTCCTGTTGCCAATTTTTTTTAATAAATAAATAATACAATTACTGTAATCAGAATACATAAATGATATTTGGATGTGTGTGGACGTTCATTTTTAATAAATAAATTTTGAAGCGTAAGTTTGCCGCACATTTTGCTGCTAGAAATGTTTTTGATATCGGCGCTGCGTTAAGGTATACGTGTACAATTGAGATGAATTTCTTTAATTTTTAGGTAATAATTTCAAACTTTTTGGCAGTATATCAGAATTAAGAATAATGCTTTTATATATATAAACTCGTTTTTCCGTCAATTTTTTAATCAGCTAATTGCAATTAAAGTGACCAATTAGGACATTATTACAACATACATAAATAAACTTGTAATTAACTTAGAGATATGATTTTTACTGCAAATAAACGATATTATAATGACGCATGTTCCCATGAAAAATTTTGAATTTGTCTGCAATATTTATTTAATTATAAATTTTTAAATAAAAA
This sequence comes from Linyphia triangularis, assembly GCA_963978545.1. Taxonomy (NCBI): domain Eukaryota; kingdom Metazoa; phylum Arthropoda; class Arachnida; order Araneae; family Linyphiidae; genus Linyphia; species Linyphia triangularis. The sequence goes on along the minus strand of OZ021730.1, from coordinate 81,006,205 downwards.
TTTTTAAAAAATACATACTTTTTAACAAAAAATTAAGATTAAAATATTCATAAAAAATGTGTTTATAACAATATATGTTAGATTCTGCATAGAAAACACGTTTACTACTTAGGGTTTCAGAAAAAAATTAGAATTTTGTAAATTGTACAATTTATTATGAAGTTATAACCGTTGGCGTAAAGTCATATAACACCAAAATGTCATTCTTCAGAAAACGCGTTTAAAGTTTACTACACTAATGAACGTGATACAAAACAGGTTCACAAAACCCACTGTAATTTAAAAAGTAAATTGAGTCTCAGAAAGAAAATGGTATTATTTTAAAGGTAATGAATTCGGAAATATTTTAAAACAGAAAAACAAAAATACAGACTTGAGTCAAATTTTGAAATATCTAATGTATATGTATACCTTAATGAATATAAAAATTGACAATGCATATAAAGGATTTTTTAAAAACTCTGTTTTTATGGCTTATATTATTTGTAAAACTGTTTTACAAGAAACTAGAGTATATTGATCACCACAGTATACCGAATCTGAAAGCGCCTCAAACCACAAAATTTTTGTTTTACTATTCTGATAATAGAAAAAAAAAAAATTATATCTCTTTAAGGGGGTCCAGTACCGAAATTTTTTCAAAAATCACAAATTTTTTTTCTGATTTTAAAAAATAGTTCATACATTCTTGAAGAGAATGATGTTTTTATCTTATTCTTCCGGTGATTAGAACGCCACAAAATTACCTGTGATTTAAACATCACTAATGGGCGTAACGCCTTGAAGCGTCTGCTTAAAGTGCGTTTTTCGAGCACTAGTGTTTTCCACAGATGTTGCATATTCAAATCGATATATCTCCAGAACCATTAACAATTGGCTATTCAAATTTTTGGAGCATTTAATTTATATAGTTTTAAATATTTTGTCTTCGCAGAATTTTATTTTTTTAATTCTGTTTTAAAATATAATATTTAGCGTAAAAGATAACATAAAAAAAAGAGCAAAAATTTCAATATTTTAACTTTGAGAATTTTTTTAATTTTTTAAAATTCACCTATCAAAATTCTGTGAAGACAAAATTTTCTTTATATAATTATGTATTACAGAAAGCTTTCCCTTTGAAAAAAATATTATTTTTTCTTGACTTATATCAAAATACGCAAACATCAACTATTATGGATTTTTCTTTGTTTTTAAATTTTTTTTAAATAACAAAACACAATATTTAAAAAAACATTTTCTCAAAGATTTATAAATAGTATCTCATACATAAAATAAATTTTTGACATAAAAATGTACATAAATAAAGTTTTTTTTTATTTTCGGTACCGGACCCCCTTAAGAACACACTCAACCACCTTACCTGCAGACACTTTTCATTAATATTGATATATTTTCATTACAGAGTTAATTTAAGTGTTTCTGTCAGCAAATTAACGTTAATTTTAAGGAGATTCTTACGTTCAAAGGAATTATGCATTGCAGTACGGCTACTAATTGCATTTTGTGGATTATTAACTTTTCCAACTTTTAGTTGGATTTTCATAAGCTGCTAGTGTTTGACTTTAAGGATAATGCTTAACACACTCTAGAGTTTAGCATTAAGTGTATGTTTGGTGTTTAATACATATTATAAACTATTTAGATCTTTCGGAGTTTAAAATTGAATTATTTGAAGTTACTTAATGATAAGAGTCATGAGTAAGTGACTTCATGACTGTATAAGTTTCTATCTATAATAATAAATCAAGCTGTGTCTGTCTGTCTGTGGCTCTGTGGATCTATAGAAACCTACTTAAAATTAGAGTAGAGTTCTGAAATTTTCAGCATAACTAGTTTTGACCTTCTAATTTTATGCCTCACAAACAGAATGTTAAAATTTTAATTAGGTCTTTTTTAATTAATTTTTTAATTAATTAATTAATAAACATTTTACAAAACGACTACTAATTGGGCTACAGCTCTGAAATTTTCAACAGAAGTTGTTTTAGCGTTCTAATTGGACTTATGAAAAACATAATTTTAAATTTTTATTTAGTTTCTTTTTAATTAATTTAGCAAACGAAGCGAGTTCAATGTTGCGTAGTGATGAACCTTCCTGCGAGCGAAGCGCCAAAAACTGGGTCCTATACACGAATGACAGATTTCCGCAACTCGAGGCCTCACAGCTAGCTCAAATATTGCACATGTTAAAATTTCGTAGTGAAGCACGGGTATTTAGCTAGTTTGTAAATATGATACAAATATTTTTTTTGAAAATCTAAAATAAAAGTCATCCAACATGTGACAGGATAAAATAGAGAGAAAATTCTGAAATATTAATTAAAATCATTTGTTGAATTTAAGAAAGTTTTTATTATTTAATAGTCATCTAATAAGTATCTGAATTATTGTAATGTATAGATTTTTCATTCAAATTGTCCCGCAAAAGTAATACTTTTTCAAACTAGGTTGGTTAATTGTTTTCAGATTATCTGGCGCCGTCAGAAACACGAGGGTTATAATGCGTCGAAACATTCGTCATTTGACAAGCCAACATACATTTACAAGCACCCATGTCTTACACGGGACTCGAACCCGCAACTTGTGGTCTAGAAGCTAGCACGCTAACCACTATACCGTTTGATCGGCTGCGATAATGAGGATAGTAAATCCATTAAGGTTTTAAAGTCCCCTCGCTGGTGTGGTGGTGACAGAGGAGTTAACACAGATCTCTCTTCTCTCGAGCCTTGCTCATTGACGACTGTCTCTATTATGTTTCACTTACCTACAAAAGTATAATGTAATAATTATCGAAAAATTATGGCCAATTTTTTTATTTTATCGGTGTGTTTTTTTCTTCTTTTTTTTTTTTAAAAAGCAGTAATTATCACACAAAATATCGCCACATCAGCCATTTTTTTTTAAAACTAATGAAAATATGAAAACTAAAACGGTGAATTACACCAATCCTTGCCAAATTTATATACGGTGGCCAATATTAAAATGTTATTGAAAGCAGAGCTATGTTCCACAACCCTGCCGTTCCGACCTTAATTCAGCCGACCAAACGGTATAGTGGTTCGCGTGCTAGCTTCTAGACCGCGAGGTTGCGGGTTCGAGTCCCGTGTTAGGCATGGGTGTTTGTAAATGTATGTTGGCTTGTCTAATGACGAATGTTTCGGTGCATTATAGCCCTCGTGTTGCTGACGGCGCCAGATTATCTGAAAACAACCAACCGACCTTAATTCATAAAACTGCCCAACGCGCATTTAAAAATGAAATTGGGAAACAGCACAAAAAACAGCTAAACTTTTCATCGGAATAGCAGACTATTAAAACAAGAATAAATGAGGCGGAAAGTTTCCTGTACTAGATTTTCCCGACTCATCGGAAAAGATTTACTTTTTCCTTCTGATCATCAAGAGGAAAAGATAGTTTCATCCTAAAAGAACTTCATTTAAATAAGTCAGTGTTTGCATTTTACATTTTTCTCCCACGAAACTATGCCGAACACAGTGAAGCAAGAAAAAGAAAAAACGCGTTTTCCTTATAACCTTTAATTTAATTGGGACACAGAGAAGGAAAAAAAAAAAAAAAAGTTTTATTTTTGAGGAATTTATATATTCCGGTGTTATTTTTCCTCTTTATACTTTATGAATAAAACATCTCTTACCTGTATCACGTGGTTTGTGGGTGTGCGTTATTAAAAACTGCCGATACGGCTTCCTATCTAATTTTGGATTTTTTTATTTTTTTTTATTTTAAAGTTTCCATGGAATTAGGGTGTTTATGGAAATTTTGCCGCGAGAAAATTGAATGCAGTATTTTTTTTCCCCCTTTTGTATTCTAATAGTTTGTTAGGTACAAGAGATGCCGAGAATATTTAATAATTTGTACAAAGTAGAGGGTTTTTTATAATGTAACCCGTAATAGAAAACAAGGAAAAATGTCGATTTTTATATTTTAAATTGTTTCAAGTAGCGGTTTTCATGATATTTACGGTGATATATATATATAACACTCTGCAGTACCTAAATTGGAAGTACCAATACAGACATACGGTGCAGGTAGACTATGAATTGCGTGGGTTTGTTTGCTTTAAACTCGGAACTAAGGTTTTTGTTGTTTGATGTACCTTTTCTCGAGGATTATTTACAGATAGAAACGAAATTTTAATACTGAAATATTCATTGAATATTGCCTCTTTCTTTAACATGAACTTTTATAATAATTTACACACCAAAAAATATATTGAAATTTAAACATTAGAAATGTGGTTTTTTTTTATGGTTTTTTTTTTTTTTTTTGGTAATGTTTCAGTGAAAATTACTTTTTTTTAGAAACTGTACAGTATTTAAAAAAAAAAAAAAAAAAAAAAAAAAAAAACATGCTAAAGGAATATACAATTTTTGATTTATTACTACAAAAGAAATTTAATTCAATATCTATTATAGTTACTAATAAAAGGTACATCAAAGATTTAAAACATAGTCTTGAGTAAATCATGTTTAAAGTAAACAATATCCCTCAATTCATAGTATACCTAAACCTTGCATCTGTTTTCTACTGCTATTTCCAATTTAGGTATAGAATAGTGTTATACAGGTTGTCTATAAAATGTTGGATTCATTTTGATGTTGAATCGGTAATAATAAAACAAGCTGTGTGTCTGTCTGTGGATCTATAAAAACCTGTTTAAAATTGGAGTAGAGCTCTGAAATTTTCAGCATAAGTAGTTTTGGCCTTATTGTATACATCATAAACATAATTTTAAAATTTTAGTTATTTTTTAATTATTTTTTTTTTTTTTTTTTTACAAAGTGACTTCAAACAAAGATGCAGCTCTGAAATTTTCAACATAAGTAGTTTTAGCCTTCTAATTAGACTTTTGAAAAACAGAATGTTAAAGTTTTAGTTAGTTCTTTTTAATTAATTTTTTTAATTAATAAATATTTTACAAAATGATTTCTAATAGGGCTAAATATCTGAAATTTTCAACATAGGTAGTTTTAGCCTTCTAATTGGGCTTTTGAATAATAGATTTTTAAATTTTTATTTAATTCTTTTTTAATTAATTAATAAATATTTTACAAAACGATTTCTTCTAGGTCTACAGTTCTGAAATTTTCGACGCAAGTAGTTTTGGTCTTCTAATTGGACTTTTGTCAACAAGAGTTTTAAAAATTTTATTTGTTTTTTAATTAATTTTTGTAATTAATTTTTTCACAAAAACTGACTTTAAATTGGCCTAGAGCTCTGAAAGTTTCAACATAAGTAGTTTTGGTCTTCTTGCAGTTTTGTCAATGTTCAATAAGTAGTTTTGGTCAATGAACTTTTCAACGAACGAAGCGAGTTCAATTTTGCGTAGCAATGAACCTTCCAGCGAGTGAAGCGCCAAAAACTGGGAACTATACACCAAAAACGGATTTCCGCAACACGAGGCCTCACAGCTAGCTAAAATATTTCACATGTCAAAATTTCGTAGCGAAGCACGGGTATTCAGCTAGTAATTCATAAAATAATGAAGACAAATTTAAATTGATAACACTAATGGTTAGATGAACTCAAAAAGTGTTATGGTCCTTGTCAATGGACTTCCAAACGGACGCTGTTCGTCGCACGGAAAATATCAAGACGGTAGTCAATTTTGCGCCATATACGAGAAAGTATGTAGGCATACACAGGGGCTATTGCGGCTGTAATCCTGGCCTTAAAGTCATTCTACACTTTCCTCCTGTACACGATGTACTTTACGAATCCCCAATGGAAAAAAGTCCAGTGGCGTTATATCAGGTGATCTGTGTTGCCAAGAGGGAAAAACATACAGTTAATAACGAGCGCAGACGATATTTACAAAAGAAACGACAAAAACCTAAAATTAATAACACGGGCAGACGATATTTACAAAAGAAACGACAAAAACATAAAATTAATAACACGGGCAGACGATATTTACAAAAGAAACGACAAAAACATAAAATTAATAACACGGGCAGACGATATTTACAAAAGAAACGACAAAAACCTAAAATTAATAACACGGGCAGACGATATTTACAAAAGAAACGACAAAAACATAAAATTAATAACACGGGTAGACGATATTTACGAAAGAAACGACAAAAACATAAAATTAATAACACGGGCAGACGATATTTACAAAAGAAACGACAAAAACATAAAATTAATAACACGAGCAGACGATATTTACGAAAGAAATGATATTCAAATGGCAAAAAAAAAAGGAAATTTTCTCTGGCAACGTTCACTATCAATGAAAATCTATGAGTTATTCTATGTATAATTGCCATGTGTTTGTGTATAGTATCTTCATTATTTTATAAATTATTCAACATCAAAATATGTCCAATTTTTTATAGACACCCTGTAAATCGTTATAAATATCACGAAAGCCGCTATTTGAAACAATTAAAATATCAAAATCGTCATTTTTCATGATTTTCGATTCCGGGTTGCCTATAAAAATATCCTTCGTCAGAATTATGAATATATCATTAATAACAATTTAGTGGAAACATTAGTAACAGTACTAAAACAGCAAAAAAAAATTAAAGATGAACAGGCATTAGTACTGAGTTTATGTTAAAAGAAAAATCTATCGCTACTAGTTTGTTGCCGTGGAAACAAGAGCAGCTTCATTTTACAAGGGATCATACATTTTTCAATTGTAATCTTTTTGGACGCCAATTTCTTGTATGCAGCACCCTTATTTTGTCTGAATAGACGAGTCTTGTTTCTATAGAGACCGTCCTTCACCAGAATTTCCCCCAAAATTGCATTTTTCGTCCTTTTTAAACTTTTTCATTACCAGAAGGACGCGGCTAGATATTGAACTAAATCGACCAAATTTGTGTGTTTTAATTGACCCGTTAAGCAACTTTTCCACCTTATGCCAAAATCGATTTGAAAAAAAAAAAAAACTTTTTTCGGCCCAACTTGGGCAGTATTACCAGAATCGAAACTCGGAGGTAGATACTTTTCCCACAACGCGTTTTTGACAAAGTATATTTTGAGAGATTTTTTACCTATTGTATATCATTACATATTGTTCATCAGCACATTAATCTTTCGTCGGGTGCATTTGATCTGACAGGCCGCGCGCATTTTATCACCTTCCCTTCCGAGTAGTTGGATGTAAAATATATGGGTGTTTTTTCAGGAACTAATTTATTTTTTCTTCTGACATTCCTTATAACTATGTCCATCACTTGGCAGTTATATAAATGAATTTAATTATGTGCATATTATGTATTTTGAATGTGGCGCGTAAAGCACACAGTGCTTGAACATTGCAGCCAACATACTGAAGCCGACAGAAGGTTAAAAATATAGCACAATTAAAATAACACTAAAAGAAAAGTTTCTTCTTATTTTACTACATTAACATAAAAACCGCATACAGAATCTGCACTTACATTTCCCCCCTTGCATTTGATTAAACATTGGATATCGCAAACACAGTAGAGGTCGGCGATATATCGATACGACGATATTTGTATCGATATTTTTTTTTAAATATCGATAGTAAAAATATCGATACAAGTCACCGATATATCGATATTTTCAAACATTTTTAGTTTTTTGATGATCGTTGTGTCGTTCCATGTGTTTTTTTCGATTTTCTTTATTCCCTTTTCAAAAACTTCAAAACTAAAGTTTGGACTTGGCAGAGAAACAGTTAAAATGGCACCCTAACCAAAAAGAAAACATAATGTAATGGAAAGATAAGATCATTTATTAGTTGTCATTAACATAGAGCCGTTTCTGTTGCCAACATGTGCCTGGAATTTGCGTATAATTTTAAATATTAAAAACATCACTATCAGCAAAATATGCGGTAAACTACTTTTCAAAATTTCTTCTTTAAAAATAAATGTGAATTTATTCATTGACATCCAAATGTATTTTATTTATTCTGATTGATAATATAATTTATTTATTAAAACAGTTTTTAAAATTTATTTATTAAAACAATTTTGACATGAATTCATGAAAATTAGAAATTTACCTCGAAAAACTTGGTATCTGGAAAAATTGAAAATCAAATTAAAAAAAAATCATGTATCGATATATCGATATTTTTTTTCTATGCAACGATATAGTATCGATATTTATTTTGATCGATATTTCCGACCTCTAATAGACAGTGACGCCTCTAGAAAATCACGGTAAACTAAAATGAATATTTTGTTCGATGCGTTGCTATGAAAACAAAAACAAATATTTCGATGCGAGGATTTTAAAATATTGCTTATTTAAAAGCTTAACATTTTGATTTTCTTCATTTTATAAAACCGACACAGAATTAACCATTCTTCAAGACAATCAAATTTAATATTAAAATGGCAATTATTCACAAATATTAAACAAGTTTGATGCAGAATTGTATGGTTTTTTATTTAAAAAGCACTTTTTCATCCCAATTGTCATATTAATTTTTTTTTTATAACAAATTACACATTTTAAAATATATTTATATATATAACAATATTAATTACTTCAATCAAGCTTATTTTAATAAATTCAAAATAGTTTTTTTTTTTTTTTTTTTTTTTTTTTTTAAATAATTTTTCACTGTTTTTAAAGTGTGTCTTTGTATTTAATAGATTTTATTGTTAATTAAAATGTTTAAAATACAAGCGGATATTAACACTTTTAATACTTTAAAGTGCAAAATGAACGTTAAAAAATGTTCAAGTGATGCATGCTATTTTATGAACTTCAACATTTGTCAAATTGAACACTTAGAATATCTTTATGGTAAAAGTAATTTTTTATTTTATTAAACACATATATCACGAAATCCTATATTATCATTGAATGGTTTGATCTGATGAATTGCAGATTTAAAAGAACAGTTACGATAAGATGATTCTTCTTGTGATATATGATGGAAGGCAATTTAGTAAAATCTTTAGAGGTTCTTTTATTTTATTGCAAGTGCAGGAGAGATGCCATAAAAAAAACCCGCAAACAATGCTTCCACAACAAATGCCTGAATGTGTAAAATTTATGTCACAGGCACAAGTGTGGGGTACATTGCTTTTCGTTTGGCCATTTGGAAATGTGCTTCAGCTTAACATGGTAACAAATTTTTTCTTGGAAATGGGTTGCTGTCGTAAACAAATAGCATGATCCTGAAATTAGAGAAAAATATTACAGTCTATCTAGTTCACAATTGTAATTAGTAATTAGAGATTGGAAATATCGATCAAAATAAATATCGATACTATATCGTTGCAAAGGAAAAAATATCGATATATCGTTACATGAGTTTTTTTTTTATTTGATTTTCAATTTTGCCAGAAACAAAGTTTTTCGGGGCAAATTTCTACTTTTCATGATTGCTGTTTAGTAAGGTGACTACTTTTTCAACTGAAATGGATGTATTAGAAAGAAAAAAAAAGTTATATTGTTTTTGCTTAATTGGTGCAGTGATTTTAAGAAAAGTTTAGATAATTTTCAATAGCTTTTAACCCTCTGAGCGTCAAGGGAATGGGAGAAATTATACAGTTGTTTTCCCTGCAATAATTTTTAAATTTTATTTCTGATCCAAATATATATTTTTTTTTAATTATTTTTTATTTATTTTGTTTTAAGTAAGTTTTAAACTATCATCCTAGTAAAAAGATTAAAAAAATATTTTATTTTACATTTTATTTATAAATTTAAAAAGGTTGTGTATTGCTGGAAAAACTGGGGATCAAATGACGGATATATACGCCCGTGACCCTCAGAAGGAGCTTTTAAGTGTATGGAAAATATTGAATATTAGTGCCATTTTAACTGTCTCTCAGCCAAGTTCAAACTTTAGTTTTGAAGTTTTTGAAAAGAGAATAAAGAAAATTGAAAAAACGTATGAAACTACAAAACGATCATAAAAAAACTAAAAATGTTTGAAAATATCGATATATCGGTGAATTTATCGATATTTTTAATATCGATATTTTTTTAGAAATATCGATACATTGGTGAATTTTATCGATATTTTTAATATTGATATTATTTTAGAAATATCGATAAAAATATCGTCATATCGATGTATCGCCGACCTCTAATTGTAATACATTGAACAGGGGTTAAGCTGTGTTTGTCTCTTTTAGCAAAATGCTGAAGAACTTTCTTTAAAGGCTAAAATTAAACAAATCTGTTTTTGATCTTTCACTAAAATCTTTAGTCCCAAAATTGTCAAAAATTTGGTACTCTTTCGTTAAATGGATACCAAAAACTACCAAGTCTTAGACGTTTTTTTAATTTAAACGTTAAAATTTTTAAAAATTAATAAATTTCATGTATAAAAAACTGCCTAAATTAAAATAAACACATGAAAAAAATAGGAAACCTAGTTAGCACGTGATATATTGAAGCGTGACGTAACAAGGGATTACTGTAAAGTAAAAAAAGTTACTGAATTATTTGAGATTGAACATCGAGAGTGATGGAACTCAGTACCATTTTAGCAAAATAAAAATTGTGACTTGAGCTTTTTTTGATAAAGAAAATTTGCACCCACAGCTTAAATACTGGCTTTGAATATGCTTTCAATTTTAAAAGAGATGTTACTTTAACACATTCACTGTTATGCAGTATATTATTTAATTAATAATGCTTAAGATTTATAAGTTATTGCTAATTTGATTAATTTGGATATTATACATAATACATGGTTATTTAAAAAAAATAACTATCACTATTGATGAATATAAAAAATTATTAGTAGTTTCGTAATATGTATCATATTAATAATTTATTATACATAATAAAAAAGCACCTTGTTAATATAATATTTTTATTTTTTTTTCATTTATCCCAAATTAATCACATTAACCAGCTATTTTGTGTAATAAATGTTAGCCCGAGGTTAATATAATAAATACTAGAATCTGTACAATCCTATTGTTTATGTTTTCTTCTCTATTATGCTTGTAACACTGCTTTTGAGAATCTTGTTTTTAAAGTTTTGTCATCTAATTTGAGTCAAATCTACACTTATTTCTAATATCATTAATATAATTTTTTTATAATAGCCACAGTGGTTTGAATAGTATATAAAATCAAAAGTTAATTTATTAAATCCTATTAAATTAATCATATTAATAATAGAATCGCATTGAGTATTCATAAAATAATCAGTAAAAGTAAAGAATTTCTTTTAGTTTTGGTAGTTTTACTGATATGTACTTAAAGATGAATCTTTTTAAATTCCACTCAAAACAGTTTAGTTTTAAATCTAAGTTACCAACACACACTATAACAGAAAAAAAATGAATGAATAAATGAATAAACGAATAAATGAATAAATGAATAAATAAATGGATAAATAAATGAATAAATAAATGAATGAATAAATAAATGAATAAATGAATGAATGTATGAATGAATGAATGAATGAAACAAAGTTTATTACTTAGCAAAATTTCTGACTCTTTTCTGACCAAATCGTTTTCTTGAAGTGGCATTTACCATGAAATATCATGCTCCCACCTTCCAACAGATCCTCTGATGTCCAATGTTACTCATGAGACTGAAAAAATCATATTTAATAAACAGTATCTGATGTTAAAAAGATTTGGTCTTTGTGTGCAATACGTTGAGTTGGTTTAATATGCTCCCCAAAAGTGTAAAATATAATAGAATTCCCCGTTTTCATTGTAATTATATTAACTTGATCTAGACAAGTCTTTAATTGTGAAATATCAGTTTCTAAATCATGTTGATTGATACTTATTGTATATTTTGTTCCACTTTTGCCTTGGATAAACTTACAAAATATGAATATCGCCCCTATAAGTAAGCCAGATCACTCCGCTAATCCAAATTTCATGAAACATTTGTGGGACGCTTCTGCGATATGCATTGCGTAAATATTTAACGTAATGGGAACTTTCCATCACTTGCAAGTTCAAAATGTGGGACGAGCAATTTAGCCTCTAGAATTCATCAAGAAATTCATGTTAAATATAAAAATACAGAGCCAAGTAAACACTAATGACAGGGGAGATCATATCTCACACTAAAAGTCAACTTAATGTGCTGTGTGATTTTTATTGTAAATACATATGTACAACTGCACACTAATAATACTCCATTCTTGTACATATGCCCCCACTGTACACTTTGTATTTCAATTTGCGACTGAATTGTTTTACTTATACTAAATCCACACTGTCTCTACTACCATATGTACTTAGTTTTCATTTCTTCAGTCAATGTCTATTATTAATTATTCCGATAAATGTAACTGTCCTATAGCAATTGTCAAGCACTGCAGATCACTTTTTTTTTTTTTTTAAATTAGGATGTTCCAAAACGTGGAGAAAAGAAAAACAATATTTTGTTGTTGTTGACAGAATGTTATGCTTTTATTATCCTATGTATAGATATGGGTAATTGAAAGTAAAAACTTATAATGGATTTAAAAAAAAAAAAAAAAAAAAAAAAAAAAAAAATAAGGAAAAGGAAAACTATCAAAACCTACCTTTATCTTTAAAAGAAAATGTTGCTACAAATAAAAAATCACAATAAATGTATAGAATTATTCAAAATCAATCCAAGGGAATTCTTCTACACCGAAACCTAATAGACTGAGAGGCGACTACAATTTTTGGACCCCATCGAACATCATTCTGATTTTTTTTATAGAAATTAGAGAAAAGTGAGTTGATTACGATTCCACTGGTCTGCCGTGGCAAAAATAGCCGAAACTGGTCAAAAATCAACTTTTAATAAGTTGAAATAAATCCAATTGCCAAATGGCCCATAACTTGCCAAATAATTAGCATTTTTTTTTATTTGGTAACCCTCACTCTTTAATTATCAATTAAGAAGGTTGTTGACGATTCAGATATCTGGCGACGGTCTACTTGCATCTATTAAAAAGGAGCCAAGTTGGCAATAAACATTACGTCACGGATGACGTAACTGATGTCAGCAATTTGGCTTACTTTTAAAAGATACAAATTTTCCAAGCCAGAGATCAGAAATCGTTTGCGCTTTTACTCATTGAAAATCAAAATGCAGGGTTGCCAGACTAAAAGGGTTTGTTCTTTTTTTGGCAAGTTATGACATATTTGGCAATCGGATTTTAGTTCAACTCATTCCAAGTCGATTTTTGATCAGTTTCGGCCATTTTTGCCACGGCTGACCAGTGGATTCCTAATCTACTCACTTTTCTCCAATTTCTATAAAAAATTCAGAATGATGTTCGACGGGGTCCAAAAATTGAAGTCGCCTTTCGGACTACAACATTGATAAATTGAGAAATAGTTTATAAATTGCTTGGCTCTTTTGAATCTGCTTTAAAGGCAAGTTTGGCACATATTAACATATCTAACCTCACAACCTTTAAATTCATCTTACGTCCAAATGTATTTTTAGTTCTAAGATACAGATACAGTTAAAACCAGTCCCTTAAGAGACCAGTGAAAAATACATCGTGCATTCTGATTAAGTAGTTAATTCGAAGAACTTCTGGTTTGCCCAACAAAGGTAACACTTCCTACAACTAATTGAAAAAAAAATTTAATCAATTCAAAAAGAGGAAACTATTAAAACCTAATACATATAGGCTTCAAATCGCAAAACTCGCAAAAATCGGGGAAGATTTGTAAGGCCGTAAAAAACAAAAGCAAAATAAAAACAACACAAAAGAAGGAAACCCTATGATGGAGGAGCATACTAAAAAGGAAATATATAATAATTAGTATAATAATAAAAAAAATTATATAAAAAATACTTTTTTAAAAGTTATTTTCAGATTGTAGTTTTTTCTATTTTGCATTTCATTCAAACAGTAATAACTCCAGTTTAAATGATATTTTTTGAAATTTGTTTTTTGCTATAAAATCTGCATACATTGTTGAATGTTTTGATCCTAAATACTAAGTGTTAGTTACTAAGCTACTTTTGTAAATAAATACTTTTTAATTGAATTTTAAAGATAAGATTCTGTATAAAAAAACTTGGATTTTTCTAATAGATTCAGTTAAAGCAAGTAATCACAAAATATACACACTGTAAAATTCTGATAATAGGGTCAAAACATAGAGCAGGGTATTCCGCATTATTGAACACCAAAATTGTATCTGTGGCTGAATTAGAATTTTTGTCATTACCGTTCGAAATTAGCCTAATTAGTTGGTTAAATGTTAATTAATTATTAAAATTGAAGAAATTTAAAAAAAAAATTATTGGAAACATCTTTTCAAGGTGCAAAGGTCTAATTTTTAAATTGAAAATTAAAAAAAATATGTTGAAACCTACCTATACGTATACCTTAAAAAAATTTTGCTATAAGTGACTAATCAGGATAAAAGTGTAGAATCATCCAAAATCAATCCATGAGTCCTCTTTTACACCGAATCTGATGGCTGTGGGGTAAGCGCTCTGGCCTCGCATGCCAAAGGTGCCGAGTTTGAATCCCAGGTTAGGCATGGATGTTCGTTGTGGTCTGGAATCCAAGTTAAGCTGTAGGTCCTGGCCTCAATAGCCGTCACTGTGCATAAAAATAGGTGGTTGAGCTAGCATACCAACCAAAAAAAACTACACCGAAACCAACAATGGAAAATTGGAAACAGTTCCTATTTGCGTGGTTTTTTCAAAGCAGTTTTAAAAGCAACTTTGGCTCATATTAGCATACCTATTAACCTAACAACATTTCAATTCTTTTTAAGTCCGAATGTAGTGTTTTCGTTCTAAAATACTGATACAGTTAAAACTATTCCTTTTAGTGATCCGCGGAAAATACTCGCATAGTGCGTTCTGCTTAAATTGGCTAAGTTGAAGAACTTCTGGTTCTCACAAAAAAAGGTAACACACCATACAACTAAATGAAAACTTAAAATTCATCCAAAAATAAGACGGTTATCAAAATCTACATTTTTCTTTGCAAATAGATCTGTCCTTAGAAATAACAAATCACTTTAAAAGTGTAGAGTCGACAAGAGCCAATTCAATATTCCTTTTCTACACCAATAGCAGCATCGGAACCTTTGCAACAATTTTTGAATCGCTTTTTTTTTAATTTGCTTTAGTAAATTTGGCACATATTAGCATATTGTTACGAAATTTTCGCCGAGAATATGATGATGCAGTTTTTATTAAATAAAAACTATAACTTACTCTACCTTTGAAAGCTCACAGAACTTATCCGAACATCAGAACAATTGCTATCAAGACTCTATACAAGCTTCGGGGCTTACAACTTCGAGCACAGCGATAATTCAGGCACAGCGAAAGTAAACAAAAGATCCGATGCTTTCCAAACAGAATCCAAAACTCGTATGCTCTTTCGATTCGATTTTTCGCCTCCTCTTATACTCTAGCGGTAGATCTTCCTAGCAAAATCCATTCAACCAATCACGTAATGGAGATGCCATGAAATTTCCAGATTGATTTAGGTGTTGCCACCTTTTCTAACTTGTATTATTGTTATTAAGAGGACATGAGACACTGAAACTATAAAAATATCAATTTTTTTTCCCCGCTCTATAAAAGTTGCTGATATCACTAGCTTTCCTTTAACGTTTGAATTTTTGAAATCCGATGATTTGAAGTGGTAAAATCTTTATTTTAACCAATTAATTACACTTGCTGGCAAAAGTTAAAAATGTATTTTCTCCAATTAACTTTTTTTCACATTTAACGTATATTCGAAAAGCTCCTAGGGAATAATTTTTTGATAAATCCTCCTAATTTTTTGTAGAAATAACCTTTAATGTACTATAAAGAGATGCACACAAGCTTTTTTATGTAACATAATTTGTTCTATTTTTTTCATGCTGGAAATTTGAAATATGTGCATTTTTTTTAATGAAAAATCACCAGCTCCGAGTTCGGAATTTTGTTTCTGTTCAACTATAGCACCTAAAGATAAAAGTATATGTAAAAATGTTTATAATATATGGATAAACAAATTAAAAATTTTCTTTCATGTTCGTTAAAATATTGCTTCGCGAGGAGTATTTTGAAAAAAAAAAAAAAAAAAAATTTTGTATTATTTTAATTTATTTTTCTCACTAATTTACCATCTATTTTATATTATCTTCTCAGCTTTTGTTGTTGTGTTTAAGTCATATCTTCGATGTATATGCCAAATTTTATTTAATTCTAAGCAAAACTAAAGAATTTTGGTTGGTTTGGTTGTTTTCAGATTATCTGGCGTCGTCAGAAACAGGAGGGCTATAATGCGTCGAAGCATTCGTCATTAGACAAGCCAACATACATTTACAAACACCCATGTATAACACGAGACTCGAACCCACAACCTCGCGGTCTAGAAGCTAGCACGCTAACCACTATACACCGTTTGATCGGCAAAGAATTTTGGAAAAAGTGTCCTATGTCTCCTTAACAAATAAAATAAAATAACACATAACTTAAAAATAAATACGGCACTATTTACAATTATTTACGTAATAAAATAAGATAAAATCGTGCTTTAAAATAAATACGTAACTATTTACAATTACATGCAGAAAATGTGTTTAAGGGGGTCCGGTACCGAAAATAAAAAAAAACTTTATTTATGTACATTTTTATGTCAAAAATTTATTTTATGTATGAGATACTATTTATATATCTTTGAGAAAATGTTTTTTTAAATATTGTGTTTAGTCATTTAAAAAAAATTTAAAAACCAAGAAACAGAATTAAAAAACAGAATTAAAAAAATAAAATTCTGTGAAGACAAAATATTTAAAACTATATAAATTAAATGCTCCAAAAATTTGAATAGCCAATTGTTAATGGTTCTGAAGATATATCGATTTGAATATGCAACATCTGTGAAAAACACTAGTGCCCGAAAAACGAACTTTAAGCAGACGCTTCAAAGTGTTACAACCATTAGTGATGTTTAAATCACAGGTAATTTTGTGTCGTGCTAATCACCAAAGGAATAAGATAAAAACATCATTCTCTTCAGGAATGTAGGAACTATTTTTTAAAATCAGAAAAAAAAATGGGATTTTTGAAGAAATTTCGGTACTGAACCCCCTTAACATTATCTGACCTCACAAACTTGAAATCTTTCTCCATCCAAATGTAGTATTTTTCGCTCTGAAATACTGATACAGTTGAAAAAGAGTCCTACAGTTACCGATCCTAAATATAACTGAATATAAAATGCGAATAATTCTATTTTTTCATAACTAATAATATTTTTTCTGAACTCCAACACCGTATCCATTACAAAGTATATGCTCTTACCTATTCCCTTAAGGCTGTTAACCGAAAAAAAAAAATCTTAATGGTTATGGTTTGTGCTCTTTCCGTATCCATTCCGATGTGCCTTAGAATTTTTTTTCGTTATTGTTTCAGATACTGCCATCTGAAAAAAAAAAGTTCAGAAGTTCTTTTCAAGTTCTGCATATCAAATTGAAAAGAAAAACGTGAGGTGCTTTTTTTTTTTTTTTAGATTGCATTAGCTTAGTAGGAAACGAAATTATATTGAGGGGGAAAAAAAAACCCTCAACTTTTATCAAATTTAGACGAGTCGTAGTCATTTCCATTTTTAATGCATATTTCCTTCTACTAAGGTTTTATGATTAAATAACATTTTTCTACCTTATGGCAAATTGAATTATGCAACTCGTAAAAAGAACGTGGAATTTATCTTTTTATATCTTTGCATAAATTGCTTCATATTTGGACCGAAAATGGCACTATAAAAAAAATCTGTGCCTAAAATATACTATACAGTGTGATTTGAATTCGATAGAGTGTGTGATAATTGACAAACTTTTTGTTAAACAAATTTTAGAATCATTTATCGTATTATTAATGTATTTAAAATAAAAAGGTTCTTTATTTTCATTATTTGTTTTATTACTTCAAACAGTGCTGTGAATTGATATATTTTAAGTGATGCTAAGATAAATTCAATTACAAATATATTTCGGAGCATATATATATGAAAGGGGAATTCTTTTAGATAATATTAAGATAAGTGAAATATTTGAAAATTTTTGAGTAGTTGAAAATTGCTTTAGAAAATATGAAAATAATGTACTGATATTTTTATACAAAATATAATGTATGTGATACAAAAAAAAATTGTTAATCTTATACGTATTTTCTCTGGACAGTGCTTTTTTTTGTGATTATCCTTTTTCTCTCTTAATAGAAAACCAAAATTTAAAAATTATATGCCAATTTAAAAGGCGTTTTTTTTTTTTTTTTTCTGAGGAATAGTTTGTTTACAATTGCACGATGTGTTATTCATTCATTCATTTATTTATTCATTTATTTATTCATTTATTTATTCATTTATTTATTCAATAATTTATTCATTTATTTATTTATTCAATAATGTATTCATTTATTTATTTATTCATTCATTCATTTATTTATTCATTTATTTATTTATTTATTCATTTATTCAATAATTTATTCATTTATTTATTCCTTTATTTATTCATTCCTTCATTTATTTATTCATTCATTTATTCATTTATTTATTCATTCTTTCATTTATTCCTTCATTTTGAAAATCGAAGTTAGAAAAATCAGAAATTGTACAAAACTTTTGGGAAGTTGTAACTGTATCTGGTAGATGGCAGCACAATAGAAAAAAAGAAAACAAACCATTTAAGCATGTTGAGTAAACCCGAGACATTTTATTTCTTTCGAATAGAATACAATATATAACTCTTATGAACTTTTTAAAAAGTAATTCTGTAGCCAGTATTAAACTGGCCGGTTGCACACGATCCAATTAGTACTTGAAATATCGTTGAATTATTTTTTTGAATTATGAATTCACCATCAAATTAGCTAATTTAAAAATGATGTCCTTATTGTTAGAAATTAATCACGCAAATGCAATTGACTTTACAATTAGTGTAACTTATAAATCTCAAAACTTAAGTCCTAATCAATGGGCTTCATTTGTTTAAAGTGCAATACATTGATACACTAAAATCAGCAAACGTTTGATGTTTAAATACAAGTTTTTCAATACATCATAAAATAGCTATTTTTCTGGCAGCTATTCATAATTATTGCTCCTTTTGAACTGAACAATTATACATTTATTGAAATTGAATGAGCTGAATCACACCACATCAATTATTTAATTCTTTCAAGTTCTCATTGAAGTGCTTTTGAATTTTAATAAGTTCTTTCGATGTAGTCTTTTTTAAGTAACCATAGGGAAAATGTCCAATCACAGACACACAAACACATAAAATGTCAGACAATTTAAAGAATTTAAGGTATACATCTATGAATACACACTTCAAATATCGCAAAATAAGCCAAATATGGAATTTAGTTTCAAGGCTTTTAAGTAACCTCTAGCTGGAATTGGTTAATGCGTTATTTTATTAGTTTTATGTATTATTTCATTCTGAAAATTAATTAAAAAGTTTTAAGGTGTACCTATGTATACCCTAGAATTTTTTTTTTTTTTTTTTAAATTTTCAGTTTAAAAATCCAAATTTTTTTTATATTAGTTAGAAAGTATATGATTAAAATAATTTCATAAAAAAAAATTCAAATTTCGGCAATTGTTAATTTGTTAATTAAGCTTTAATTAGATAATTAGTACCTTTTTTCAAACATTGATATATCAAATTCTAATTTACTTAGAAACGCAATTCTACTTGGAAACCATTCGAAATATTATTCTCAATGTTTTGAAACTCAATTAAGTTTCTGATATAGAAGAGTTTTTGTTTTACAATTTATTTTGTGTGAAAACATGAAAAAAATCCATATTTTCAAATAATTCTAAGATTTAAAAATCCATAAAAAATCAATTTCTCGACCAATATTATATAACTGAGTTTCAAAACATCTAGAATAATATCTCGATTACTACGATATAACAAAAATTATAATTGAACATGTTGTTTTTGAATTATGGTTGTTTGAATAAAGAGTGCCATAATCAAAATACAGTTCGTCAGAAAACAGGTTTAAAGTTTTAAAAACATGGTATTTAACAGGGGAAGTACCTACCTATATTTTATTGTAACTTAAAAACTATTAAGGATAATTTCTAACGTTTAGTATTGTTTGAAAGCTAAAGTATCAGAGAATATTATGATATAATAAGAAAAAAAAATTAATATTTTTATCGATTTTCGTGAATTGTAAGGTATACGCGTACACCTAGCTCATTATCTGTTGAAGAGTATTTTTGATGCATTAAACTTCATTTAAACAGCAATAACTAATGGGTAATTCTATGGCCGATGCACGGGACATTTTGTGCTCTTTTTTATTTTTAAAACAAATAAGAATTAAAAAAAAATGGATGAATGTATTAGTTATGATTTAGGTTTCTATAACTTAAGTTGGTGGTACAGTTCTATAGAAAAAAATTTTTTTTACTAAGTCAAATATGCATTTATAAGCAACTGACGCATGGGACACGGAGAAACAAAAGAAAATTACGCTCGAGACAAAATTTAAATTTTCTCTGAATTTATAAGGACTAAAATTATGAAATGTACAGGAACATTTGGGTAAATGATAATAATATTGCATGAAAATGTTTGCAAAAAGATTATTTTTGTGGATTAAATAAACAAAAACGTGAACCGACGCAAGAGACATTCAGAAACCGATGCACAGAACATACCATTTTTAAAGTGGAAAAAAGGGATATTTTTAGAGTTACCTTTGATGTATGTTTTTTTAATCAAATTATGCACACTTTATACTACTTGTTACTCAAAGTGGAGACAATTTTGGACTATTTCGGTAGATATATTTGCTATTTTCATTCAGAGAAGGTTTATCCTTAGTAAATTATGAATTAACAAAAAACATCGAATTACTAATGAATTTTTTTGGTAATACAGATTTACATAGAAACTTTAAAATGTTCATTAAAATGTATATTATTTTTTTCACCCCATTAATGAATGGAGAGGTGTATGTATTTTTTCAAACAACCTCTTTTCTCGATAGCAACCAAATGAGTAAAATATAAGAATTAGTTTTATAATAATTGTTTACTAGTTAATAAAAATCAATTTGAAATGAAGAATATTTATAAAAGTCAGTTTTAAGTTAAAATGGACATTGCACAACTTTAGGTGTTCAAACGCAAACACATTTTCATAATATATCTGCCACTTTGGCGACCGTTGTTTTATTTCTACGCGAAGTTCTGGAGCTGTAAGTGAATCTGTGAAGAGTTATATCGGAATAAATTTCTGCAAGTTTTGATCTGCTTTGGCTTCAAGTCTTTCGAGCCCATCCACGCAACAATCCTTTTAACTCAGTTTGTTTTCACGGAAAATGTTTTCATTGACGCAAATATCAAATTTTATAATAATTGTTATCAAAGTAGTTGTGCACTTAAAATCTTACTTTTACGCAATTGTTAAAAACTGACGCACGGGACATATGAGTTTTCTAAAATAACAGTTTAAATTACTTTTGTATTGCTTTAAAAATTCGCACAACTTTTTATGATTGAATTTTAAAAGAAAAGTTTTACGAAAATTGAAATTTAAAATATGTTTTTATTAAAAAAAGAAATGTGTAATATTATTGGACTTTTGTTTTTTCTACTAATTATAATGACTACATTAAGTACATTTTGTATGGTTTTTCTTGAATTTGTTAGTTTGAAAAAGGCCTATTTGTTATATTATGTTTTACATAATTTATAGTAATTGAAAGGAGTGAAATTTCAAAATCAAAAAAATTAAATTAAATTGTGTGACAAAATATTTTTATTACTCTTTTATGAAACTTTTGAACATCTAACTTTAGTAGCAAATAGTTGCTTTTACATTCTTTCTAGTTTCAGGCATAGTGGTTTTAGTTTTCAGAGTATTGCCCTAAGGTTTATATTTTGAAAAATTATTTTAGAACCAAACTAAATTAACTAAGCCAATTGAATTGGAAAAAATATAATAATTAATAAATTTTTATAATAATTAATAATTATAAAAAAAATTAAATACATTTTTCCAGATTTTTTAAAACAACTGTTTATTGATTTTTTTATTTTTTTATTTTATCTACTTTTAAAATTAACAAAATTCTAAAGAAAAAAACTATATATTCCAGAAAATTGATGGGGAGTGAAAACATATAATATGCACCAGTTCCAACCCCATTTTTTTTTCTTTACCTCATTCAATTTAAGTAATCACTATTCAAAAATATGAAATTAACAAATTAAATGTTAATTAAATGCTCGTTCATTTTCCACAAAAACTTAACTTTTTTCAGAGTAAAAATCATTAATAATTTTGTACTTTTAAGTGTAAAATGAAAACAGATTTTTAAAATGGTAAATAAAAAAAGTTAGTGCGTATGTATTCATTAAAAGCAAGGCAATTTTTAAAAGTAGGGAGAGGGGGACTGGCCCCCTTAATTACCATCATTCTTTCGTAAAGATCTTGTGACATGAAAATCAAATTCCACCCGCCTCCAAAGCCTCAGTGTTAAACAAGCTCAAGTTCAATTCCAGCAAAAAAGCAATGATTGTTCGTATCCTATCAACTCCCCCCCCCCTTCTTTTAAAAAACCAAACAGGGAAAAAACGTTGAAACTCGTTCTTTTAACAAATGAAATTGCCAACGAGAAACGTGGGTGGGATGGGAAAGGGGGGGGGGGGGAGGGATAGGTTAGAATTCAAACAGTTACAAGGGGAGAGATTATAATGTTGGATCTGTCGAACTTTTCTCTGGAACTTTTCAATTGTAACCGTTTCGACCCGATGTTTGCACGATTAAAATTTGACTAGCCCAGTGCATTTAAAAACTACTTTATATAAACACCTTGACATTTGGTGAGTAAGATACGAAAAAAGATCACTGAATGAAACGACATAAATTGCCCTAATAGCACACATCCTCCCAGGGAAGTCCCTAGGAAGTCCCCAGTCGTCCCCGGGACTACGAATGACTTCCCAGGGACCTCCCTGGGAGGATGTGTGCTATTAGGGTGTTTTCATATAATGTCTATCTATTATATATGAAAAGTAAAATAGCAAAAGACGAAACCAGGTGGAGAATGTTGATATACACTGGTGTGCAAAACTTAAGCAACAATGTAAAAATTTAGAAGTTAGCCATGAAATTGCAGATAAGGAGGTCTGGAGATCAGTACAATGAACAAGTAAGTCAGTAGAAACGTCATGCGTATGCAAATATCAGGAAAGAAACGTCAGAGGTGACATGAGCGTACGCAAAACGCGTGATGTCGGCGCGAGCAGCTCAACAGTAGAATAAAAGGAAGGACGGAGACGCAATTCAACATATTCGCTGCAAGTGCCAGTGAGTCAGTTCGTGAAATATGGCTAGAAGAAATCACCTGGACGACTTCACACGTGGAAGAATGATCGGAAAGCTGGAGGAGGGGCATACTGTCACCAGTGTAGCTGAAGAGTTCGGTACCAACAAAAGTGTCGTTTCGCGCTCTTGGAAAGCGTTCCAAACCACAGGTTCAGCTGTTAAAAAGGTTGGTGGTGGCCGCCCGAGGACGACAACTGCAAGGGATGACCGATATATCGTCCTGCAGGCGAAAAGAGGCCGACAGCAGTCAGCAAGCGCCATTGCTCAGCAACTCTGTGCAGCAACGGGGCGACAAGTGTCGCACTTTACTGTGGCCAGACGCCTTCACAAAAACGGCCTATTTGCCTGCCGTCCTGAACGCTGCCTCCCGTTGAAAGTTGGCCACCGACGCCACCGTTTACCGTGGTACAGAGAGCACAAAAACTGGACAACTGATCAATAGAGTCGTGTCCTCTTTACGGATGAGAGTCGGTTCAGTACCGGAAGTGATTCTCAACGCGTTTTGATTTGGAGAGAGGTCGGGACCCGATTTTATCCCAGTAACATCAAGGAGAGACACCGTAACGGCGGTCCTGGAGTTCTTGTCTGGGGAGGCATTATGCTGAACGGGCGAACTGAGCTCCACGTTTTCGACAGAGGGTCTGTAACCGGGGATCGCTATTGTGAGGAGGTACTCCTTTCCCATGTGCGTCTGTTCCGAGGTGCCATTGGCCCAGACTTCATTTTTATGGATGACAATACACGGCCACATCAGACTCTTGCTGTTGAGGAGCTACTGGAAAGTGAAAATATCACTCGAATGGATTGGCCAGCGTACTCCCCAGATTTAAATTCCATCGAACATGTGTGGGAAGCTTTGGGGAGACGCATTGCAGCACGCTTACATCCTCCGGAGAACACCCAACAACTCAAACAGAGGCTGATTGAGGAATGGGCACTCCTACCGCAAGAAATGTTGCACCAGCTGGTTCTGAGTATGCGAAGACGGTGCGAAGCAACCATTGCAGTGAGGGGGAGGGAATATTCCCTATTAAGGAACATCTGCTTGTTGTTCTTCCTCTTGGATAGACAATAATAAGTCACAATAGTATGCGTTCAATAAAGCTTGTTTTTGTTTGATTCCATACCGTGTGCATTGTATTCCTTTTTCAGCGCCGATACTTTCGTCATCCTTTACGTACATAATACTCTCCCTCATTTCTGAATTTCATGTCTCTCAGATGATTTCTCGTGGAGTTATGGCAAAAAAACCACCTGTTGCTTAAGTTTTGCACACCAGTGTACTAAGAAAAGTATACCTCTAAGTTTAAACTTGTTCGCCATTTCTGTATTCTGGAAATCTCCTGGAACAATATATTCATTCGATAGTTGAGTTCAGGGGCGTACTGGCCATAGAGTTCAGGGGCGTACTGGCCATAGAGTTGTCCGGTGCAATCACTGGGCCGGTCAGTGTTTGTAAAAAGTAGGCCGGTCTGGTTCCGAAGACTTTTTTAAGTTTTAATTTTTTTTTTTCTCAATATAATTTTTAAAAAAATAAAAAAAAATAAAAAAAATGAACTCATATCCCAATCACACTCACCAGCCCTTGATACAATATTATCATGTTAGAAATTTTACTCATTTTTAACATTATTATTTTTCCGAAATGTTATTTTTTAATAATGCATATTCTATAATTTGCAATTTAGATTTTTTTTTTTTTTTTTTTTTTAAACAACTATCAATTGTTTATGGAAACCAATTTCACTCAGAAAAAATATAAATAGTAGAGAAAAGAGACAACTCAATAATAAAATATAGGTATTTAAATAATAAAATATATTAATTATTAAAATTAATTATTTTTTTAAATGATTTTATTAAAAATATATATTAAAATTTGATCAATGCTTATATTGAAAATTCGGGCCGGCATAAATCTAAAATCATCGGGCCGATTTTATGTCCCAATACGCCCCTGGTTGAGTTGGTTTAATAAGCTCCCCAAAAGTGCAAAAGATACTCGAATTCTCCGTTTTCATTGTAACTCCGTTAACTTAATCTAGACAAGTCTTTAATTGTGAAATATCCGTTACTAAATCGTGTTTATTGGTACTTATGGCATATTTTATCCCACTTTTGCTTTAGATAAAAGATTATAAAATGCGAATATCGCCTCTGTACAAAAACCAGGTAATTCCTCTAATTCAAATTTCATCAAACATGTGTGGGACGCTTCTACGATATGCATTGTGGAAAGATTTGGAACTTTACATAACTTTTTACATGAATTAGGAACTTTACATAACTTTTTACATGAATGGGGAACTTTACATAACTTTTTACATGAATTAGGAACTTTACATAACTTTTTACATGAATTGGGAACTTTACATCACTTGAAAACAGTTCAAAAGGTGGGACGAACAATTTAGACATTATAATTCATCAAGAAACTCGTGTTAAGTTTTGAAAATTTGGCACAATTAGTGTGCTCTACCCCTTTAATCTTTTATAAGGCCATTTTTTCTAATAATGTTAGGTTAAAATATTTCTTGCGATTGAGATTGGTCTCTAAAAAGAAATTAATTTAGCTTATAACCTGAAGTCGATTTGATTTTAAAAACCATTTTTTTTTTTTTTTTTTGGTGTGTAGTATGTTTCCCATCACCCACTTGGAGCTATTCAAATGTATGTTTTGCATTTCTTTTTATATCGCGCTACATAATATTTATGAAATATAATTTGCAAGTACTGAAGTCTAGAAAAGAATTCTAAATTAGATACGTTATGTTTTAAAAAATTTAAGAATTTATACCTATCACTTTCCATGACATTTCAGATAATAGGAATCAACACATAGTGGGACATTGCAAGTTGTACAAACGTAAACTTGTTCTCTTCTCCCGTGCTTTAGTAGAGCACAAAAGGGAACGCTTATATGTTCTTTTAGACTGAAAGGCGACTGTAATTTTTGGACCCCATCGAACATCATTCTGATTATTTTATAGAAATTAGAGAAAAGTTAGTAGAGTACGAATCCACTGGTCTGCCGTGACAAAAATGGCCGAAACTGATCAAAAATCGACTTTTAATAGGTTGAACTAAACCCAATTGCCAAATGCGCCATAATTTGCCAAATAAGGAGCATTTTTTTTTATTTGGTAACCCTCACTCTTTAATTTTCATTTGAGAAGGTTGCAGACGATTCCGATATCTGGCGATGGTCTACTTGCATCTATTAAAAGGGAGACAAGTTGGCAAAAAATATTACGTCACTTATAACGTAACTGATGTAGCCAATTTGGCTTACTTTTAAAAGATATAAGTTTTCCGAGACAAAGATCAGAAATCGTTTGCGCTTTTTCTCATTGAAAATCAAAATGCAGTGGGTTGCCAGACGAAAAAGTTTGTTCTATTTTTGGCAAGTTATGACATATTTGGCAATCGGATTTTAGTTCAACTCATTCCAAGTCGATTATTGATCAGTTTCGGCCATTTTTGCCTCGGCAGACCAGTGGATTTCTAATTTACTCACTTTTCTCCAATTTCTATACAAAATTCAAAATGATTTTCGATGGGGACCAAAAATTGCAGTCACCTCTCGGACTATTTGTAAAGTTGGCGTATGATCACCAACTTCAGTCAATCGCATATAATCTAGAACCAGTTTTCTTGCTTCTCATGACACTTACAGGTCGTTCTTTGCGTTTTACGGCTTGAAAATCCAGAAATGAGTTGTCGTGCTAGTCGAAGTCGAATGGAGGGACAAATTATGGCGGGAAAATAGATTCCCATCGACATTTAAAAATTTGGGAGGGAAGTACACTTCCCTCAGTCTTATAAAAGGTTCAAAAACTGTCGAGATTTAAAATGAAACTGAAATTGTGTCCCAAGTAAATCTTTACCTTTCCTACACTCAATTTAATCTCGCCAAACAAAGAACCCCATCCCCTTACCCTTCAAAAGAAGCAAAGAAAAAAAAATGGCGTTCGTGCGTTCAACAAATGAAACTCCAAACGAGAAACAACGGGGGAGAGTTACAACTGGAACAGATACTCCCCCTCCCCTCTACCCTTCTTCTCTGGTACTATAGTTCCGTGTACTGGTCCTGTCGTTTGGCGTTCACGGGAGATTAATGAGGGGGGGAGAGGGGGGTTGCAAGGAAACGCAGATGGCCAATGGAGCAGATATTGGCCCGTCATTGATTTATCGATCACGTGATATACGGTTCGACCGGATTAGAGATGTATTAGATGCTCAATTAGTTTAAAACCAAATGAGGTTGAGCGGGGGGAAGAGTGGGGATGGGTAAAACGATATAAACTGGGTTGGTATCGTGATTGTAAATGTTCAATGTCTGCTAGGAATAATTTTTGAGATGCTGACTTGGTATTGTATGGTCTGTTTGTGATTTTATAAATGCAAGATGTTATTTTTTTTTTTTTTTTGCCTTTTGGAGGGTTTCTGCTTTTTTTAGTTTTTTATCGAACATTTTCCATAATTTGTTCTTTCTCTGTTTCCGCATTTTCTTCGTAAGCTTCTGAGGGTCATGGGCGTTTATATACGTCCTTTGATCCCCAGTTTTTCCATGCCGACCAACCGGTATAGTGGTTAGCGTGCTAGCCTCTTGACCGCGAGGTTGCGGGTTCCGAGTCCCGTGTTAGGCATGGATGTTTGTAAGTGTATGTTGGCTTGTCTAATGACGAAAGTTTCGGTGCATTATAGCCCTCGTGCTGCTGACGGCGCCAGATAATCTGAATACAACCAACCAACCCCAGTTTTTCCAGCAAAACACAACCTATTTAAATTTATAAATAAATTATTAAATAAATTTTATATATTTATATATTTTATAATAAATAAAGATAATAAAATATAATATATATTTTTTAAATCTTTTTATTAGGATGATGGTTTAAAACTTACTTAAAACAAAATAAATAAAAACTAATTTAAAAAAATTATATATTTGAATCAGAAATATAATTTAAAAATTATTGCAGGGAAAACAACTGTATAATTTCGACCATTCCCTTGACGCTCAGAGGGTTCTAAACCAGTTTTTTCAGTGGAAAGTGTACTTTTTTTTGTCATGTCTTGGGAAGATATTTTCCCACATCGCTCCCATTTCCTCGCAGATAACTTCACAGGCGCATGGCGACTGGGTTATAATACTTCGTGCTGGTGATTGGCTATTGAAATCACGGGACCTCCTCTGTGGTTTTGAGAAAATCATTCTGCTTTAATTTCTCTCAATGAGGAATTTTCACGTTCTTTGGTTTTATTTTTAAATAAAAGTAGAGAAAAAATCATGAAAAACGATACCATTCTTTGAAAAAATTTGAGCTCGGATAGATAGTTAAGAAAAAAATTAGTTTTTCACTTTGTGAGTGGGAAAAAGCTACTTTTGCGTATGATGTCAAAGCCCGCAGATGATGAAACAGTCTAAAATCTGATTTGGACCAGGTTCCTCCTCGGATTTTCGGCGTATTAACTACGTCACGGTTTTTCTTGTGCGTTTTTGGTCACGTAACTTTTGCTTTGATTTCAAACTCGATTTTTTACTAATTGAAAGCATAAAGATAAAAAAAAAAATAATTCCACTGCTCAAATATATTCGTTGGATAACACAAAAAAATACAAAAAATATTCATTGTCTTCATTTGTGCAAGTTCCTCATTGTGCCACCTTGGGTCTAATAAAATCTTCTCTCTCATCTGATTTAAGCTTACCGAATAAAAAAAAAAAATATTTCAGTTATTAATTATCATTTTCATCGTGTTGCATGTTTTTATCTTTCATTTCTTATAAAAAAAATTTCGCGTATAAATTATGATACATATTTCTTGCTCGTATATGATTTCAGTCTCTTGGCTTTTTTTGCCAATCTCATCCCTGATATTGAGCTTGTACATGTTTTTTAGAAAAGAATCCCTCTGGTATTGTATAATCAACTTGGTGATTCGATATTGAGGTTGTGCAGGATTTTTTAAAAAGCAGTACCCGATTTTGAAAGGACAGTAAGAGAAATAGTTCGAGAGGCGACTGATATTTTTGGACCCCATCGAACATCATTCTGAATTTTTTATAGAAATTGGAGAAAAGTGAGTAAATTACGAATCCACTTGTCTGCCGTGGCAAAAATGGCCGAAACTGATCAAAAATCGACTTGGAAGGAGTTGAACTAAAATCCGATTGCCAAATATGTCATAACTTGCCAAAAAGAGAACACATTTTTTCGTCTGGCAACCCACTGCATTTTGATTTTCAATGAGAAAAAGCTCAAACGATTTCTGATCTCTGGCTCGGAAAACTTGTATCTTGTAAAAGTAAGCCAAATTGGTGACATCAGTTACGTCATCCGTGACATAATGTTTATTGCCAATTTGGCTCATTTGTGAAAGATGCAAGTAAGCCATAGCCACACATCCGAATCGTCTGCAACCTTCTTAATTGAAAATTAAAGAGTGAGGGTTACCAAATAAAAAAAAAATGCTAATTATTTGGCAAGTTATGGCGCATTTGGCAATCGGATTTAGTTCAACTTATTAAAAGTCGATTTTTGACCAGTTTCGGCCATTTCTGCCACGGCAGACCAGTGGATTCGTAATCTACTCACTTTTCTCCAATTTCTATAAGAAATTCAGAATGATGTTCGATGGGGTTCAAAAATTGCAGTCGCCTCTCAGTCTAAAAGAACAGAAACATAACTAAAAAAACAGTTAAAGATAGAAAAAGAGACAAGTATTACGATGGATAGAAAGGCATGGAATTTTAAATACTCCGATTTGTAAAATTGATTGATAGGAGCTAACTTGATGAAACCTGCATATGGTTTATCGATGAGTCACATTTTTATTTGATAGGATTTGCCTGTAAATAAAACTGGTTACTTTGGAGTACTGAATGTATGGTAGTCTTGTAGAGAAGAGAAAATATCAATTACAAGCACGTTAAGGAAACCTAAGAAATTTTGTATCTCTCATCAACAAAATATAATGTCTAACTCTGATGAACTTAAAAACAAGTAATACCTCCTAAGCAATTTTTAATGCGTTGCCTGTGCATGGTTCAACTAGTTTTAAACAACAAACTATAATGGAAAAAATAAGCCATTTTGTTCAGTATTAACAAACTTAAGAGATACTGATATTCGGTACTTTTTTAAGTTTTTTGTTATTTTTTTTTTGGGGGGGGGGGGAGTTACTCACGGCCAACAATTTTGTATTACAACGAATGACTACGAGTTGCAATAGCGACAATTACATTAGCGTAACACTCGGCGAAAACAACTTAAATCTCGACAATAGTGAAAGTATGGTGAATTATAAGAGTGTTGGCAAAAGATTGAGACAAGATATTTTTGCTCAAGTTTTTTTTGATAGATTTTAAAGAGCGTCGGTAAATCCGTACAAATCTATAAGAACAACCGAAAAAAAAAAGTACGGAAAATCTGTAAAAACTACGAAAAATAAGTAAAACTGTGTAAAGCTAGTAAAAACTACGGAAAGTAAGTAAATCTGTATAAAATAAGTGTAACTACGTAAAATAAGTAAAACTGTGTAAAGCTAGTAAAAACTACGGAAAGTAAGTAAATCTGTATAAAATAAGTGTAACTACGTAAAATAAGTAAAACTGCGTAAAATAAGTAAAACTGCGGAAAATGAGTAAAACTGAGGAAAATAAGTAAGAACTGCAGGAAAATAAGTAAGAACTACGGAAAATGAGTAAAACTGAGGAAAATAAGTAAGAACTGAGAAAAATAAGTAAGAACTGAGAAAAATAAGTAAGAACTACGGAAAATAAGTGAAAACTACGGAAAATAAGTAAAACTGCGGAAAATGAGTAAAACTGAGGAAAATAAGTAAGAACTGAGGAAAATAAGTAAGAACTGAGAAAAATAAGTAAGAACTACGGAAAATAAGTAAAACTGTGTAAAGCAAGTAAAAACCACGGAAAGTAAGTAAAACTGTATAAAATAAGTATAACTACGTAAAATAAGTAAAACTGCGGAAAATGAGTAAAACTGAGGAAAATAAGTAAGAACTACGGAAAACAAATGTAAACTATGGGAAGTTCGTAGAAACGTAGATCTCTGGCTTAATTGTTCGTAAAAGGTTAATACGATGCAAATATGGAATCATCCAATGTTCCACAAAGTTTGGACGCTGACATTCAGACTTCTCAGACTTCAAAAGATCTACATAGTAAAAATAAGCTACGTAAATTCCAATTAAAATCACCATCAAGGTGCCGTAAACGAATAAAACTTTTCTTAATACTCAATTATTCCAACTTCCTACGTACCTCACAGCAAAGGACACTGTAACAACTTCTGCAGCGAAGTTTCGAATTTCGTTTTGAAGTGCACAAACTTCATTTTTCATAAAATATGAATACCTTTCCATCCATTTCCAAAACCAATTAAAATATATTTTAAAGATCATAACTACATTCTGATAAATCCTTGTTTCAAGTATAATACTCTGAAATGCGATTTTTAAATATTTATCTCAACACACGTTTGTGCAATTCCCCCCCCCCCCCCCAAGCTGGCACAACAAGCCGATATTTATAATTTTCTATCATGTCAATAGACGTTAAAATTTCATACCTTTTGGCGTTTTCTTAGATCTTTGACGGATATTAATGACGAGGATCAAAACAATAATGCATATTTTATTGCGCATAATTCATTCACTTTTAGGGTGCATCGTGTCTTTTCAAGTTTCTTTTCTTATGAAGAAATGGATGTCGTTGTGAATTTTGTTAAATTAAAAAAAAAAAAAAAAAAAATCTCCATTGAATTTTACGAAATAAATGTATTTAGTGTGTTATTCAAAGGAGAAATATTGTTAGTCAAAGGAGAAATATTGTTTTTAAAAGTAGAAAATTGTAACCTTTACTTTCAGATTGCGCAAAAGAATTTTGTTGAAAGAAGAAAAAAAGAATTTTTAATATACACTTAGTTTAAATATATCAACCTTGGCAGTGAATGGTTTCATCATAGATATAGATAAACAACTGGATAGACTGCTCCATTGTCAATGCAAAGAGAAAAATGCGCCGGGGATTGCGAAGCTGGTGGGATGATTAACCAATCACAGTTCACTTTT
Source organism: Linyphia triangularis (assembly GCA_963978545.1). Taxonomy (NCBI): domain Eukaryota; kingdom Metazoa; phylum Arthropoda; class Arachnida; order Araneae; family Linyphiidae; genus Linyphia; species Linyphia triangularis. Next base: position 80,973,840 of record OZ021730.1, on the reverse strand, counting down.
ATAGTTAGATGGAAATGCGAAAAGCCTTGTAAAATGCTAGAGTATATATATTTTTTGCACATTATTACTAATTAAGGTCTACTATTGATATTTCTGCTGTGTACAACCCAAAATTTTATTTTCAATCCTCGGCAATCCGTATTTTTTATCCCACCAACGGCATCTGGCAACGGCTTCATTTTCCCAGCGTTAAGCAGTCTATCTAGTTGTTTATTTATATCGATGTGTTTCATTCCTTAAATCTCACAAAGCTGCATCATGTAGAATATGGCCTGGATCTGGCGAATGTTAAGAGAACCATGTGTAAAATTGGCCTTTTTGTGACAGCTCCCAAAATTTCATGGAATGTTATCGACAACAAGTTTATCCCTCAAATTTCAGCTGAATTGGATCACGGCAGGTTGCGTAATCAGCACTCAAACGTTTTTTATGATCGAAATAAAAAATCGAAATTAATATATTTATATTTGATTCTTATATACTGCCTAGCAGCTCTTTGCCCGTTTTGATATTGCGATGAGATATGGCTAGGTATAATGAGACATTTCCAGACACAATATGACATTTCCAGACACAATATGACATTTCTAGCCACATTGGTACATTTCCAGACACAACGTTTCATTTTCAGCCACAATAAGACATTTCCAGACACTATGAGACATTTGTAGGCACAATATGAAATTTGTAGGCACAATATGATATTTGTAGGAACAATATGACATTTCTAGACACAATATGACATTTCTAGACACAATATGACATTTCTAGACACAATAGTACATTTCCAGGCACAAGAAGACATTTCCAGACACTATGAGACATTTATAGACACTATGAGACATTTATAAACACGAGATATTTCTAGACACAATATGACATTTCTAGCCATAATATGACATTTCTAGATAAAATAGTACATTTCTAATCACAATGTTACATATCTAGGCGTAATGGTGCATTTCTAGCCATAATGGTACATTTCTAAGCTAATGGTACATTTTTAGACACAATATTACATTTCTAGCCACAAAGAGACATTTCAAGGCACAATGAGATATTTGTAGGCACATAAAAGTTTTTAGATGCAAAATGCCATTTTTAGACACTGTGACACATTTCTAGAAACAATGGTGCATTTCTAGACACAATGGTACATTTCTAGACACAATTATACATTTCTAGACACAATGGTACATTTCTAGACACAATGGTACATTTCTATCCACAATGGTACATTTCTATCCACAATGGTACATTTCTAGACACAATTATACATTTCTAGACACAATGGTACATTTCCAGACACAATGGTACATTTCCAGACACAATGTTTCATTTTCAGACACAATGTTTCATTTCCAGCCACAATAAGACATTTCCAGACACTATGAGACATTTATAGACACAATGAGATATTTGTAGGCACAATATGATATTTGTAGGAATAATATGACATTTATAGTCACAATAGTACATTTCCAGGCCCAAGAAGACATTTCCCGACACTATGAGACATTTATAGACACTATGAGACATTTATAGACACTATGAGACATTTATAAACACAATATGACATTTCTAGCCATAATATGACATTTCTAGATAAAATGGTACATTTCTAGGCTAATGGTACATTTTTAGACACTATATTACATTTCTAGGCACAAAGAGACATTTCCAGGCACAATGAGATATTTGTAGGCACAAGTTTTTAGAAACAATATGTCACTTTTAGACACTGTGACACATTTCTAATCACAATGGTACATTTCTAGACACAATGATACATTTCTAGTCACAATGATACATTTCTAGACACAATGATACATTTCTAGTCACAATGATACATTTCTAGTCACAATGATACATTTCTAGAAACAATGATACATTTCTAGACACAATGACACATTTCTAGAAACAATGATACATTTATAGACACAATGATACATTTCTAGACACAATGATACATTTCTAGTCACAATGATACATTTCTAGTCACAATGATACATTTCTAGAAACAATGATACATTTCTAGAAACAATGATACATTTCTAGACACAATTATACATTTCTAGGCACAATGGTACATTGAGAGGTACAATAATATTTTGCAAGGCACAATGAGACATTGAGAAGCACTTGGTAGATATAAAGAGGCGCAACTGAACATTGCGATAGGAATTTGATTGTCAGCTTATAACGGTTATTGAAAATGAATTTTAATTACCGTGTCTGTGTTCAATTAATGAAAATTCATTGAAGTAAATTTGTTTTGTTCATAATCCATCAAGAAAATTGTTGTTTTATAGTGACAGTTAGTATATTTCATTGTGCCTTTTGGTGGAATGCAATGAAAGTGGTTTAGTAAGCATTGATTTATTTAAAAAATATGTATAAAAAAAATAGCTCTATGTCTATTATATTTAAAAAAAAAAATTAATTATGACCTAGTTAATATTAAATTGTTTTATTAGAAATATAATAGAGTTCAACAAAGACAAAATTTAATTACACTAAAAATAATTTATGTGTAGGATATACCCCTAAACATTTTTTAAATACCATTTTAAATTCAACCAGTCTAAGCAATATACACACAAATCGCTTACGATAATTAATATTTGTGAAGGACGTTTTTATTATCGCATTCAGGTACAACATAAGGCTCCAAGGTCTTATTTTGTTCCTCAACGCGATAATGAAAACGTCCTTCAGAAATATTAATTTTCCGGAGTATTTAGCGAAAATGTGCAGCAAGCATAAACAACGTTTTCACGGGAATATGAAACAACCACCTTAATAAAAAAAAAAAATATCCTATTAAAGCAATAAAACCTTCAGCAAATTAAAAACCAGTAGCGTAAATAACTTGATGAAAATGTTGAAGGTTGTAAACGCAAAATCCAACCATCAGTGTATCGTTAGGAAGTATATAATTTCACAGATTAAAAAACAAAAAAATCACAGCATTTTCTGTCAGAAATTACCAAATTAAATCTAAATAAAAAAAAATATCCAACTGTTAGATTGAAAGAGTAACGTAACAGAAATAGTACTTTGAGAGGGTTTTTTTTTCTGCTGATTGTTATTTTTAATTATAACAACCCTATAATGTGTTTAGCAGGTTTTTGAAATTAATGGGCTACTAATGAAATATCCGCATTTGAGGAAAACCGTTTGAGCCGTATCGTGTAAATGGTACTTAATTCAGTAATTAATTATACTTTGGGATTTCTACACACAGGAATAGTTGTGTTGAAAAGATGTTGATTGGGTTGAAATTAGGAAATAAAAAAAAGGAGCTGTGTTTGATGTTGATTTGTGGTGCACCGTGGAACGCAGCCGGAAATTGCCAATTAGGGTTGTAATTAATATAGATTTTTTTTTTCCCCCGTTGGAGTTTTACGTTAAGGATTGGTTGCTGATGACAGGGATTTTTTTTTTTTTTTTACCTTTTTCTTTAATTTAAATCTAGGTTGTGAATGGATGTACTTAATAAATAGTAATTGTAAACACTTTTGCACATAAGAACAATATTTGTACACATAAGAACAATATTTGTACACATAAGAACAATATTTTTACTCATAAGAACAATATTTTTACACATTAGAACAATATTTTTACACATAAGAACAATATTTTTACTCATAAGAACAATATTTTTACTCATAAGAACAATATTTTTACTCATATGAACAATATTTTTACACATAAGAACAATATTTTTACACATAAGAACAATATTTTTACACATAAGAACAATATTTTTACAAACAATATTTTCACGAACAATATTTTTACACATAATATCAATATTTTTACGCATAAGAACAATATTTTTACGCATAAGAACAATATTTTTACGCATAAGAACAATATTTTTAAGCATAAGAACAATATTTTTACGCATAAGAACAATATTTTTATTATATATCTCTTATATGCATTGTCAACATTTATGTGAAATTGCAACTTTGTTAATCGATTTTGACCTCAGATCGAGTTTTCACAGTGTTTAACCATTAGGACTAAAATTTTCGATTCTGCGTTATGGAAAAACTTTTTTGTTGCCTCCAAATCTTTATGGGAAACATTGTAATCTACAACGAGTCTACCTGTCAAGTTCCAGTTTGGTCGGATAACAGCAATTATACTATTTTTTTTTATTTGTCGATAAATGATAACAAATTATGAATATACTGATCTGTCTGGGAAATACAGCACTCAAATTTGTTTTGAATGAGTGGAACTAAATCCAATTGCCATGTATGACATAACTTGATAAATAATGAAGATTATTTCTTATTTATATTCCAACTGCTCTTTAATTTTTAATGAGGCAGAGTACAGACGATATTTTATCTCTGGCCAAAAATGCTTCTAACTTTTAAAATTGAGCCACATTAAAGATAAATACTAAGCCACTGATAACGTACTATTAATTTCCAACTTGACTATCTTTTAAAATGTGAAAGTACTCGGTGCCAAGAAACACAAATCGTCTGAAATTCGTTATGAAAATTCTTTTTTATTTATATTCCCACTGCTCTGTAATTTTTAATGAGGAAAAGCGCAGACGATATTTTATCTCTGGCTAAAAATTCTTCTAACTTTTAAAATTGAGCCACATTAAAGATAAATACTACGCCACTGATAACGTACTATTAATTTCCAACTTGACTGCCTTTTAAAATGTGAAAGTACTCGGCGCCAAGAAACACAAATCGTATGAAATTCGTTATGAAAATTCTTTTTTATTTATATTCCCACTGCTCTGTAATTTTTAATGAGGAAAAGCGCAGACGATATTTTATCTCTGGCTAAAAATTCTTCTAACTTTTAAAATTGAGACACATTAAAGATAAATACTACGCCACTGATAACGTACTATTAATTTCCAACTTGACTGTCTTTTAAAATGTGAAAGTACTCGGCGCCAAGAAACACAAATCGTCTGAAATTCGTTATGAAAATTCTTTTTTATTTATATTCCCACTGCTCTGTAATTTTTAATGAGGAAAAGCGCAGACGATATTTTATCTCTGGCTAAAAATTCTTCTAACTTTTAAAATTGAGCCACATTAAAGATAAATACTACGCCACTGATAACGTACTATTAATTTCCAACTTGACTGCCTTTTAAAATGTGAAAGTACTCGGCGCCAAGAAACACAAATCGTCTGAAATTCGTTATGAAAATTCTTTTTTATTTATATTCCCACTGCTCTGTAATTTTTAATGAGGAAAAGCGCAGACGATATTTTATCTCTGGCTAAAAATTCTTCTAACTTTTAAAATTGAGCCACATTAAAGATAAATACTACGCCACTGATAACGTACTATTAATTTCCAACTTGACTGTCTTTTAAAATGTGAAAGTACTCGGCGCCAAGAAACACAAATCGTCTGAAATTCGTTATGAAAATTCTTTTTTATTTATATTCCCACTGCTCTGTAATTTTTAATGAGGAAAAGCGCAGACGATATTTTATCTCTGGCTAAAAATTCTTCTAACTTTTAAAATTGAGCCACATTAAAGATAAATAATAGCCACTGATAACGTACTATTAATTTTCAACTTGACTGCCTTTTAAAATGTGAAAGTACTCGGCGCCAAGAAACACAAATCGTCTGAAATTCGTTATGAAAATTCTTTTTTATTTATATTCCCACTGCTCTGTAATTTTTAATGAGGAAAAGCGCAGACGATATTTTATCTCTGGCTAAAAATTCTTCTAACTTTTAAAATTGAGCCACATTAAAGATAAATACTACGCCACTGATAACGTACTATTAATTTCCAACTTGACTGCCTTTTAAACTGTGAAAGTACTCGGCGCCAAGAAACACAAATTGTCTGAAATTCGTTATGAAAATTCTTTTTTATTTATATTCCCACTGCTCTGTAATTTTTAATGAGGAAAAGCGCAGACGATATTTTATCTCTGGCTAAAAATTCTTCTAACTTTTAAAATTGAGCCACATTAAAGATAAATACTACGCCACTGATAACGTACTATTAATTTCCAACTTGACTGCCTTTTAAAATGTGAAAGTACTCGGCGCCAAGAAACACAAATCGTCTGAAATTCGTTATGAAAATTCTTTTTTATTTATATTCCCACTGCTCTGTAATTTTTAATGAGGAAAAGCGCAGACGATATTTTATCTCTGGCTAAAAATTTTTCTAACTTTTAAAATTGAGCCACATTAAAGATAAATACTACGCCACTGATAACGTACTATTAATTTCCAACTTGACTGTCTTTTAAAATGTGAAAGTACTCGGCGCCAAGAAACACAAATCGTCTGAAATTCGTTATGAAAATTCTTTTTTATTTATATTCCCACTGCTCTGTAATTTTTAATGAGGAAAAGCGCAGACGATATTTTATCTCTGGCTAAAAATTCTTCTAACTTTTAAAATTGAGCCACATTAAAGATAAATACTACGCCACTGATAACGTACTATTAATTTTGAACTTGACTGCCTTTTAAAATGTGAAAGTACTCGGCGCCAAGAAACACAAATCGTCTGAAATTCGTTATGAAAATTCTTTTTTATTTATATTCCCACTGCTCTGTAATTTTTAATGAGGAAAAGCGCAGACGATATTTTATCTCTGGCTAAAAATTCTACTAACTTTTGAAATTGAGCCACATTAAAGATAAATACTACGCCACTGATAACGTACTATTAATTTCCAACTTGACTGCCTTTTAAAATGTGAAAGTACTCGGCGCCAAGAAACACAAATCGTCTGAAATTCGTTATGAAAATTCTTTTTTATTTATATTCCCACTGCTCTGTAATTTTTAATGAGGAAAAGCGCAGACGATATTTTATCTCTGGCTAAAAATTCTTCTAACTTTTAAAATTGAGCCACATTAAAGATAAATACTACGCCACTGATAACGTATTATTAATTTCCAACTTGACTGCCTTTTAAAATGTGAAAGTACACGGCGCCAAGAAACACAAATCGTCTGAAATTCGTTATGAAAATTCTTTTTTATTTATATTCCCACTGCTCTGTAATTTTTAATGAGGAAAAGCGCAGACGATATTTTATCTCTGGCTAAAAATTCTTCTAACTTTTAAAATTGAGCCACATTAAAGATAAATACTACGCCACTGATAACGTACTATTAATTTCCAACTTGACTGCCTTTTAAAATGTGAAAGTACTCGGCGCCAAGAAACACAAATCGTCTGAAATTCGTTATGAAAATTCTTTTTTATTTATATTCCCACTGCTCTGTAATTTTTAAGGAGGAAAAGCGCAGACGATATTTTATCTCTGGCTAAAAATTCTTCTAACTTTTAAAATTGAGCCACATTAAAGATAAATACTACGCCACTGATAACGTACTATTAATTTCCAACTTGACTGCCTTTTAAAATGTGAAAGTACTCGGCGCCAAGAAACACAAATCGTCTGAAATTCGTTATGAAAATTCTTTTTTATTTATATTCCCACTGCTCTGTAATTTTTAATGAGGAAAAGAGCAGACGATATTTTATCTCTGGCTAAAAATTCTTCTAACTTTTAATATTGAGCCACATTAAAGATAAATACTACGCCACTGATAACGTACTATTAATTTCCAACTTGACTGTCTTTTAAAATGTGAAAGCACTTGGCGCCAAGAAACACAAATCGTCTGAAACCACCTTAATTCAAAATTAAAGAGCGGCGAGTTACCTCGCAAAAAAGTGCGTTCCTGCTTCGGAAAGTTATAACATATTTGGCAATTGGATTTAGTTAAACTCTTTCAAAGTATTTTTTTTTTTAACAATTTCGGCAATTTTTGCTCGGCAGACCAATATATTCATAATCAGTATAATCATAATTTCTCTACATTGAGAACCGAATGATGTCCTAAACTTGCAATTCCATCTCGTACTATTATGAACAACCTCGAAATAAACATCCTTCAACAACAACAAAAAAAACAAACATTTCCTTGAAAATTCCACAGACCATTCCATCGAACAAAAGAGAAAGCGCGCAAAACCACATTCGTTTCAATGTTTTCACTTCCGTTCGGAAATATCTCTGATTACGTTTCATACATTCCTTGGCAAAAACTTTAAGAACCAAACAGTTCCCTAGAATTCAGTTTCAAGAAATAAGGTCAATATCACACTTGGGGGGGGGGGGGGAAGGGGATTCGCTACGAGAGACGATATTACTCGACGGATGTTTACGTTCTCCCACTCCCTTTGGGGGGGTACCGGAGAAAAAAAAGGGTATGCACCAGCGTTTTGTACCGGATAAAAACAACGTCGCAGTTTATGTAGCGATTTCGGAGGAAATAAGAAAAGCGGGAAAGGGGATGAATTCGCATATCCGGATGCTCGGTTTACGTTTGGGATTTTGTCCAAACTGAATTTTGTGTTCGGAGCAAAATAGCCGATGACGTGTTTATAGGGAGAAAGGAGAAGGAATTTGGTACACTTAAAAACTACTTTTTTTTAAATTTAATCCTTTTTAAAATTATAATTTTTTTTATATATTTGGAGGTATTGCTAGGCAATAACTCAATTTTATTTAAAAAAAAAATATCATATTGCTAAGTTTTCAAAATAAAAAAAAAAAAATTAAAAAAATAAAAAATTTCAAATTCTATCTTCTTTTTTTGTTTTCCAATATTTTTTCCTAATTTAAAAAAAAAAAAAAAAAAAAAAAAAAAAAAAAAAAAAATCCCAGTAATATGTTTTAAACTTTAAGGCATTGGAATATTTATAAATAAAATAGTTAGTTTTGGAGAAAAACGATGAATATTATACCTATAGGTAAAAAAAGTCATTAAAAAAAGGATACTTTTCAACATTCGAATTTGCAAAAAAAAGTTGTTGTTTTTTTAAAAATCCATGCTTATTTTTGTCAAATAGATTTTTAGAATGACAAAAAAAAAAAAAAAAAAAAAAAATCATTTCATTTGTATTTGTTGGAGTCTTAGAATTTTGAGTAATGTGGGAATGCAAAAAAAAAAAAAAAAAAAAAAAAAAAAAAAAAAAAAAAAAAAAAAAAAAAAAAAAAAAACCCTGAACCGAGGAAAATGCGTTCGAAACAGCGAAGGATTAATTGCAGCAATACTAAAATCTCCATAAAATATAATTTTAATGTAATTGCAGTTATCGGATCAGCTAAAAAATTCCAGAATAAAATAAGATTGAAAACACGCAAACAATAAAAAATCAATAATTTTATAATTTTTTGAGAAAACAAGGGGTTCCAAGTCCCCTTAAATACGTCTGGAAGATACTACGAATGGAACTTATATCAACATTTAAAAACTGCACGAGTTTGTTAACGTTAAAAATTTAAATAAATATTTGTATTCAATTGATAAATGCTGCATTTAGAAATCTGCCTAGGCTACAAATTAGTTGAATAAAAACTTGGGGTATGGAACATCGCATAACTTTCAATTACAATATAATACTGACATGGATTTGTGTCATTTACTGTTTTTATACTATTATTATTCATTTATCTAGAATGGCGAGTTTGGCGGTATTTTTTGCGATAACTCTTGTATAAGTGTATGAAAAAAAAAAAAATCTGCCAAAATAGTAATTTTGGCGATATACTTTTCGATAATTCTTATATTATCCTTTCTTATAAGTGAAACTGAGAAGAGAAAAAAAAAAAACGATCGTTGATGAGGTATGCTCAAGGAAAGAGAACTATGAGTAAAAGGCATTCGTTTTTCAAATTTTAACGCCATTAAAGCATTTTTACGCAAATTTAGGAGGTGGAGATATTTAAAACACTTTAAGAGGCATTATCACAGCAATGGCAGCTTCATTCAATCTATCATTTCAATGGCAGCTTCCTTATACGCATGCGCGATTTTGACGAAAACCTTAATGGTAGATCCCTGTGCCATCAATAACCCGCACACCAAATTTGAACATCGTTGGTCAATTTGTTCGGGATTTAAACTGAACACCTACAAACAGACAGACATTTTTTCTAGATCACTTTTTTGAAATCAGGGTACTCCAAAACGTGCAGAAAAGCAAATTTTTTTTTTAAATTTTTTTTTTTTTTAATTTTTTTTTTTTTTATATACCGAATACTATGCTTTCATTACCCAATGTATACATATGGGAAATTGAAAATCTCGTATTCAAAATTGAATGCTACTCCCTGTTTGAATGATTTCCATTTAATTTAATTTTTTGTCTTTGTTTGTGACCTGCAAATCTTCGGAGGGCTAATTAACTCATTTGCCATCATCCTAGTGGTCTGAAATTTGACAGAAAAATTTGTTATCGGGAAAAATGCATTCTAACAACTTTTTGGATCTGTTACTAAAATACCGCTTTTACACAATAAAATACTATTTTTCCTATTGCCTACTCAGAGGACTAATTTACCCACTTACCGTCCTTTAATCTGGCGATGATTGATTCAAGTCACTTAGGATTGCGCAGATAAAAATACATATATAAAATATTTACAAAAAATCCAATTATAGTATGGAATGTATTTCTCATTCGAAATACTGAATGAACTGAGGATTGGATCGTATTTCTCATTCGAATGACTGATGGAATGCTGAGGATTGAAAACAAATATATTGGATTGTACAAAATATAACTCGTAATAGTAGACCGTAATTAGTTATAATGTGTAAAAAAAAAATCCTTAATTAGTAATAATATGCAAGGTTTGGAGCTTCCAACTGTGTGCAAATTTCTGCAACTTATAAGGTGCTTAACACAGCCATATACACCTCGTAGTTTTGAGCATCTAGAAAAATGCGAGATCGAAATCTTTTACTGTAAACCCCACTCTCCAACTCCACCACAACAACGAGAGGACACTGAGGCAACGACAGATTTAATGTGCACCAGCCTACATCATATACACACCGATATTTGGCGGACCGAACCCACAACCTTCCGCTCATGAGCCCGATACCCTACAGCTTGGCTATCAGAGCCTGTATAAGGTTTCCCACATCCCCACCCAACTGTTGAAGTGAACTGTGATTGGATAATCGCTCAACCATCATCAACCAACGGGAGCGTTTTTTCCCCTTGTATTGTCATCGGAACAGTCTATCCAGTTGTTTATTGATATTGTTACGAATTTTTGTATATTTATAAATATTTCGTAGTGTTAATTTTGTAAATAGTAAAATTTATGTACATTCCGCATAAGGCAGTGCAATAGTTCGTCGTTAAGTTGGCTTCCCCACAATGTGCGTCTTGATGCTTGATAACTTGTTTTACAGAGGTAACGCTGGGAAGCAAGTGTTACAAGGAGCAGGGCATTTAACATTATGGTAATGGCAATCTCGCCAAGTTGGTGACAGTTTTGGCGACCATTTGGCGACATTTGCGGTCCCCATGTACATGTATAGGACTTTTCGACTACGATCTGGAAAGTTCTCCAAACATCTACCTCTAGAAATTTCACGTATGTTCGCCTCGCCTATAAAAGCTCAAGAGAGCGGGTGATGGAGTTAGTTGTTAGCTGAGTCTATTAGTTGACTGAAATTACTGAGTTGAGATACTGAGTCTCAGTGAGCGTTCAGAGAGTTCCGAAAGCGAACTGTATTGCATTGTCTTTTGCAGCGATTTGAGGAGTTGTGTTGTCAAGTTTTTAACTGCTGTTTTGTGCTCTATTGTTGTGTATAGAGCTGTATTGAGTCTACTAGAACGAGAAGTTCTGGAGTTGTAAAGGAATCTGTGAAGAGTTATATTGGAATAAATTTCTGCAAGTTTTGATCTGCTTTGGCTTCAAATCTTTCGAACCCATCCACGCAACAATATTGATGGTTTATATTGGACTTGGAACTAGTCGGTGGGGTGAGAAGACAGAATCACCGATCATTGCCCATCTGATCAGATGCGCCTGATGTAAGGTTAAAACGAAACAAACAAACAAAAAATCATAAAAGGCCTAACAGCCCTTAAAGATACAAGATAAAATAACAAACTACAATCAAAACCTAGAAACAAGCACCCGCATCCGAACAAAATCTCCCGAAAAAGTACTTCGCGTTCGCAGGTTCTTAAAAAGAACTTCACTTCCTGAGATAAGGAAATATCTTTCCCCAACAAATTACGCCCCTCATTCCACTTAAACGTCCTTAGATCTCAAAATTCATTGGATAAAGCGTCTTTTAGATCTCAAAATTCATTGGATAAAACGTCTTGACGGTACCTTTTTGATGCGAGCCAGAACAACCGAATCTTTGAAGAGGCCGAAGAGAGTCAAAACGACTGCGAAGTTAATGAGCAGTTGCACGAAAAACCAGATGTTTAGAATTAACTGATTATATTGCATGTTAAAATCGCTTTTCCTGGTCGAAGATTCGCCTGTATGAGTTAATTTAGCCTGAGACATTCCAGCAGACATTTAAGAACTAAATTTTTCTCAACGTTTGAAAGTATGTTCAACTTGATTACTGATTCCGCAGGTGATTTATATATTATGAAGGTGTGCTTAATACGAAAGAAAGAAAAAAAACATAAAAGCCTTAAGGTATACATATACATTAGGATTCTCGAAATTTGACTCAAGTCTGCGTTTTTGTTTTTTGTTTTTAAAATATTCCCGAATTCATTACCATTAAAATTATACCATTTTCTTTCTGAGATTCAAATTACTTTTTAAATTACAGTAGGTTTTGTGAACCTGTTTTGTATCACGTTCATTAGAGTTGTAAACTTTAAACGCGTTTTCTGAAGAATGACATTTTGGTGTTATATGACTTTACGCCAACGGTCATAACTTCATAATAAATTATCCAATTTACAAAATTCTACTTTTGTTTTGTCGACATTAGCTGTGAATGTGTTTTCTATGGAGCATCTAATATATATTGTTATGAACAAATTTTTTATGGGTATTTAATCCTAATTTTTTGCTAAAAACTATGTATTTTTTTAAACTTTTTATTTAAAAACTTATAATTAAATAAATATTGAAGCCAAATCCAAAATTCTCCATAAGAACATGCGTAAATATAATATCTTTTATTTGCGATAAAAATATTACCTCTAAGTTAATTACAAGTTTATTTATGTATGTTCTAAAAATGTCCTAATTAGTCACTTTAATTGCAATTAGCTGATTAAAAAATTAACTGAAAAAGAAAGTTTAAACATAAAAATGCATTATTTTTAATTCTGATATACTTCCAAAAAGTTTGAAATTATAACCTAAAAATTAAAGGAAATCATCTCCATTGTATATGCATACCTTAATAAACATGGTTTTATGGTAATAAAGCGATGTATAATAAACATGCTTTTTATGGTAAATGCTCTAATATAGCGCCAAGGTTCTGAATTCTCAAAGTTTTCAGGAGAGCGAAAATACCTTCTGAAACGTGAATTCATTACTATACTAAACTCCAACTTAACTTGACATCACTAAATGGTACATCGTCACAGTGCTCATAGGCAGTTTATCCATTTTGGCGGAGTGAAGACATAATTCTCGCCAAACCTTATAGCCTTTTGTTCTCTACAGGGTTGTGGTTCGGCGAACATTATGCTTTCACGCCTCCAAAATGGATTAAATACCTATGAGCACTGTTACGATCTACCGTCTAGTGATGTCAAGTTAAGTTGAAGTTTAGTATAGTTCAGCGCTTTTGCGTATTATTCATTTACGAAAAATTCATTTCGGTGATCAAGTTGTAATTTTTACACCTTGCTGGAATACAGCTGTATAATAAGCATGGATATATAGAAAAACAGCTGCATAGACTTCTCCGTTAGCAATGCAAGGACAAATAACGCGCGGTTTTGTTGATGCTGATGGGTGGACTATTATCCAATCATAATTCACTTCTATAGTTGGGTGGGAAACAATGTTAAGTGCTAGAGTAGATATTTGTTGCACATTATTACTAATTAAGATCTACTGTGTACAATCCAATATTTTTTTTCCTTCGTCGGAAATCCGTATTTTTTGTCCACCCAACAATCTGGCAACGGCTTCACTTTCCCAGTGTTAAGCAGTATATCCAGTTGTTTATCTATATCGATGATAATAACACAGGGGAAACACGTTTTTCATCTTCAGGGCGGCCACTTTTTGAAGTCGGGAAAGTCTATAACTTCAACCTCGAATATCTCGGCCGATTTTACAGATAACTTTATGAAAAATTTCCATAAGGTCTTGCCGTATTATTGTGAACATTTTTATAATTGGACATTTTTGCCTATATCCTTTACTTTTTTAATTATTTTTTTTAACCTCCATAAATCACCGCTAAAGGCACTGTAAGCCGTCTCAAAATATTTAGTACAGTCACAATGCTCTAGCTATACGTTACTTTCCTCGCTGGTACGAGACGTCGTTTCAAATTTAAATGGTATGAAACGATATTAGAAATCACTCTGTATGTAAATTAATCACATCTTAATTTCTACTTCTTTAGTGAATTCAGTTAATTCTGAAATCAAAATGTTGATTTCCATAAACCTGAAACCAGAACTATGGGACTTTTTTTTTAAGACACTTCTTTTTTAAAGTCGAGACGAAGGGGTTTTTTTTCAGATGCAGACGATACATTCAAACTTACCATTTTTCTTATAGACTGAGAGGCGACTGCAATTTTTGGACCTCATCGAACATCATTCTGAATTTTTTTATAGAAATTTGAGAAAAGTGAGTAGATTAGGAATCCACTGGTCTGCCGTGGCAAAAATGGTCGAAACTGATCAATAATCGACTTTTAATAAGTTGAACTAAATCCAAATACCAAATGCGCCATAACTTGCCAAATAATGAGCATTTTTTTTTATTTGGTAACCCTCACTCTTTAATTTTCAATTAAGAAGGTTACAGACGATTCAGATATCCGGCGACGGTCTACTTGCATCTATTAAGAGGGAGCCAAGTTGGCAAAAAATATTACGTCACTCATGACGTAACTGATGTCGCCAATTTGGCTTACTTTTAAAAGATATAAGTTTTCCGAGCCAAAGATCAGAAATCGTTTGCGCTTTTTCTCATTGAAAATCAAAAGGAAGTGGGTTGCCGAACGAATAAGTTTATTTTATTTTTGGCAAGTTATGACATATTTGGCAATTGGATTTTAGTTCAACTCATTCCAAGTCGATTATTGATCAGTTTCGGCCATTTTTGCCACGGCAGACCAGTGGATTCCTAATCTACTCACTTTTCTCTAATTTCTATAAAAAATTCAGAATGATGTTCGATGAGGTCCAAAAATTGCAATCGCCTCTCGGACTATTAACAGTGAATATTGGTTGCCAGTATACTTCCATTTTTTTTTTTTTTTTTTTTTTTTTTACGGTAACCAGTTTCTCTCCGATTAGCTTTGCTACTCATTCTAAATGTAAATAAATAATAGAAAATAATTCTAAAATAAATTCCAGGCATCTACTTAAAGCAGAGTTGAGTTGTATAAAAGAAAGATACTGCTTTGAAATACACTTTAAATACAAAATCAAGTGTGACTTTGAAGTAGAAATAAAATATCAACAAATCAATGAACCGAAACTAGCCTTGTTTACGTTTCGCTTCGCTGCATTTGGAGAGACTGACTCCAAATGTCTCTTTAAATATTTTATCATATCTCAATAATTTTTTTTTTATCGAATTTCAATGCTGTTTATTGCAAAAGAATCAGAAATATTCATGCTTTAATTTAAAAGTATGTTCGAAAAATCAATTTTTAGAAGTGAAAGAGGTTTACACTCCCTTTAAACGAATGTTTCGGAATGATCTGATTATGTTGTCGTACCATTTTAACCTACATCGCATATATATTCCGGTGAAATTTGGGATCATTTTGACGATTGATTAGTCTTTTTTTAGATCTTTTTTAAATCCTCTATATTAACTTCGATTTCGTGTGTGTGTGTATATCAATGGGTATAAAATCTGCGGAGGCCTGATTAAGCTTCTTGCCGTCATGCAATTGAGCTGAAACTTGACAGATAGATTCGATGTCGATGACAATGCATTTTATCACATTTTGGGAACAGTCGCTGTCACTAAACGGTCGCTTTTATTTAATACTAATACACCGATTTGCCTTCATCCAATCGCGTTGAAATAACATTTAACCGATCATCGAAGAAACTATTTCCTGTTGCCAAAATTGTTTTCATAAATAAACAATAAAACTGTTTTGAAAAAAAAAAAAAAATATTATTTTAATAAATAAACAATAAAACTGTTTTAATAAGAATAAATGAAAGATATTTTTATGTGAGTGCATAAGCTCACATTCATTTTTAATAAATACATTTTGAAAAATAGTTTACATAATGTTTTGCTGATTGATATATTTTTTTTAATATTTAAAATTAAGATGCAAACACAAACCGCACGCTGACAACAGAAACGGCGTTATCTTAATGAATTGAAAAATTGGCACAGTATATTGTTACGAATTTTTGCATATTTGTAAATATTTCGTAGTGTTAATTTTGTAAATAAGAAGATTTATGTACATTTTGCATAAGGCAGTGCAATAGTTCGTCTTAGTCTGTTTCCCTGCAATGAGCCTCTCAATGCTTGATAACGGGTTTTACAGAGGTAACTCTGGGAAGCGAGTTTCAAGGGGCAGGGCATTTAACATTATGGTAATGGGAATCTCGCCAAATTGGCGAGATAGAGCCAAGTCGTCAACGGTTTTGGCGACTAATTTTTGTCGCCAAATTTGGCAAGAAATAGCCAAATGTTGCCAAACTTGGAGACATTTTCGGTACATGTATAGGACTTTTCGACTACGATCTGGAAAGTTCTCCAAATTTCTCTCTCTGGAAGGTTCGTGAAGATTCACCACTCCTATATAAGGACGGCCGTGAGTAGGGTTAGTCAGTTCTTGGATTTTTAGTCACTGAATTAGTTGCCTGGAGATACTGAGCGAACTGTATTGCATTGTCTTTTGCGGCGATTTAGCAGTTGTTGTCAAGTTTTTAACTGCTGTTTTGTGCTCTATTGAGGTGAAAAGAGCTGTATTGTGTCTACTAGAACGAGAAGTTCTGGAGCTGTAAGGAAATCTGTGAAGAGTTATTTTGCAATAAATTTCTGCAAGTTTTGATCTGCTTTGGCTTCAAATCTTTCGAACCCGTCCACGCAACAATATAAAGGATTTATATTAAAAACTTTGATGTTATTTAAAGTTGAATTTCACTTATTATTCCTCTGCTTTTCACAGATACAGCTGGAAATACTTCAAAATATTCGATTCAAACTTCCTTTTCCTCATTGACAAAGTTAAAACCATGTACACACTTCCTTAAATCATTCCCCCGTGAACAGCGGAATGCTATATGTCCATGAAAGACCACCCGTATGCTGAAGATCCATTTTTATGTGCTTTGCCCTAGGAAATTGGGATCCTCGATGCGTAATAAAATCGCATTCAAGGGTAGGTTACTCCTCAATCATGAATAGATGAATACATTGATGGAATTTCATTGAAGAAAGTCCATTTCACGGGGGAAAAGGTTTTCATGATGCTGTAATGGATAATGGGAAATATCCTTTTGTTGAAAGATGCTTACCACACAATAGGAACACAGGTCCGTTTTGACACTTCTTTCTATTAAGAAAGTGTGTAGAGCTCGGGTTTCTCTTTAAAAATGTGATTCATTTCCATTGGTCGTTAGGGAATTCCAAGGAAAGTGACGGATATCGCTGTAATGTGAGATGGAATATCTTTGGTCCGAATCTAAAGGTGGATAAAAATAATCGAATGCTAGAAAATCGGACCAAATATAAATTGATATAATATAACCAGTAAAAACAAAATTTTTAATATAAATCCTTTATAATACGCATTGCCAATTTTTATACTCATTAACACAGTGCCGATTCTGTCGACAGCATGTGCTTAGTGTTTGCATCTAGTTTTAAATATCAAATACATTTCTATTAGCAAAATGTGCGACAAAAACTACGTTTCAAAATTTATTTATTAATAATGAACGTGAATGTAAGCACTCACATCCAAATATATTTTATTTATTATGTTTAAAATAATTTTATTATTTAAAGAAAAAAAAAATTAAAAAAAAAAAAAAAAAACTTGCCAACGG
This sequence comes from Linyphia triangularis, assembly GCA_963978545.1. Taxonomy (NCBI): domain Eukaryota; kingdom Metazoa; phylum Arthropoda; class Arachnida; order Araneae; family Linyphiidae; genus Linyphia; species Linyphia triangularis. The sequence continues at coordinate 80,955,773 of OZ021730.1, read as the reverse complement.
GAAAGAGTTTCTTCAATGACGGGTTAAATACTATCATATTTCTCTGCGATTGAATGACTGCAAATTGGTTTATTAGTATTTCGTAAAAACGTCCGCTTAGTGACAGTTATTCCTTCAAATTTTATAGAATGCACTGTCATCGACATCGAATCTATCTGCCAAGTTTCAGCCCGATTGGATGACTGCAATGGCGTTAATTAGGCCTCCGCAGATTTGCTCGCCATCGACAAACATACAAAATCGAAGCTAATATAAAGGTTTGGTTTGTACGCTCAACGACCTATTTTGATTGCACAATGACGGTAAATCAGGCATTGACCTACAGCTTAATGTGGATTCCGAACCACAATGAACATCCATGCCTTTACCTTTCTTTTCTTTCTTTTTAGAATTTTTTTATGTTTACTTCGATTCTGTTTGTTTATTTATGGGAGGACAAATTTATCCACTAGCCGGCATCCAATCGAGCTGAAACTTGACAAATAAAGTTCTTGCTTTGTACTTAGAATCTTTGTAATCAATACATTTTATCAGGTTTGAGGGGCTGTCACTAAAAGCCCGATTTAACACACGCTCTGCTGATGGTATGTTTTACCATTTTTTTCTTCAAAATCGCTGTGGTAATGCCTCTGGTGTTCGAAACATCCCCACCTACGAAATGTCTTTAAAAATGCTTTCACCCTCTGAGGGTCATAGACATATATATATACGTCCTTTGATCCCCATTTTTTCAAGGAATACAAAACATTTTTAAATTCATAAATAAAATTTAAAATAAAATATTTTTTTTTTACAATTTTTATTCGTATGATCGTTTAAAGCCCATTAAAAAAAATTAAAAATAATTTTAAAAATATATGCATATACATATATATTTGAATCAGAAATGTAATTGGAAAATTATTGTAGGGAAAACAATTGTTCATTGTTGCCCATTTTCTGGACGCTCAGAGGGTTAACAGCGTAAAAAGTTGAAAAACGAATGTCTTCGACACAGAGTTCTCTTTACTTGAGCATAGCTCATCAACGATCGTTTTTCTCTCCTCTCCTCAGTTTCACTTATAAGAATGGATAATATAAGAATGATCGAAAAGTATATAATCAAAAACACCATTTTGGCGAATTTTTTTTTCCTTCTAAATAATATAAGAATGAATGAATTAGAGCAAAAAATATCGCCAAACTGGCCATTTTTCCAAGCGAATGGTGACATTATAAAAGCGATAAATGACACAAATCAACGTCAGCAATATAGTATAATTGAAAGTCGTGCGATGTTCCACACCCCTAGTTTTTTCGAAGTGGTCGGTCTTTAATTCACGACAACTTATACTGACTTCATTGTGTACGTTGTAGGACGGATTCTTCCGCTTAAAAGATATAGTTCCAAGCAAATCCCTACTTATATAGTAATATTGATAACCCTACGCACGTATAATTTAGTATTAAACTTAAATATACAACAGTAGCGGGTGTTCAAACGGCTTTTTAGTGATATCCCTCTAAAGATAAATTCGTTATCGACAACAATGGACTCTATATGATTTGTTTCAGATCGATTGGATGATGGCAATATTAGTCCGAGAGGAGACTGCAATTTATAGAAGTTGGAGAAAAGTGAGTAGATTAGGAATCCACTGGTCTGCCGTGGCAAAACTGGCCGAAACTGATCATAAGTCGACTTGCAATGAGTTGAACTAAAATCCGATTGCCAAATATGTCATAATTTACCAAAAAGAGAACATACTTTTTCTTTTGGCAACCCTCTGCATTTTGATTTTCAATGAGAAAAAGCGCAAACGATTTCTGATCTCTGACTCGGAAAAACTTGTATCTTTTAAAAGTAAGCCAAATTGGCGACATTAGTTGCGTCATCAGTGACGTAATGTTTATTGCCAACTTGGCTCCCTTTTAATAGATGCAAGTAGGCTATCGCCAGATATCTGAATCGTCTGCAACCTTCTTAATTGATAATTAAAGAGTGAGGGTTACCAAATAAAAAAAAAAGCTCATTATTTGGCAAGTTATGGCGCATTTGGCAAATGGATTTAGTTCAACTTATTAAAATTCGATTTTTGACCAGTTTCAGCCATTTTTACCACGGCAGACCAATGGATTCGTAATCTACTCACTTTTCTCCAATTTCTATAAAAAATTCAGATTGATGTTCGATGAGGTCCAAAAATTGCAGTCGCCTCTCAGTCTATATGGTTAAGCAGCTCTCCGTAGATCCGCTCGCCTTAAGCAAATTGTAACTTGAATTAAAACCCATAGAGCGGCTGTTCCGTATTATCTCGACCTTTTATCCCCAGTTTTTCCAGCAATACACAACATTTATAAATTTATAAATAAAATTTAAAATATTTTATTTGTTTTTAATATTTTTATTAGGATGATAGTTTAAAACCCATTTAAAACAAGTTGAATAAAAAAATTAATTAAATTAATTATATATTAGAATCAGAAATATAATTAAAAAATTATTGCAAGGAAAACACCTGTACAATGTTACCCATTCCCTAGACGCTGGGTTAATAAAAAAAAATGATAAGTTTCTATAAAAAACGCTCTTAATTTAAATAGCAAATAATGATCGTCTTAAAAATGATTAAAATATATTTACTGTAAATGATTATTCAACTATTGAATTTTGAAAATAGGCTTCGTATAGTTTTAAAACAACATGTATAAAAACCGACCGGTTCGACATTTTAATGTTGACCTTTATATCCTTTAACAAAAGTTTTTCGCCATGGAGTGTATGAATAAGTTTTCTTATTAATCAAAACTTAAAGATTACAACTATAAAGTATTGACGAAAAAACTTTATTCAATGTTAAAGCAGGAACTTAAGTCTTTCAGAATAAGTTTTTGAAAAATCTTTGATGTACCTTTTTTTTTCGTTGAGGTAAACCGTAACTCAAGATATATTAAAAGACAATTTCATTCTCCGAAAAAAAGAGTTTATCAGATTTTTTCTTCTAAAATAAATAGCAGAATCTTTTAGGGCTCACAACGTTTATTTATTTATTTTTTTTTTTTTTTTTTTTTTTTTATATAAATAGCAGTTTTACGGGTAGTGTATTGTATACGAAAGGTTTGATTAAATTTTTTTCACATAGAAAATGCTGTTATAATAGTTTAAAGAATACCTTTTTGGTTATAAAACTCTTTAGATTTTTAAAATTTTTTTTTTTAATGTTATTGTGATTTGAATACTTGTGCACTCAAATAACGATAACTTTAGGTGATTTTCAAAGTGTTCGGTTAAGTTTGAATAATAGTTATTCTATTTCATGCAATGCAACATATAATTAAACATAATCGTCATCTATAACGATAAAATAAAAAGTGACTGTTTTCCTGTAAAAAGTAACTAACTTAAAATAGACTTAGAGCTTCGAAATTTTCATTACAAATACTATTGGCCTTTTAATTTGACTTTTTTGAAAAACAGAAAGTTAAATTTAAATTAGCTTTTTTAATTTAATTCAAGTGACTTCAAATAGGGATACAGCTGAGAAAAATTCAACATAAATAGTTTTGGCTTTCTAATTGGACTTTTGACAGCAAACATGTTAAAATTTTAATTTTTTTTTTTTTACTAAGCGACTTCTAATAGGCGTACAGCTCTGCAAATTGTGTATGACAATGAACATTCCAGCGAGCGAAGCGCCGAAGCTGGAACTTATACACCAATGAAGTGACTCCGTAACATGGGGGCACGAAAGTAGTAATTCTATAATTTTCTACTGTGCAAGATTAAGTGTGGACTCAGATAAATATGGTAATTTGTTTAAGAAACTCTTAAGGGGGTCCAGTACCGAAATTTCTTCAAAAATCCGAATTTTTTTTCTGATTTTAAAAAATAGTTCATACATTCCTGAAGAGAATGATGTTTTTATCTTATTCCTCCAGTGATTAGAACGCCACAAAATTACCTGTGATTTAAACATCACTAATGGGCGTAACGCCTTGAAGCGTCTGCTTAAAGTGCGTTTTTCGAGCACTAGTGTTTTTCACAGATGTTGCATATTCAAATCGATATATCTCCAGAACCATTAACAATTGGCTATTCAAATTTTTGGAGCATTTAATTTATATAGTTTTAAATATTTTGTCTTCGCAGAATTTTATTTTTTTAATTCTGTTTTAAAATATAACATTTAGCGTAAAAGATAACATGAAAAAAAGCAAAAATTTCAATATTTTAACTTTGAGAATTTTTTTAATTTTTTTTTTCAATTCACCTATCAAAATTCTGTGAAGACAAAATTTTCTTTATATAATTATGTATTACAGAAAGCTTTCACTTTGAAAAAAAAAATTATTTTTTCTTGACTTATATCAAAATACGCAAACATCAATTATTATGGATTTTTCTTAGTTTTTAATTTTTTTTTTAATAACTTAACACAATATTAAAAAAAACATTCTCTCAAAGATATATAAATAGTATCTCATACATAAAATAAATTTTTGACATAAAAATGTACATAAATAAAGTTTTTTTTTTTTATTTTCGGTACCGGACCCCCTTAAGTAGAATTTTTAGTTAGGATCATTCCCTGTACTAGCTATGTTACAATCTTCCAGTCCAGTGCATTTAGAAACTACTTTCTATAAAACCTAGACATTTAGTGAGTAGATAAGAAAAAGATCACCTAATGAAAAAGGGACATAAAAGGGCTTCATTTAATATATATCTATTATAAATATACATTAAATTAGCAATAGAAAAACCAAATGGAGCCTCTGCATATGCATTGAGGTAAGTAAATCAATTATAAAATAAAATATATTCGACACTATTTTCGAGTTTTTAATTAATGTCATTCCATTAAGTGGCCAATTTCGTACCTACTCACCAAATGTCAATAGTCCGAGAGGCGACTGCAATTTTTGAACCTCATCGAACACCATTCTGAATTTTTTATAGAAATTAGAGAAAAGTGGGTAGATTACGAATCCACTGGTCTGCCGTGGAAAAAATGACCGAAACTGATCAATAATCGACTTGGAATGAGTTGAACTAAAATCCGATTGCTAAATATGTCATAACTTGCCAAAAAGAGAACAAACTTTTTTCTGGCAACCCACTGCATTTTGATTTTTCATGAGAAAAAAGACAAGCGATTTCTGATCTCTTTCTCGGAAAACTTGTATCTTTTAAAAGTAAGCTAAACTGGCGACATTATAGTTACATCATCAATGACGTAATGCTTATTGCCAACTTGGCTCCCTTTTAATAGATGCAAGTAGATCAACGCCAGATATCTGAATCGTCTGCAACCTTCTTGATTGAAAATTAAAGAGTGAGGGTTACCAAATAATAAAAAAAAAAAATCATTATTTGGCAAGTTATGGCGCATTTGGCAATTTGATTTATTTCAACTTATTAAAAGTCGATTTTGGACCAGTTTCGGCCATTTTTGCCCCGGCAGACCAGTGGATTCGTAATCTACTCACTTTTCTCTAATTTCTATAAAAAATTCAGAATGAGGTTTGATGGGGTCCAAAAATTGCAGTCGCCTCTCATTCTATAACCAAAGGTTGAATAATTTGAAATTCTAAATATTGTTGGCACTGGTATTCCACTGAAAACTTTTCTGATATGTTAATTTTTTTTACCAATGTAGTACAGCATGGCACAAATCATATAAAAGGTCATGTCATGCTCAGCAAAACAAAACTAAAAACATTATTTTCCAAAAGAATGTTTTGAGTCAACAGCCGAAAGTAAATACATGAAGTACGTGGACCTTGATTACATTTTCCACATGGAATGATTTGTTCTATGATTTCTCTCTCTATTTTTTTTTTTATTTTTTTTTATTTTTTATTTATTATTCTTTAAAATTTTCTTCAGACAGATTCTTGATATTTGACTGCTTTTTGTGGCACTTTTCTTAAGGGGAGTTGGTACCGTCTATACCAGTAATGTTAATTTGGAATATTTCATTTACCTTTTTCTCAGAATGTAATTGGCTGACCAAACGGTATAGTGGTTAGCGTGCTAGCTTCTATACCGCGAGGTTGCGGGTTCCGAGTCTCGTGTTAGGCATGGGTGTTTGTAAATGTATGTTGACTTGTCTAATGTCGAATGCTTCGGTGCATTATAGCCCTCGTGTTGCTGACGGCGCCAGATAACCTGAAAACAACCAATCAATCAGAATGTAATTGGCATAGAAATGTCAATTTTTTCAATGCATTTAGCAAGCACTTGTTATTCTACTGAAGTTAACTTTTTATTATAATTCATTTACTTTTTTTAAATGAATTTTTGTGAAAGTCACTCATATTTGATAAAAATCACAAGTTTTTTTTCTTTTTTTTTTTTTTTTTTTTTTTGGTGGAATAAGCCAAAACAAAAAAATGTTTTTAACATAACAACAAAATCTTATTTCAGTATATACAGATGAGTAAAAAGAATATGTGGTAAACATTTAGGAAGTTGCTCAGTTTCTGATAAATAGGTGCATGAATAATTAAAAATGTAAGTTTTAAGAAAAGCGCATATTAAAGAAAACTTTGCTTTCAGTAATAGTTACCAATTTCGTCTTCAAAAAAATTATTAAAAATGTTTCTATTTAAAATATAATTACAAATGAGGCATCCTTTTGAAAGGAAAACATTTAAATTTTCATAAATTAAAATGAGCTTTTAAAGAAAATAAATCTAGCTTTCGTATTTTTAATGTTTCCTTATAATATCTATTAATTTTTTTTCAAAACTTTAAATTTATCACAAAAAAAAAAAAAAAAAAAAGATTTAAAAAGAAAAAAAAATATATATAAAAAAAACACTACAGTTTGAAATCTTGCTTTTGGAAGATTGTTTTAGTAAAGCACGTATGGTACTTGCTTTAAACATTTTAATATTAAAAACAATCTAAGTTCTTCAGAAAAAGTAATCGAACATAGAAAAAACATGTTTTGATAAAAATGGATGTATAGTAAGAAAAAAACATAGTTCTCGTTTCGTTTCTTCACCTATAAAAACGCATTTTTTTTACTTCTAATTGGGTAACAGAAGAAACAATATATGACTGGGAATGGAATAAATTGGAGATTTAAAATATATTTAAAAAAATTTCAACTTGATTTTTTTTTTTTTTTTTTTTCTAAAATTCAACTACATTTTTTAAAAAAACATTTCGTCTCCTCTTTGTGGATCAAAATTCTAACGGTTTATTTTTAAATATCTAATAAGTTTGAATCAGATTGTTGATTTAAAAAATTGCAAAAATCAAGTGCAATGAATGATTTACAAAATTTTTCCCTTAAATAACTATTTGAGGACTCTAAATGCATTATCTTTAATATTTGGTTTAAAATTAAAAAAAAAAGCTTTTAATATAAATCCTTTATATATATTGCCTATTTTTCTACTCATTAACATATCATTGATTCTGTTATCAGCGTATGCGTGGCGCTTGCATCTAATTATAAATATTAAATACATTCGATAACTAAAATATGCGGCTCTCAAAATTTATTTATTTAAAATGAATGTGAATTTCCAATGATGTCGGATGTTTTTGAATGACTTTTCGCAATTTAGCCTTCGTGTATCTTTTACGTCAGATAAAAACTTAAAATATCTATAATTTTAAAAAGTATAGAAACTTTTCAATAGTGCTGTAAAAAAAAAAAAAGAAGTTTTCTTAGATGTTTCTGATCTCACTGTGATTGATTACTTATTTTCTCAATGCTTTTCTAGTTAAATGTGCATTTGCTTGTCTCGATTTATGTTATTTTTCAAAACATCATATTGCTTTCTCGACAATTAGAAAAATTTTTACAAAAGGAATGTAGAAGTTGAAGTACAAAAAAATAGGATCGCTTGTGAGTTTCACTGTTTTTCAATTCTTAATTTCATTTAACCTTTATTTTCAATTTAACCCTTTGCGCTCGAGCGGCGCCTCTCAGGCACCACATGATTGGATGCCACAACTAGAGAGGACCACTAGGTTTGATTCGGAAATTCAATACGAGGCCAACGACTGTGTTTTGTTTCTATGAAGCGGATCCGTAACCGCGGAACGAACCGAAAATGCTGCAAAACGTCTCTAGTTGCTGGTACACTGGTACCTCCGTGCTAAGAAGGCCTCGAATGCAAAGGATTAAAACATATTTTTTTTTCCACACGTCTTTTAGCTTGAACATTTTCTGGTACTGAATTAAAGGGATCTAGGACTAAAAATTAAAAAAAAATTCTCTTTTTTTTTTTTTTTTTTTTTTTTTACATTGTAAAAAATAATAAAAGTATTTTTGAACAAAATAATGTTAAAATTTTGCTTCAATCATTAGTAGGACGTGAAATATTCAAGTTTTTGCTACATGACAATTTAATCACGGGCATGCTCTCTTGGAACTTTGAAACTGTTTTTCTCGGTGGTGGCTTTTTGTCCCTTTTTTGTGTTTAAATTGTTATAATTTGAAAAGTACTTGTTATACATATATGAAACTTTCCACAATTATTTTTTAAACATATTTCTTTAGGAATACTGTCTTCAGAAATTGTGTATTTTTATTTAACTTTTTGTTTTAAGTTTTTGGAGTTTAGCCTTCTATGGGTTTTATACAGTTTTTACACAAAATATTTTCTAAATAATGAGTCGAAAAGAAAGACAATTTTTATCTGAATTGTACGAAGTAATTTAATTCAAAAATGAATTAATTTCTTAAAATTGTTTTTTAAATATATCAAATTTGGACATTGTCAAATTTTGAAGTTTTTTTAATTTGATAGTTTTTAAAATAGTTATTTCAGTTTCAAAGCATGCAACAATACTGCTTCAAAAAAATTTCAGAAAAATAATTCTAAAAATAAAGATTTTAGAATTTTGAGTCCTGATCCCCTAAAAAATAAATCAATGAAAGTAAAATGCCCATTTTATAGTTAAGTTATACCTTAAGGTAACCCAGAATAAAAAAATCATGAAAAAAGTCGACAAACTGATGGCTGTGGGGTTAGCGCTCTGGCCTCGCATGTCAGAGGTGCCTGGTTCGAACCCTGGGTTAGACATGGATATTCGTTGTGGTTCAGTATCCACGCTCAGCTGTAGGTCTCGGCTGATTAACCGTTATTGTACACAAAAATAGGTCGTTGAGCGTACAAAGAAACCAAACCAAACATACCATGAAAAAAGTCGATCTTGAGATTTTAATTGCTTGAAATTGCTGCTTTTGTGCAGTTTTTTGCGATATGCAACACTTTGCAATACTTATATATTGGAAGCATCAGGAGCAAATAGACATATGGGGTAGGTCACTTTTGAATAATTATTATTTGTTTTAAATATGATTTTCTCAATGCGTTTTTGTCTACAACTATGTTTTCGATATACCCTTTTTAAGGTACACTTAAAGCTAGAAATAAAATTTGAACAACGATAGAATCATTAATCATTAATATAAGGTTTCAATATATATATATATATATATATATATATATATATATAAAATGGCTATTTGTTTTAAATATGATTTTTTCAATGCGTTTTTGTATAAGATATATATATATATATATATATATATATATATATATATATATATATATATATATATATATATATATATATATATATATATATATGGTAAAATTTGAACAACGATAGAATCATTAATCATTAATATAAGGTTTCAATATATATATATATATATATATTGAAACCTTATATTAATGATTAATGATTCTATCGTTGTTCAAATTTTACCATATATATATATATATATATATATATATATCTTATACAAAAACGCATTGAAAAAATCATATTTAAAACAAATAACCATTATTCAAAAGTTACCTGCCCTATATGTATATATATATATATATATACATATATATATATATATATATATATATATATATATATATATATATATATATATATATATATATATATATATATATATATATATATATATATATATATATATATATATATATATATGTATATGCATATGCATATATATATATATATATATATATATATATATATATATATATGTATATGCATATGCATATATATATATATATATATATATATATATATATATATATATATATATATATATATATATATATATATATATATATATATGTATATGCATATGCATATATATATATATAACCTCGAAAACCTCGTCCGATTGCTGTCCGATCAAAACGCTACATTTTAGCTGTGACGTCAAAACTTCCTTCCGTTTCTAGGGTTATCGTGAGGGGTTTCTGCCAAATAGTTGATTTGAGTTTTTTTAGACTATTGTCATATCCCGTGAGGGTTTGCGCGAGAAACTTGCGAAACAGGTTTCCGCTGCTGTGTATCAAGCCAAGTTTGGGACAAGTTACGTCACATTAGCTTCGAGCCGAATGAGTCGTTTTTCCCGCTAAAATAAACCAGCGAACTTAAGTTGCTGGTTTATTTAAAAAAAAAAAAAAATTTAAAAAGTGCAGTGGAGCAGACATTTTTATGCTTATGGCCTTTTTGAAACATTTAGAACGGAATAAAAAAAGAAAAATTTTTAAAAAAGCTTAAATTGCCCCTTGTATTTCACTGTTTATTTAGTTTAATATTTAAAGCTCACGTATAAGAAAATATTGTCATTATTACATAACAACAAAAAACAAAACACATGCTATCTATATGCTGAAAGTGATATATGTATATTTACTGTACTTGTAAAATGATACTTTTTATGGGAATATATTAAAATGAGTCACTTAATAAAATACTATCATGGACATTGTATAAGCAATTGCAAATACCTTAGTTTAAGATATACTGCAGTTGTTATCGTTTCGAATGTCCGTCTACTATAATAATTACATAGAATAAAGCTATACACTGTACATTGCTTTTTATTGATTGCGCATCAGTAATTAGGAAGATAAAAAGGAAAAAGTATGACTTTACTCAAACGCATTTATTTCTAATTTTTAAAGTATTAACACACTATTTAAGAGGATTCCTTACCCTGTCTACCCGTAATATTAAATTGCTTGTTTTTTATATACATTTTCTTTTCTGTATATAGGTTAAATATATCTTATAAAAGATACTGAGGTTAAAGTTTGATAAGAAAATAATATCATCAGAATGTTCTTTTTTAAATTTTATGCAATCTTATAATATTTTTTGAGAAAAACCTGTTTTTAAATCATTTATTAACTTCGATTTTTTGTGTGTTTGTTTGTCGATGGGAACGGAATCTGCGGAGGCCTAATTAAGCCCCTTGCCGTCATCCAATCGAGCTAAAACTTGGCAGATAGGTGCGATGTCAGTGACAATGCGTTCTGTCAAATTTTTGGGCTGTAACTGCAACTAAAAGGTCGCTTTTATGGAATAATAATAAACCAAATTGTCGTCTGCCTCAATCATGTAAAATAGCCTTTAACCGAACGTTGATGAAACTCTTTCCTGTTGCCAAATTTGTTTAATAAATAAATAAATAAACTAATCATAAGAAAGAAATAAATAAATCATATGAAATAAATAAACTAATCATAATAAATAAATATATAAACTAACCATAATAAATAAATAAATAAACTAATCATAAAAAATAATTAAATAAATAAGCTAATCACAATAAACAAATAAATAAATAAATAAACTAATCATAAGAAATAAATAAACTAATCATAATAAATAAATAAATAAATAAACTAATCATAATAAATAAATAAACAAATAAACTAATCATAATAAATAAATAAACTAATCATAATAAATAAATAAACTAATCATTAGAAATAAATAAATAAACTAATCATAATAAATAAATAAATAAATAAATAAACTAATCATAAGAAATAAATAAATAAATAAACTAATCATAAGATTGAAAGAAATTAATTAACTAATCATAAAAAATAAATGATAATTGGATGTTAGAGCATAAATTGATATTCATTTTTAATAAATAAATTTTGAAAAGTTGTTTGCCCCACACATTTTGCTGATAGAAATGTGTTTGATATCAGTGCTATTAATATAATTTATATCGCTTTAAAGTGAGGCATTTCAAATAAGCCATAGAAAAAAGCTATTTCAGCTGCTTAATCAATTAAGTCCTTGCAAAGTGATATTGTGCCATGAAACTGAAAACTATAAATTATTTATGATGACCTAAGATACTTTGGACGTCATTATCTTACTACTTTTGTCGAGATGCGTTAAGTAGGGACGGTTCGGCAACGTAGCAGAACGTTTTTGGAAAACAATAAAAATAAACACTCTCGTACACGTACTTAAAAAAGATAAGCTATTTTAGAAAGCAATTTAAATTTATGAACTGGCACCAAAATAATTAAAGTTGCACATCAAAATTTCTAAATGAAGCAAAATTAGCAATCGTATGTTTGCATAATTCTTTTAGCGATACTTAAAATATGACACAGTCAAATTGTTTATCCGAAATGCTGAAGTTTTCTATATGTGTAAATGTGAGCATGGAAACCTTAATATTCTTAAAAGGAAATTCCATGCTCTGTTTTTATGGCCATGTATCCGGAAAACGTTCATAATAAATACTTTGTGGTTATTTGCCGAATCCAAACAAATCTGGCTTGTTTTAATTGTATAAGAAAGTCCCCGCCGGAATTCTAATCCAAAAGAAATATATACATATTGCATCATTGTAAGTATTAAATTAGTACGTTTTAAATAGGCAATAATTTGTTTTGATTTATTTTTATTTTGTGTTTTGAAACTACCAACCAGACCAGACCCCAATTTGGCTTACTTTTAAAATATACAAGTTTTCCGAGCCAGAGATCAGAAATCGTGTGGGCTTTTTCTCATTGAAAATCAAAATGCAGTGGGTTGCCAGACGAAAAAGTATGTTCTCTTTTTGGCAAGTTATAACATATTTGGCAATCACATTTTAGTTCAACTCATTCTAAGTCGATATTTGATCAGTTTCGGCCATTTTTACCACGGCAGACCAGTGGATTCGGAATCTACTCACATTTCTCCAATTTCTATAAAAAATTCAGAATGATGTCCGCCTCTCGGACTACTTCGATTAGTAACAACGGTACATTAAAAAAAAAAAAAAAAAAAAAAAAAAAAAAAAAAAAAATAAAAAAAAAAATCGATTTTTTTTTTTTTTTTTTTTTTTTTTTTTTATATAAATTATTTTAAAGTTGCTGATGAGTCCTATCAATACCTGATACTAATATAATAAATGAAGAGAGATTTCATAAAAAATGTTATTGGGAAAAAATAGATAAAAAAATAAATATGAATATGAAAACAGTGCTACCTCAATTTTTTAACGGGTATTTCATAGCATAAACCCTGCTTTACAGCAGTTTTTAAATGATCCGTGCTACTAAAACATGGCAACTTCATTTCAAATTAAAACGCGATTATTGAAGTGAGGAGAAACAACTAGTTTAATTTCGATACAGCGTATCGATATGATACATGCATATGATATATGCAGTCCAATTAAATTCCCATTTACGAGGAAACATAAAAGGTTTCGTTTATTAGGAGAAAAGTGATGCACTTTGCTGTAAACAATAAATCATGAAATTCTTTGACAGGTAATAAATTGTATCATAAATCTCCATTTTATGTAAAAAAGGAGTTTTTAAAAGCATAATGCTCTTTTTTAAAAGAGTACTTGTTTTGGAGCGAAAGAAAAGTTTTCCTACTTTGTGCTCTTATCGTAAATGCTTTGTTTTCTTTATGGCGTTAAATTAACCTTTAAGTTGACAATAGCTTTTCTTACTTAATGTGACAACATCACATGTTGTCTTCTTAAAATTATCTACATGCAGTTTTGTATTTCACATCATTGTAATAAATTAGAATTTCTCTCAATCACTTCTTACATCCAACGAAAGATTTCTATATTAGTCCTTAAATAAATTAACGTATTTAATAATAAAAATTTATTTATCTAAAAAAAATATATATATATATATAATATATTCTGAATTATTTTAAAATAATATTTAAAAATAATAAATATATCAAAATAATATTTAAAAATCATATTTAAAAATAATAAATATTTAAAAATAATATTTAAAAATAATGTATATTTCAAAATAATATATATTTCAAAATAATATATATTTCAAAATAATATATATTTAAAAATAATAAATATTTAAAAATAATATTTAAAAATAATATATATTTAAAAATAATATTTAAAAAAAAATATTTAAAAATATTTAAAAGTAATATTTAAAAGTAATATTTAAAAGTAATATTTAAAAATAATATTTAAAAATAATATTTAAAAATAATATTTAAAAATATTTTAAAAAAATTTATGTAATAATTATAATATATATTAATTTTATATAATAATTATAAATATAATTTTTTTTTTTTTTTAAATTTAATGCATTTAAAAAAATATATATATTATTATCTTTTAAATATATATATATATCTTTAAAAAATTATTAAAGTAATCATTAAAAGTTTATTATATTCATCTTTCATAATCATATTTGTCACGACAGCCCAGGGTGAGCCGAGACCTTCCGTTGAAGATTTCTCCTTGACAGCCTACTTATCAACTAGGTCTGCCAGTCCTTAACTCCGATTATTTTAATATCCGATTCAACAGAATCGATCCATCGCAATTTTGGTCTTCCTCTTTTCTTACTCGTGAAAGGCCTTGCGACAAAAATCTTGTTCATTGGATTATTTTGATTCTTTCTATCCCTATGAAAAGTCCAGTTCAATATTTCCATTGTAAAGCTTTTAATGATATCACTTTAAAAAATCTATACATTTCTGTAATATTTATCTTTACATATTTATTATATTATATTATATTATTTTAATATTTATATTTATACTATAGATTATATATTATATATTATATATTATTATAATACTATATATTATTATATACTATATATTATTAATATATACTATATATTATGTTTTCATAAAAACATCGCACTTCAAAACCGATATATGTTCAATAAGCAATGATGTAACAAATAAGAGTATATATTATTTTTTTACAAAATATATTTGGTTTAGAAAGAATAATGTATAATGTATAATATATAATATATAATAAATAATAAATAATATATAACATATAATATATAGTCTATAGTCTATAATCTATAATATATATTATATATTATATAATATAGACGATAGACTATATACTATAGACTATAGTCTATATATTATATGTTATATATTATTTATTATTTATTATATATTATATATTATACATTATACATTATTCTTTCTAAACCAAATATATTTTGTAAAAAAATAATATATACTCTTATTTGTTACATCATTGCTTATTGAAAATATATCGGTTTTGAAGTGCGATGTTTTTATGAAAACACACATTTATATTTAATATGTTGTCGTGTTCAATAATCCCGAAAAAAAATTACCTTTTAAAATATTTTTTATTTAAAAGATTGATCAGCAGGTACACTGTTAAAGTATTCAATTTACATTTAAACATTTTGACGTTTAGGTACAAACTGAATTGATCCGCTGGTTTATACATTTGTTTCTATATTCTCTTATTACGTAGTACATAAAATATTTATTCTTAAAATGGAATATTTCATTGGTCAGCTATTTTAAGGTATACATATACATTAGGAATTGAGAAATTAGACTAAAGTATGGGTTTTTGTTTTTTTCGTTTCAAAATATTCCCGAATTCATTACCTTTAAAATTATAGCATTTTCTTTCTGAGATTCAAATTACTTTTTAAATTACAGTAGATTTTGTGTACCTGTTTTGTATCACATTAATAAATTTTGTAAACTTTAAACGCGTTTTCTGAAGAATAGCATTTTGGTGTTATATGACTTTACCCCAACGGTCATAACTTTATTATAAATGGTTCAGTTTACAAAATTATAATTTTGTTTTTTATACAATAGTTGATAATGTGTTTTCATCTAATATCTAATATATATTGTTATATACAAATTTTTTTCTATATTTGAATCTTAATTTTTTTTAAAAAAACTATGTATTTTTTCAAACTTTTTATTTATAAACTTATAATTAAATAAATATTGAAACCAAATTCACAATTCGTTATGGAAACATGCATCAATATAAAATATTTTATTTGCAATAAAAATCATACCTCTAATTTAATTACAAGATTATTTATATATGTTCGAATGACGTAATAATTAGTCAGTTTAAATATAATTAGCTAATTAAAAAAATTAACGAAAAAATACTGCCAAAAAGTTTAAAATTCTAACATAAAAATTAAAGAAAATCATCTCAATTGTATATGTAACTTTTTTGTGTAACTTTGTTTTATTAATTTTTAAATAAGTTTGATTTTACGTTGGTCATTTGGGAGTTTGTTGTCTCCTTATTTTCAATAATATTTTTATTGAACTATTTTTTTAATCTAATTTCTTGGAAACAAGTAATTGCATTATTAATCAGAAATGTATGCTTTTTGTTAAAACAAGTATCCGGTGGGAATAAAAGGAATATATTTTTTCTGGAAAGCTTTGTATATCAATATCCAAATCAGAAAATCTCCATTTTTAAATATATTTAGTTTTTAAATGTGCTATTACTTTTTAAAATTTACTTTTAATTTTTGAATGCTATATTTGTTTTAAGATTTACTTTTAATTACTAAATGCTATTTTTAGATCCAAAATTTTGTTCTTAGTTTGAAATTGCTATTTTTTACTTTTAAATTTTATTTTTAGATTTTATGATTTACTCATATATTTTACACGCTCAAAGTATTTTGTAAGCCTTTTAATCAATTAATATCATGCTACGTATTTGCTCAAAAATTAGATCTAATTTTTAGAATGACGGTGCGACTAATTTTGCCATTTCTCCCATGGCTGCTACCAAGCAACATATGGAAACCTTAAGAAAAACTAAAAAAATCACTAATTATTATTATTATTATTATTTTTTTTTTTTTTTTTTGGAAAAAAAATCCTTAAAAATATCAAGTAGGAGAAATTAGGCTACTTGAAACAAGAGCAATTTGAAACACCCGCATTTAAAAATATAATTTTACAAGTTCGTTGAGGGCAATCCAAAAACGTTAAACCTGTGTTATATGTACGAGATAAACGTTTTTGTCAACAGTTCTGAATTTTAAAAAGAAAAAAAAAAAACTATTTTTAAGAAAGATGAGTAAATTTTCAAAGCTTCTTAAAGTATAGCAATTTGTGTAGTATAGACTAGTAAAAGTTTTTGATTCATAAATGGTTTATAGTGCATAGTTATGACTTGCTATTCACCTGTTTTGAAAAGCACACGTTAATGTCTACTGGTACTTTGCGTCTTGTTTAGTTAAAATGGCAGATTGGGACAGGTTGAAACAAAAGGGACGGAAATGGTTAAAACAGTGTTTCATTTCCTCTGTGTGACCTCTATCAAGGCTTATGCCCACGTGATGTTAGAAAACTGGTATACCGATATGCAACAAGAAACAATGTTATTGTTCCTTCATCATGGACCGTTGCAGAAACTGCTGAAGCTGATTGGTGTATCTGCTATGTAAAGAGACACATAGCTCTGTCCATAAGAACTCAACAAGCAACTAGTTTAGCTCGAGCTGCCATAGTACGAGAGGCGACTGCAATTTTATGACCTCATCGAACATCATTCTGAATTTTTTATAGAAATTGGAGAAAAGTGAGTAGATTACGGATCCACTGGGCTG
Source organism: Linyphia triangularis (assembly GCA_963978545.1). Lineage (NCBI taxonomy): Eukaryota > Metazoa > Arthropoda > Arachnida > Araneae > Linyphiidae > Linyphia > Linyphia triangularis. The sequence continues at coordinate 80,938,079 of OZ021730.1, read as the reverse complement.
CCGTGGCAAAAATGGCCGAAACTGATCAAAAGTCGACTTGGAATGTGTTGAACTAAAATCCGATTGCCAAATATGTCATAACTTGCCAAAAATAGAACAAACTTTTTCGTCTGGCAACCCACTGCATTTTGATTTTCAATGAGAAAAAGCGCAAATGATTTCCGATCTCTGGCTCGGAAAACTTGCATCTTTTAAAAGTAAGCCAAATTGGCGACATCAGTTACGTCATCCGTGACGTAATGTTTATTGCCAATTTGGCTCATTTGTGAAAGATGTAAGTAATCCATAGCCACACATCCGAATCATGTGCAACCTTCTTAATTGAAAATTAAAGAGTAAAGGTTACCAAACAAAAAAAAATTCTCATTATTTGGCAAGTTATGGCCCATTTGGCAATTGGATTTAGTTCAACTCATTAAAAGTCTATTTTTGACCAGTTTCGGCCATTTTTGCCCTGGCAGACCAGTGGATTCGTAATCCACTCACTTTTCTCCAATTTCTATAAAAAAATTCAGATTGATGTTCGATGGGGTCCAAAAATTGCAGTCGCCTCTCAGTCTACCAGCTTTAACCATCACGATTCCAAATTGTTTTTCAAAAATTATTCTCGTTTTTTAGAAAACGTAATTTTCAATCTACTGACGAGACAGAAATAACCAGTCCAACATCCAAAACAGAATTGTTACTAAAATTACTACTCTAGCCATTGTTTTCTCTCTACACAAATCTATGATACATGATATACAGGGGGCCATAAAGTAACTTCGCTGGTATACGGACCTCTAGCTTCCGTCTCGTTCAACATATCGAGATGAGATTTCAGGCATAGTTATTCAGAGATATGAGCTCGGGATTCTGTAAATGGCAACCAAATGGCCCTCACGGTTATTGTTATAGTTACAGAAAATCGAAATTTTCTAAAGGCAACACCTACTTTTTCTTGTCGCAAAATGCTCAGCGCTTGCGAAAGCCCTAAACAGCGTCGAAATGGTGCGTGCATCACAAAAAACGGATGCGTCATGCATGCACGAAAAACAGGACGCACAGTTGAAATTTGCATATATATGACAGGCCAAAGTTCACAAAGGAGCCCTCACAGGCAATTTTATTGGTTTTCTATGCGCAAATTTCTCCGTGTGCCCCGATAGTTTTTCTGTTGACCGTTTACCGAATTGTTTTTTTTAGGCGTGCATAAAGCGTCCGTTTTTTGTTATAAACGTAACGTTCTTTGGTTTTTTTTTCCCTGGGCATCTTACGACAGGAAAAAGTAGATGTTGCCATTCGAAAATTTCGAGTTTCTGTAACTATATAACCGTAACCGTGAGTGTCATTGTGTTGCCATTCTCAGAATCTCGAGCTCATACCTCCGAGTAACTGTACCTGAAATCTCATCTCGATCGGTTGAAGGGAACGGAAGTTAGAGGTTCATACATCGGAAAAGTTACTTTATGATCACCCTGTACATGATCTATGATTGCACTTTTCCCTTCATTGCTCACACAAACCTCATCCGCCGACCAAACGGTATAGTGGTTAGCGTTCTGGCTTCTAGACCGCGAGGTTGCGGGTTCGAGTCCCGCGTAGGCATGGGTGTTTGTAAATGTATGTTGGCTTGTCTAATGACGAATGTTTCGGCGCATTATAGCCCTCGTGTTGCTGACGGCGCCAGATAATCTGAATACAACCAACCAACCAAACCTCATCCCGTCGTCGAAATAATTACGTCTACAATAGATGAATAATTATGTTTGTAGTAGTTAAATAATTATTCGAAGTAATTATATTTACAGAATTCAAATAACTCTGTTTTTATCTGTCCCAATGTGTGTTTCAACCAACTCCAAGTAGGAAATTGTTCGAAACGTACGTCTAGATTTCCTAGAAATTAATAGCCGACCAAACGGTATAGTGGTTAGCGTGCTAGCTTCTAGACCGCGAGGTTGCGGGTTCCGAGTCCCGTGTTAGGCATGGGTGTTTGTAAATGTATGTTGGCTTGTCTAATGACGAATGTTTCGGCGCATTATAGCCCTCGTGTTGCTGACGGCGCCAGATAATCTGAAAACAACCAACCTAGAAATTAATAAGGAACTTGCAGTACTAAATATCGTATTTTAAAATTCAGTGCAATAGACTGCGCGTTCCCACTTCAATTATACAACGAGAATGAAACCAAATGAATCACATGAGTAGGGACTTTTTGGGAGCAGGGTTGCAGATTTGGCGGCTTTCTGGGAGCAGGGTTGCAGATTTGGCGGGTTTCTCCTCACTCAGGCGATAAAGGATAATAAGATTATTAGATAAAGGATTAATTTTACGACGTAGCCAAATTAAAAACCACGTGACTGATAGACGAATTTTGTGATTCATTTTGGTTTCATTCTCGTTGTATGATTGAAGTGGGAACGCGCAGTCTATTGATAATACTAAGTCTATGACCAATACCAATAAAATTAAGTTTGCTATTTGCTTACGAGAAAAAAAAATGTAATTTGAAAAGTGTTTCAACCAGTCCCGCTCTTCAATACAATGTATCAAATAACCATAGCATTAACATCAAAGTATTCGTAGCAGAAAATATTCTCAGCAATAAATAAAATCACAGCATTAGCAAAAATGAATACAGGTGGTTTAATAACACTAACTACTAAGAATAAAATGCTCCTTTTTAACCAGCCTCTTATATTTTGTGCGAATATTTTTAAATTTTTAACAGTAGCAAATACCAATGTCACCATGTTTTCTTTGTTCAGATAACGTTTTAAGAAATAGGACTTTTTATTTAATTCTATAACTTCATTGTTCAATATTAGTTGATAGTTCGATCGACAACTACACAATTTTCTTACAAATTATTATTCTTTATACCAAGCATCAAATGCAATATATTGCAAAATATATTGAATGTGCACCCCCGCATTTTCTGATATTTGCATCATATTCAGTCTACAAGATAAACTACAAAAACAAAAAACAATAACATAATGGCTACACAAGAAATTCATTTTTTACCGCTTACACAATACAAAGCCCATTCGAGAGTTACCCATTTAAAAAAATTTCCTTTATAAAATTCATTACAGCTATCAAACATACATCTTGCACTTCTCCTTTCACACACACACAAAGACATTATACAAATTTATTCCCGGGTCCTCTAAAAGTCTGCAACAATAAAAACGAAGAAGAAGACAATTTAAAGAATAGCCCATTCAAAAAATGACTCCTTTTCAAGAAGCCATATCTAATTTCCCTCCCAATAAGAAAAAAAAAAGAAGAATAAACCTTCGGTTTTAATATCTATCATAAAACATCGCTCTTTAAGGAGAAAAAAAAAAGGGGGCAGTTCTTCTTCTTTATGCTACATCACAAAAGAAGTGCACCTTGTGATGGATGCGAGTTAGAAGGATGTCCAGTGTGTCAGAATGGGGGAGGTTGTCTAATCAATATTTCTTTTTAGTTTCTTCTTACCTTAACTTCATCTAAGGAGCTTGGAAAATTATTTAGATCAGATGGTGCTCGCTTATGAATGGAAGGAAAAAACATACAAGTTATTATTTTTTTTTTTTTTTGCTGCTTGAGCTGTGAATATTATGGGTCACTGTTATGGATATCATGTGGATATTATTGGGCAGATTTATGAATATTATGGGACAATATTATGGATTGCGTATTATCTTAAATGAGATAAGTTAGAGTGGAACTCGAAAAAATTTAACTCGAGGCGAGTAAACTTAAAAAGTAGGCTTTACTCCACAACTAATCATTCGAATAGTTGACTACAAACGACCCATGCCCCATATAACTAAATTTAAATCGGTGTTACTATGTAACCAATATTTCGACTCGAAGGCTACGAACGACTCATACACTACGATTCTATAACCATAAACCCTAAATAACTAAACTTAAATCAGTGTTACTATGCAACCAGTCATTCGACTCGTAGACTACTACTATGACCGATACCTAGAGAACTAAACTTCAATCGGTGTCACTCTGTAGCCAACCATTTAATTTATATACTTCGAACGACTCATAGACTACGGCTATGAGACGTTCGTAGGCTACGACTATGACCGACACCTTAGATAATTAAACTTAAATCGGTGTTACTCTGTAACCAATCATTTGATTTATAGACGTCGAACGACTCGTAGACTACGGCTATGAGACGTTTGTAGGCAACGACTATGACCGTCGCCCTAGATAACTAAACTCAAATCGGTTTACTCTGTAGCCAATCATTTGATAGACTTCGAACGACTTATAGACTACAGCTATGAGACGTTTGTAGGCAACAACTATGACCGACGCCCTAGATAACTAAACTCAAATCGGTTTACTCTGTAGCCAATCATTTGATAGACTTCGAACGACTTATAGACTACGGCTATGAGACGTTTGTAGGCAACAACTATGACCGACGCCCTAGATAACTAAACTCAAATCGGTGTTACTCTGTAGCCAATCATTTGATAGACTTCGAACGACTTATAGACTACGGCTATGAGACGTTTGTAGGCAACAACTATGACCGACGCCCTAGATAACTAAACTCAAATCGGTGTTACTCTGTAGCCAATCATTTGATAGACTTCGAACGACTTATAGACTACGGCTATGAGACGTTTGTAGGCAACGACTATGACCGACGCCCTAGATAACTAAACTCAAATCGGTGTTACTCTGTAGCCAATCATTTGATAGACTTCGAACGACTTATAGACTACAGCTATGAGACGTTTGTAGGCAACAACTATGACCGACGCCCTAGATAACTAAACTCAAATCGGTGTTACTCTGTAGCCAATCATTTGATAGACTTCGAACGACTTATAGACTACGGCTATGAGACGTTTGTAGGCAACAACTATGACCGACGCCCTAGATAACTAAACTCAAATCGGTGTTACTCTGTAGCCAATCATTTGATAGACTTCGAACGACTTATAGACTACGGCTATGAGACGTTTGTAGGCAACAACTATGACCGACGCCCTAGATAACTAAACTGAAATCGGTGTTACTCTGTAGCCAATCATTTGATAGACTTCGAACGACTTATAGACTACGGCTATGAGACGTTTGTAGGCAACGACTATGACCGACGCCCTAGATAACTAAACTCAAATCGGTGTTACTCTGTAGCCAATCATTTGATAGACTTCGAACGACTTATAGACTACAGCTATGAGACGTTTGTAGGCAACAACTATGACCGACGCCCTAGATAACTAAACTCAAATCGGTTTACTCTGTAGCCAATCATTTGATAGACTTCGAACGACTTATAGACTACGGCTATGAGACGTTTGTAGGCAACAACTATGACCGACGCCCTAGATAACTAAACTCAAATCGGTGTTACTCTGTAGCCAATCATTTGATAGACTTCGAACGACTTATAGACTACGGCTATGAGACGTTTGTAGGCAACAACTATGACCGACGCCCTAGATAACTAAACTCAAATCGGTGTTACTCTGTAGCCAATCATTTGATAGACTTCGAACGACTTATAGACTACGGCTATGAGACGTTTGTAGGCAACAACTATGACCGACGCCCTAGATAACTAAACTCAAATCGGTGTTACTCTGTAGCCAATCATTTGATAGACTTCGAACGACTTATACACTACGGCTATGAGACGTTTGTAGGCAACAACTATGACCGACGCCCTAGATAACTAAACTCAAATCGGTGTTACTCTGTAGCCAATCATTTGATAGACTTCGAACGACTTATAGACTACGGCTATGAGACGTTTGTAGGCAACAACTATGACCGACGCCCTAGATAACTAAACTCAAATCGGTGTTACTCTGTAGCCAATCATTTGATAGACTTCGAACGACTTATAGACTACGGCTATGAGACGTTTGTAGGCAACAACTATGACCGACGCCCTAGATAACTAAACTCAAATCGGTGTTACTCTGTAGCCAATCATTTGATAGACTTCGAACGACTTATACACTACGGCTATGAGACGTTTGTAGGCAACGACTATGAACGACGCCCTAAGATAACTAAACTTAAATCGGTGTTACTCTGTAACGAATCATTTAATTTATCGACTTCAAATAAATCATTTAATTTATCGACTTCAAATAAATCATTTAATTTATAGACTTCATGAATATTAAAATCATGTCAGTTTATCCCTTTCGATCCTGCTCTTTAATAATTAAAATTTAACAATGAAAAGTTGTTTAGTTTAATCTTGACGTATAAAAAAAAGCTGTGAGAATTAATTTTGCTCACTTATATCGTGTCTTGGAAATCTCCCGTAACAATATATTCAAATTGTTTATTAGGCAGAGATTATTTGTCCCAATCATCTTTGATTTTCGAATAACAACCAAATAATTTCATACCCATTCACATAAATATCTTGTAGTATTCACATAAATATCTTGTAGTATTCACATAAATATCTTGTAGTATTCACATAAATATCTTGTAGTATTCACATAAATATCTTGTAGTATTCACATAAATATCTTGTAGTATTCACATAAATATCTTGTAGTACTTTTATTCACTGATGAGATATACTGTCTCTCTTTTAAATACGATTGAAATAGTATATCTCATAGAAAGAATTTATTCCAAATTCCTAAAAAAGACTAAACTTTTACTTAGTTAAATATTTCTTAATGATTTAATTATCTAAAAACTTTTGCTCAAATGTAGTTGAACTTAATGTAAAAGTAAAAGAATAGATGATTTAAAATTTTAGAAATGTGCGTTCTTGAAAACATAAGTCTGTCATTTGCAATCTGAGAGAATTTCCAATATTTTTTTAATAATACTTTTACTCACTAGTTCCTTAAGAACACTGAAAACATTAAAACCCATGTAAAAGTGAGATTTATTTTGTCCATAAGGAAAGTCTACAATCTGTGACTAATTTATAAAAATGTATTTTTATCTCTTTTTTTTTTTTTTTTTTTTTTTTTTTTTTTAATTAAATTTTGAAACTTTGACGTTGAAAAAAAAAAAAAACAATTTTAAATATTCCGATCGGCATGCACATTTATATAATTCTGTGCAATATAATAAATTCAAGTTACTTTTATTAACCTGAAGTATATTAATATTTTATTTTTAACTAACTAAAGTGCAGGAACGATACATTTTAGATTGGTTCAGTGGATTTCAAATTATGATTATGCCGACCAAACGGTATAGTGGTTAGCGTGCTAGCTTCTAGACCGCGAGGTTGCGGGTTCCGAGTTCCGTGAGGGGGCATGGGTGTTTGTAAATGTATGTTGACTTGTCTAATGATGAATGTTTCGGCGCATTATAGCCCTCGTGTTGCTGACGGCGCCAGATAATCTGAAAACAACCAACTAACCAAATTATGATTATACCCATCTCACTCCTTACCCTCAATTTTACGACCTTAACTATGAAACATTTGAATGAAATAGTATTCCCGGTAATCTATATTATTCCAGATACCTCTCGAAAAAAAAAGGTCGTAATTTTCAAAATAGTAATGAACTTATGAAAATCTTGAATAAGGTCTATGTTGTCAGGGATGACCATAACTCATTGTCACGCAGTGAGTTCAACTTTTGTTAAGTGGTAGTATTGTTATTTTTCATAACTTAAAACCCAAGCAACCCTACACTATTTGATTATCACCCAATCATATCCTTACTCTTGCCCCAGATGACGTAATAACGTTCATCACAAAACAATTCTATAGAAAAGCGAGGTCTTAAGTTTCGAAATAACACTATTTTGTACGATTGCGTATTTAGGAAAGTCTTGAATAAGATTTGAGAGACCAGACAAGATTATGATAACCATGGTTACTATGGTTACTCGACCATGACAAGATAACCATGGTTACTCGACCATATACTAGACCAAACATAAAGTTTAACTTTTGTTTGGTCTAGTATAATCGTCTTTCATTGCAAAGCTTGAAACCAAACAAATCCTAAAACACTTCACACCCAGCCAATCCTGTCCTTACTTTTGCCCCAGATGACGTCATAACGTTCATCACAAAACGAGCACAACCTATCCTAAACACATACCCGCACCTTTCGATCTTGTAGCAGAACTCCCATTTCTTCTCTACACGTATTCCCTATTTTTCCCCATCAGAACGAATTTCCCCGCTCATCAGTCTCGGCAAATGATATAAAGCGATGTCACGTGACACTGCACCTGCTTCCTCATTGGTCTAATTTCCTTCCGAGGTCGTATGTGTAGGGGGCGGAAGAAGGGAGGGGGGGGATAATTTCGAAACGTATTATGAGACAAAAGAAAGCACTGAGTACTTATACTACACTCGTTTGTAAGAGGACGGTTTGAAACAATAAAAAAAAAAAAAATGGTACACGGACGTCTTAATATTAGATGAGATCGTTTGTACTGTTGGATTTGACGTTTGGGATTGTGGATTATTAATGGGATTTGCAAGAACTTGGTGTTACGTGTTTTTAGTTTTTTTGGGATGAGATTTTTAGTATTGTTGCAACCAAAAAAAAAAAAAGAACTTAAGTAATTTCCGTATTTGTTTTTGTTGCTATGCAGCTGAGTTGAAGTTGTTGATATCTGAAGTACACAAATCAGAATAGCGGATAGTAACCATACAATCCATAAAAAAAAAGTACTTAATATAAATCCTTTATATGCATTGCCAGTTTTTATATTTATCAACATAGTACTTGTTGTTTGCATCTAATTTTTAATTATTTAAAACATCTGTCTCAGCAATATATGTGGCAAACTACGTTTCAAAATTTATTTACTAAAACAAATGTGTATTTATGCATTCACATCCTAATATCTTTTATTTATTATGGTTAAAACAATTTCGGCAACAGGAAAATGCTTGAGCAATAACCGGTTAAAATTATTTTACTCTCAACGTTACTATTCAGCTCAACGCTGAATTGACTGGACCACACACCATAATGAATGTATGCATTCACGTCCAATCTCTTTAATTTATTCTGTTTAAAATAAGTTTGTCAACAGGAAAGAGTTTCAATAATGATCGGTTAAAATGGGTTGTATTAATATTGTTACGAATTTTTGTATATTTGTAAATATATCGTAGTGTTAATTTTGTAAATAGGAAAATTTATGTACATTTCACATAAAGCAGTGCAATAGTTCGTCTTTAGTTTGCTTCCCCGCAATGTGTGTCTTAATGCTTGATAACGAGTTTTACAGAGATAATGCTGGGAAGCGAGTTTTACAAGGATCAGGGCATTTAATATTATGGTGATGGCAATCTCGCCAAATTGGCGAGATAGAGCCAAGTGGGCGACGGTTTTGGTGACTAAATTTTGTCGCCAAGTTTGGCGAGAAATCGCCAAATGTCTCCAAACTTGGCGACCACTTGGCGACATTTTCGGTCCCCATGTACATGTATAGGACATTTCGACTACGATCTGGAAAGTTCTCCAAATATCTACCTCTAGAAGTTTCAAGAATGTTCGCCTACCCTATATAAGACCGGCCAAATGAGCGGAGAGTTAGTTGAGTCATTGAGTAAGTTGGTCAGTGAGTTGACTGGAATTACTGAGTTGAGATACTGAGTCTCAGCGAGCGTTCAGAGAGTTCCGAAAGCGAACTGTATTGCATTGTCTTTTGCGGCGATTTGAGCAGTTGTGTGTCAAGTTTTTAACTGCTGTTTTGTGCTCTATTGTTGTGAAAAGAGCTGTATTGAGTCTACTAGAACGAGAAGTTCTGGAGTTGTAAAGGAATCTGTGAAGAGTTATATTGGAATAAATTTCTGCAAGTGTTGATCTGCTTTGGCTTCAAATCTTTCGAACCCATCCACCCAACAGTATTCCAAAACAATTATAGAAATGATTGTAAAAGTGACCTTTTAGTTATAGCCACCCTCAAAACTCGATAGAAAGCATTATCATTGAGATCGAATCCATCTGCCAGATCTCAACTCGATCAGATGAAAGCAAGTGGATTAATTAGACTTTAGCAGATTCGCTCGGCAGCCACACGCACAAAAAATATAAATCAAAGTTAAGGGCACTGTCTTCTTCTTTTAGTGTGAAAATGCCAGGTAAGCAGGCGTTCTCAAAAAGTTGGTAGGTGTGCGCTGTTGAAAAAAAATGTCAGAAACTACAGAATTGATCCTTATAAAATTTTAGCCACATATTCTGTACACTTATCGCTATATCCCGTACCAGAATAATTGCAAAATGTTAATTTTTTCTTTTTTTTTTTTTCTTTGGCAAAAAACATGGGGAAAAAAACACGTTTTTTAATTTTTTGTCCGTTATTTTGCTATTTTTGCAAATAAATTAATATTGGAGGTAGGGAATATAGCCACTGTTACGATAAACCTAAAACCCTTTTTTTTTTTTTTTTTTTTTTTTTTTTGAGATGGGCCGTTGTTCAGATATTTTTCAACAGTGCACACCACCTTCTTTTTGAGGACTCCTATTTATCTGGCATTTTCACACTATAAAAGTGGTTAAACTCAATTTTTTTTTTTTTTTTTTTTTTTTTTTTTTTGTCATTTACGAATGCTTTTGTTAAGCCTAACAAGTTTTATATCAATAAATATAAAAATAGTCTTTAAAAAAAAAAAAAAAAAAAAAAAAAGCGTTTTTTTTTTTTTTTATGCATCCAAGATAGACAGAGCCCTTAATATAAGGGATTAAAAAATACATACTTTCAGAGTACCACAATACATTGCGATTAAAATTTATTTAATATTTTTACTAGATTCTTAATTTTTTTCGCACTTAACAAGCGTTAGAAAACTAACATATATTAGTATTTTTCCATTCGATGGTTAAAGTTTAAACATCTAAATAGGGTATAATTGCACAAGTCGTAACTCAAATTATTATTTGCTTATAATTACTATTTTAATTATTTGTAAAATACAATAATTTACTACAGAGAACTTGCTAGATTTGTAAAAATAATTTGAATGATTTTTAACGTGGAATTATGTTTTGAAAATATTTAAAATAATTAACTTTTTATGAAAATGTTTTGATTAAAAATTAGTAAATAATTAGTTATTAATGTGGATCGATTAGACTGTTATATTTTATGCTTTAATAATTGCATTTTTAATTGTCGCCAACTGGTACCCGTCTAACGGAAGAGTTCCGACAATTGACAATTCCCGCATTTTTTTAAAGTGAAATTAGTTTATATTTATGAAGAATTTCTTTCTGATTCTATATATTCAAACAAAAGTTCTTAAAAAAATTTATTTATTTATATATTAAGAAAAGAAGATGCTCGAAAACCTCATCCGATTGCAATCCGATAAAAACTCCGCATTTTTAACTGTGACGTCAAACTTCCTTCCGTATGTATGGTTATCTTAAGTTGTGTATTAGACTGCATTTAAATTAATGGAAAATTTTAGAAATGATTCGGTTATTGGGTTTTGAGAAAATGTTCCCTACGTAACAAAAGAGATTTGAGAAATATCCAAAGTGAATACTTTTCGTTTTTAATAGCAAGTGGCTGATATTTAAAAATATTTTAAATACTCTTCTCGAAAGCATACAACGACAAATTGAGTATCATTTTAAGGGGACATGGGACACTGAAATCACCAAAAATGACGCTTTTTGTTTTCATTCTATAAAAATTGCTTATGCCACTAGCTTTAATTTCGCGTTTGAATTTCTGAAATCCGATGATTTTAAGTGGTAAAATCTTTATTTTAACTAACTATTTTAACGCATCGCACACTTGTTGGCAAAGGCTAAAAATGCGTTTTTCTCAGCTTTGCTTTTCCCCATTTTACTTATGTTCGAAAAGCTCCTTGCGATTCATTTTTTGATAAATCCACCTAATTTTTTTGTATTAATAATTTTTAATGTACTATAAAGAAATTTACACATGCTTTTTTATGTCACATAATTTTTTATATTTTTTTTCATGTTGGGAATTTGAAGTATGTGCATTTTTTAATGAGAAATCACTGGCGCCAAGTTTGAAATTTTATTTCTGTTCAACTATTGCACCTAAAGATAAAAGCATGTTTGAAAATGTTTATAATATATTGATAAACAACTTCAAATTTTTCTTTCACGTTCGTCAAAATATTGTGTCGCGAGGAGCATTTTGAAAAAAATTAAAATTTCGTGTTATTTTAATGCATTTTTCTCAATAATTTACTATCTATTTTATATTATCTGCTCAAATTGTGTTGTTTTGTTTAAAGTCACATCTTCTATGTTTATGCCAAATTTTATTTAATTCTTGGCAAAACTAAAGAATTTTGGCAAAAGTGTCCTATGTCCCCTTAAGCAGGAAGAATACAGTTTTCATTTCAAATGAGAAATTCAAAATTTGGTTGGTTAAATCAACCAGCAACGACTATCTGAAATTATTGTATTGATTTCAATAAAATAAACTTATGCATAATTTAGAAACTGTTTTGTTTTCCTTTTTGCAACGATACCTTTTTCTCACTCTATCCCGAACCAAAATTGATTTAAAAAAATATGCCACTTTAAATGCTCTAACACCTCCTTTACTTATGAATAGATCAACTGTAATTGCACATTGTGCTATTTGTATCAGATTCAAAATTAAAAAAAAAAAAAAAAAAATCAGAATCAGGGCAAATTTTTTGGAAAGTTGTGATGGTGTACATAATATGGCAATAAAAGTGGCACGAAAAAAAATTGGATTTTAAGCAAGTTGAGGAAACCTAAAGAACTTTACTTCTCTTAGTAGAATACTGTATCTAATTCTATATGACAATGACACCATATACAATGATACATTTCTTTCTTACTGCACTATGGATGTTTACGCGCGTCAGTAAACAACTGAATTGCTGTCAATATTCTATTAATTGTCACCATCTGGTTGATCGTAGAGACGCCTCTTTAGTTATATATAGTAAATTGACCGAATTGTGAGAAAAGAGTTTTTGCTTGTCTTTTAGTCTCTTAAGGGGGTCCAGTACCGAAATTTTTTCAAAAATGCCAATTTTTTTTTTCTGATTTTAAAAAATAGTTCATACATTCCTGAAGAGAATGATGTTTTTATCTTATTCCTCCGGTGATTAGAACGCCACAAATTTACCTGTTATTTAAACATCACTAATGGGCGTAACACCTTGAAGCGTCTGCTTAAAGTGCGTTTTTCGAGAACTAGTGTTTTTCACAGATGTTGCATATTCAAATCGATATATCTCCAGAACCATTTACAATTGGCTATTCAAATTTTTGGAGAATTTAATTTATATAGTTTTAAATATTTTGTCTGCACAGAATTTTATTTTTTTAATTCTGTTTTAAAATATAACATTTAGCGTAAAAGATAACATAAAAAAAAGCAAAAATTTCAATATTTTAACTTTGAGAATTTTTTTTTATTTTTTTTAATTCACCTATCAAAATTCTGTGAAGACAAAACTTTCTTTATATAATTATGTATTACAGAAAGCTTTCACTTTGAAAATTTTTTTATTTTTTCTTGACTTATATCAAAATACGCAAACATCAATTATTATGGATTTTTCTTGGTTTTTAAATTTTTTTTAAATAACTAAACACAATATTTAAAAAAACATATTTTCTCAAAGATATATAAATAGTATCTCACACATAAAATAAATTTTTGACATAAAAATGTAGATAAATAAAGTTTTTTTTTATTTTCGGTACCGGACCCCCTTAACAGCAATGGTTTTAGAACGGCAATACAGGTTTATAACAGCAAGATTGGTTTCGTGTGGTGATTATTAAATACAGTCCATTTCGCGGAGAGGAAGTCAATCTACCAGCGTCATCAATGGAATTTGTAATTATAGTAATTAACATAACTAAAATATTTAGCATTGAATCTTTTGAAATGAAGTCCTAATTCTATTAACACATTGTGACACTGATATTCCATTGTGATGATTTAAAATAGGTTCAATTTAAAAAAAAAAAAAAAAAAAAAATTACTAAAGAACATAAAGTTTGTAGATTACTGTCAATAGAAATTTACCTGCCCAAAACAGTGAAACAGGGATGAGAGTAATCAGAGAGCAAAAAAGAGGAAATCTAAAAATTCGTTAAAAAAGCTCGCGGAAGGAATACACAAAAATTCAATAAAAAAAGTATGCAGGAAGGATGATTCAATAATTTTTAAAGATACAATGACATTTCTCATACTATATAATAATTACATTTCAAATATTAGGAGTTAGTGAAGTAACCTGAGAGTAAAGGGGAGCCAAGAGGGGAAATCTTTTGTTTAGACATGAGGAAAAGTATACTTTTTGCAGGAAAAACTGCTTCAGATCAGAAAAATGTGAATCCTCAAAACAGGGACAAAAGAGAAGGACAATTTTATATAAAAAAAACAAAAAGGAGGAAATCCTCCAAAAGGAGGAAAACTGTCATCCCTGGTGAAATTAAGATTTAAACTACATGTCCTAACTTATGCAATTTATCTTGTAAAAATTATTTTTCTACCATTTAAACTACTCAAATATTAAAATCATGGCGTTTTAAATCATTACTTAACACTACTATCAATCCATTAATAAAACCGACCCCCTTTTAATTTAAAATAAAAAAAATTATATATTCAAACTAAGATATTAATTAAAAAATATCATCTTTCTGCAAGCCATTAACTAATATTTTATCATATTCTTTTTAACAAAGATTACTCTCAAATCGAAAAAAAAAAAAAAGCTTCCAAAACCCGAAACCAACCTAATCCTTTTTACACATAAAACAAGGCAGAACTTTAAAAAAAAAAAAAAATGCATAAAATGGCTTCCAGTCCTGCTTGATTAAACCAAATCATCCTAATTAACCACTCCTTTCGTTGCCTTAACCCATAACCCAAATTACATAAAACTCATTACATCCCCTTACGATTAAAGTGAATTCTAAATATGCATAGCCACGATTCCATATATGTATAGCGAAACAAAATCAAAATGGCGCCTATTCTGTATATATAGCACACACAAGAAAAATAATAAAAATGGCGCCAAATCATTTTCATTTACAGTTAATTTATTCGATAATGGTTCTCGTTCTAGCTGTACCCTTTGGCAAATTCTTCATCGATAAAAGATTCATAAGAAAAATTTAATGAAAGCTGCGTTATATAATATCCGAGGTATTATTTTTTAAATCTTAATTATTTTTTCTTGGTTTTAACATTTACCCTTGAGCTAAGACGCTTTGAAAGGAAATGATTCTTTTACCATATTAGATTTTAGTATGTTGGAAAGATGATGTATTATAATAATGACTGCGTAACTTTTGCTTAATTTCGTTTCCGAAATTGTTCACAGTGACAAGGAGTTAGGAATTTTTTTTTTTTCGTAGTTGATGGAAATGGTTAAATATATAACTTTAATCCTTCTTTTTTTTTTTTTTTTTTTTTTTCGTAACTGACCTGGATTTGTAAATAGCTTGAAATTTAAAGTTTTTCGCTTTAAATGAGCTTTATTTCTAGGGGGGTCCAGTACCGAAATTTCTTCAAAAATCCCAAATTTTTTTCTGATTTTAAAAAATAGTTCATACATTCCTGAAGAGAATGATGTTTTTATCTTATTCCTCCGGTGATTAGAACGCCACAAATTTACCTGTTATTTAAACATCACTAATGGGCGTAACACCTTGAAGCGTCTGCTTAAAGTGCGTTTTTCGAGCACTAGTGTTTTTCACAGATGTTGCATATTCAAATCGATATATCTCCAGAACCATTTACAATTGGCTATTCAAATTTTTGGAGCATTTAATTTATATAGTTTTAAATATTTTGTCTGCACAGAATTTTATTTTTTTAATTCTGTTTTAAAATATAACATTTAGCGTAAAAGATAACATAAAAAAAAGCAAAAATTTCAATATTTTAACTTTGAGAATTTTTTTTAATTCACCTATCAAAATTCTGTGAAGACAAAATTTTCTTTATATAATTATGTATTACAGAAAGCTTTTACTTTGAAAAAAAAATTATTTTTCTTCACTTGTATCAAAATACGCAAACATCAATTATTACGGATTTTTCATGGTTTTTAATTTTTTTTTTAAATAACTAAACACAATATTTAAAAAAACATTTTCTCAAAGATATATAAATAGTATCTCAAAGATAAAATAAATTTTTTACATAAAAATGTACATAAATAAAGTTTTTTTTTATTTTGAATACCGGACCCCTTTAAGTGAATGTCGAACATTTTATAACAGTAGAAACTTCTGCAACATCATTAAGTTTATACCATCATTTTTACTTAATTCAATTTTCATATTGAAAACACTTTAAGCATTTTTATGAATGTGAATTAAAAGAAAAAGCTTCATTTTCAATGTCCTTTTATACTTCTTTAAAACTAATAAAAGACTTTAAACTAAACCTAACGTGTGGAACATCGCACAACTTTCAATTATACTCTCGTGAATTGGAGTTATTTACAGTTTTTTTTTTTATTTTCATTCACTTAGAAAAAATGACCAGTTTGGCAATATTTTTGGCGATAACTCTAATATGAGAAAAATGGTCGTTGATGAGCAATGCTCAAGGCATGAGTACTTCGTGTCAAAGACATTTTTATTTCAACTTTTTACGTCTTTATATCATTTTTGAGGGAATTTCGAAGGTTGGTTGTTTAGAACACTATATAAGTGGCATTACCACAGTGATTTTCATCAAAATCATTACAACCTTTTTTTTAGCAAATGCTGAAAAACATTATTTTTAAACAATAGTTACCCAATGCGCATGCGCAATTTTGAAGAAAACCTTAATGGTAGGTCTCGTGACCACCAGTAACTCATACGCATAACTTTGGCATCTTAAATCAAACCATTCGGGAGCAATGCTAATAACAAACACACAGATATACATTTTTCTAGACCAATCTTTGAAGTCAGGATATTTCAAAACGCGGAGAAATGCAGATGAGAAAATCGAAATTTTTTTTTTTTTTTGATCGACAATACTTTTATTTATGTTAACATATGAGTAATTGAAATTAATAAAAGTATAGTATTGTCAAAAGTAACAAAAAATTTGAAATTCTCTGGAAGTAAATCAACAACTGGGATACACTATAGAACTTGTATCTGAATAATATCATTCATCATGGAATTTTATAATTCATACCCTCATTTTTTTTTTTTTTCAGATATGTTAGTTTTTAACTCTTGTTAAATGTAAAAAAAAAAAAAAAAAAAAAAAAAAAAATTACGATTCTAGATAAAATATATATATATATATATATATATATATATATATATATATATGATTCTAGATAAAGGCACCAGTGCTAGTTGAATTTTTTTTTTTTTTTTATCTAGAATCATTTTTTTTTTTTTTTTTACATTTAACAAGAGTTAAAAACTAACATATCTGAAAAAAAAAATTAGTTGAGAATGTTTAATTACTTATTTAAAATTTAATTATCTGATTATAGTCAAAATGCAACACTGACAACTAAATTTGAGAGACTGAGAGAAGCAACGGGGTCCATGTGATTTTTCTTAACTTTTGAGAAAATGCACTTTAAAGTTTCTTATTTATATTCAATTCAACGAAAATTATTTTTTTATTCAAATACTAACCTCTAGAATGAAGATATCACTAGTTGTATTTACATATACCTATTATGATTTTTTATTTTTTTGTATACTTCTAGTTTCAAATGCATTACCAACTCCATTCATTAAAAAAAAAAAATATCACTTGGACTCTTTTGCTTCACAGGACCTCATTTGTGATTTATTTTTCACTTCAATTTTAATTGTTTACGAAACACAATATTTATTTACATCGAACATACTAGAATTTTAAACATAACTTAAATGGCTTTGATTTCACAGAAATTTGTTTGAAAGCGTTTGAAATTTCCCATATTTTCATCAAAACATCAATATTCAAAATTAATTTAAAAATTAGTTATTGCTTGAATGTATTAGATTCTTGTAGATTCATTGTACTGCATTATCCAATTTACTTGGTGAACCTTAAGGGGGTGCGGTACCGAAAATAAAAAAAACTTTATTTATGTACATTTTTATGTCAAAAATTTATTTTGTGTACGAGATACTATTTATATATCTTTGAGAAAATGTTTTTTTAAATATTGTGTTTTGTTATTTAAAAAAAATTTAAAAACCAAGAAAAATCAATAATTATTGATGTTTGCGTATTTTGATATAAGTCAAGAAAAAATAAAAAAATTTCAAAGTGAAAGCTTTCTGTAATACATAATTATATAAAGAAAATTTTGTCTTCACAGAATTTTGATAGGTGGACTAAAAAAAATTAAAAAAATTCTCAAAGTTAAAATATTGAAATTTGTGCTTTTTTTTATGTTATCTCTTACGCTAAAAATTATATTTTAAAACAGAATTAAAAATAATTCTGTGAAGGCAAAAGATTTAAAACTATATAAATTAAATGCTCCAAAAATTTGAATAGCCAATTGTTAATGGTTCTGGAGATATATCGATTTGAATATGCAACATCTGTGAAAAACACTAGTGCTCGAAAAACGCACTTTAAGCAGACGCTTCAAGGTGTTACGCCCATTAGTGATGTTTAAATCACGGATAATTTTGTGGCGTTCTAATCACCGGAGGAATTAGATAAAAACATCATTCTCTTCAGGAATGTATGAACTATTTTTTAAAATCAGAAAAAAAAAAATTGGGATTTTTGAAGAAATTTCGGTACCATACCCCCTTAAAAACTATTTTTTTTTTTTTAATTGAAGCCTTTAAGCCTTTTACATATTTGGAAGTATTGCTAGGCTATAAGTAAATTTTATTTAAAAAAAAAGTTCACATAGTTCTCTAAATTTTTGAAACTTTAAAATTAAAAAAAAAAAAAAAAAAAATCATAAGATTTCAATTATATCTTTTTTAAATTTTTCAATATTTCTTTCCTGAACTTTTTAAAATAAGATGTTCCTAGTAATATACTCTCGTTTGGGCAGCGGATTTAGAATAAGTAAAACAGAGTTTTTGAGAAAAACTATAAACTACTATACCTATATGTAAAAAACCGTAAAAAAAAGGGATATTTTTCAACATTTAAATTTATATAAAAAAAATATAGTTATTCAAAAATCCATGCTTTATTTTGTCGAATAGATCTTTAGAATGACACAAAAAAATTTGCAAGTCATTTAATTCATATTTGCTGAAGTTTTAGCTTTTTGAGTAAGGTGAGAATTCCAAAAATCCTTAACTAAAAAAAATGCGTTCGAGACATCGATGGAGTTATTGCAACTATGCTAAATTCTTCATAAAAATATAATTTTTCTGCAATTGCAGTTACTGCATCTGTATATAGCTAAAAAACTTTCAAATTTTTGTGGAAACAAGGCATACCAAATCCCCTTAAATTGAATTAAAACTTTTTTTATTGGTTGATACAAAAACTGAAGTTATCTCTGATAAAAAAAAAAGTTTACACTGGTTTCTCACAAATCGAGTTTAAATATTGCGGTAGTGATCTTATAGGTTCTTATAGGTAGGTTCATAAAAATATACATAATTTCAAAAGTATTATATGAATATCGAAAAGAACATATTACCATTTGAAAACTACCAAGCTCATGATTATTTTGAAATAAAATGACAAAAATGGATATTTTCACCAAATTTCCAATATGTACAGGCAATAAAAAGTCACCAAAAGTAAATGCCTATGATAAAGTTATCTTAAATAGCTCTTTAGGGAAAAGCAACACTTGATGTTTAAAATACGTATGTAATTTCATTAGCATGAAACAATTTGAATTCTAAACTTTATTTCGACGTTTAACCGCTTACATGTGTCAATAAAATGAAAAAAATGGAAATTTCCTTTTTAACAAATTCAAAAGTTATACAGAATTTAAACAAAATAAAAAGTATAGTATCGTAAAAACTGGTGTAAAATATGCATTTGTTAGGAGTATATTGTAACTCAATTATTCTTTATACTACAGTAAACAGTGACGTATTTCTTTGAAAATTCGATTTTATTTTATTTTGTATGTAATTATAAATAGTGACGTATTTCTCTTAAGGTTCGATTTTATTTTATTCAACTTATTAATAGCGATAATACAGGTTAGAAAGAGGTGGTAACACCTGAACCAATCTCGAAATTTCAAAGCATTTCCATCACGTGATTGGTTAGCTGGATTTTACTAGAAAATTCTGCCGCGACACTATTAAAGGAGGCGAAAAATCGAATCTAGAGAGCAGGCGATAATTGGATGCTGTTTCGAAAGCATCGGATCTTTTGATTACCTTCACTGTACCTGAATTTATCGCTGAGTTCAAAATTGTACACACAGAAACTTGTACTGAAGCATGATTAGCAGTTGTTCAAAGATGTCCTCTGAGAAAAACTTCGAACGATATCAACAATGGAGACACATTATAAAATTTCAACATGGAATTTTTTTATTATTGTTATTACATAATATATATATTATGTAATATATATATATATATATATATATATATATATATATATATATATATATATATATATATATATATATATATATATATATTATTATTATTTAATATATATATATATATATATATATATATATATATATATATATTATTATTATTTAATATATATATATATATATATATATATATATATATATATATTATTATTTAATATATATATATATATATATATATATATATATATATATATATATATATATATATTATTATTTAATATATATATATATATATATATATATATATATATATATATATATATATATATATATATATATATATATATATATTATTATTTAATATATATATATATATATATATATATATATATATATATATATATATATATATATATATATATATATATATTATTATTTAATATATATATATATATATATATATATATATATATTATATATTATTATTTAATATATATATATATATTATATATTATTATTTAATATATATATATATATATATATATATATATATATATATATATATATATATATTAATAATTTAATTATATATTATTATTTAATATATATATATATATATATATATATATATATATATATATATATATATATTAATAATTTAATTATATATTATTATTTAATATATATATATATATATATATATATATATATATATATATATATATATATTATATATATATATATATATATTATATATATTAATAATTTAATTATATATTATTATTTAATATATATATATATATATATATATATATATATTATATATATTAATAATTTAATTATATATTATTATTTAATATATATATATATATATATATATATATATATATATATATATATTATATATATTAATAATTTAATTATATATTATTATTTAATATATATATATATATATATTAAAAAGAAGTGTGTTTTAAGAAGAAACTCACCTAAGGTTATATTATGTGATAAATTTACCCAAACTTTAACACTCTTCAGTTGACGTTAAATAACTTCTTAAGGTTAAAAGAGTATATAAAGTAGGTGTATAAATGCATTAGTGACGAAACCTTCTGAATTCTAAACCTTATTTTAACATTTTACAGCTTATGTAAATTAAATGAAAAAAAAAAAATATTTTCAATTTTCGTTTCTGCTTTCTTTGAAAGTAATAAAGACTTTAAACCAAATAACGTCACAATGTATGAACTAATAGTGTATTGTTAAATACTGACACGCATTGTGTATTTGTAATAAGTAAATTCCTCTGCTGAATAATAATAATACAAAGCTTTTCAGGAGAAAATTTCATAAACGGCTATAAAATCGCCATTAGTACCCTAAGCGACACTAACTGTACAAAATCATGTTTAAAAAAACCCAAACACGATCGTCTATGAATATTAAAACACCATTCCACACTCAAACGTATGTAAGAAGAAGAAAAAAACACTAAAAGGAAATTAATTTATTTTACCATCACAAAAAAACATCTTCAAAGGTTCTTTCTATCAGGGGACCATTTTAAAAAAATATAAAAACTTCATCCCATTGACAATAACTGACAACAAACGGAGTAGGCATCTCAGTAAACAAAAAAAAACAACTTCGCATTCAATCCATTAACCTACAAAAATAGAAAAGAGGTTCAAGATGAGGATAAAATTTTTTTTATCACCCCTTATTCCATCAAAGAATTGACTGATATGAAGTCTCACCCCCCCCCCCTCCCACCTATCTCTCTTCTTCTTCTTCTTTCTAGTTGCCCCCTTTCTTTTTAAAGTACATAAAATACGCATTAACGGCCCTGGGCAACGCAGTTTCTCGCCGAGAAATGAGATTTCTTGTAATCGCTGTACCACGTGACGTTTTGGAAGAAGGTGTGGGGGGGGGAGGGGTGACAGCTGGACTTGAAATAAAGTGAGATTGGGAGTATTTTCCGTTGTTTTTTTTTGTGGGGGAGGGGGGGATTTTTTGTTTTGCTCTGGTGAAATGAAAAAAAAAAGAAAAAAATGATTTTATTGAGAATGGGGATTATATGTTCCATAAAATGGTATGTGTCACTTGACTGTATTGGTTTATTAATTTTTGAACGTGTTGCTAGTCTTGAAAGAAGAAATGAAAGCTACAGGGTCTTTTATAAGTTGCAGAATAATAAGGTAGACACGGCGATGAGCGTGACAAACAATTTCACCTCGTTTGTGGTAATCTCTACTGAAAGTTTTCCGGGTTTACTCCCATTCCAGATGTAAATGCGGTCCTGTTTACTTTTGGAAAAACTTGCAAGAAGACATTCCTTCTTTCAGACCCTGGGGGGGGGGGGGAAAGAATGGGATAGTTAGCCAGGATATTTCGCATAGGCCACACGAAAGTTTTCTCAAGCAGAAACGCAGCATGAAAACAAGCAACAAAATATAGAGAAACTGCTATAACATACACGTGGTCAGGCGTAGATTTTTTACACGCTGGCGAGAAAAACGTGTGTCGCATTCATAGACTTATTATTATCAATAGACTGCGCGTTCCCACTTCAATTATTCAACGAGAATGAAACCAAAATGAATCACATGAGTAGGGACTTTTTGGGAGCAGGGTTGCAGATTTGGCGGGTTTCTCCTCACTCGGGCGATAAAGGATAATAAGATTATTAGATTAATTTTACGACGTAGCCAAATTAAAAACCACGTGACTGATAGACGAATGTTGTGATTCATTTCGGTTTCATTCTCGTTGTATGATTGAAGTGGGAACGCGCAGTCTATCGATAATAATAAGTCTATGGTCGCGTTCTCAAAGTCGTTCGCTGGAGGATACAATCAAACCTAAGACCTGATTTACACGCTACCAGTCGAGGTTCCAGTTTAGATCGCCAGTCAGTGACGTCATGTGAGGTCACCAGGATACTGATTAAAGTAAACCAAGCATTTTCTGTCTACTGGCGCCGGCGACTCCGATCAACCAATCACGTGCGCTCTCCCCTTACCATCGATAAACGGCGCAACTGTCGCTTAGCTGACGTCACACAACTGGCGATCTAAACTGGAGGCCCGACTGGTAGCGGGTAAATCCGTCTTATTTTTCAAGCTCATTGAAACACTTGGCCGCAGATAACTGTTCTTGTTGCCATATTCGTGTGTTATCGTCTTTAATTTTGATATTTAAAATAACTATGCAATGGAATACTACTTGGATTCTGAACTTATCATTCTTGAAATTGGAAATATCCATATCTTTAAGATACAAGGCATAATGATTTCGAAAACTGCGAATTAAAATGAGTTGCTTGGATTGTTAATGGAATCATGTTCCCCTGGAGTTCACAAACAAAATACTGAGTTCGCGTTTTTAACCCTTTGCACTCGAGCCCTTTTTCGCGAGGAGGGACCAGCAACTCGAGACGTTTCGTGGCATTCATGGTTCGGTTTGAGGTTAAGCATTCACTTTATAGAAACTAAACACAGTCATTGAGTCATTAGCCTTGCATCGAATTTCCGCATCAAATCAAGTAGTCTTCTCGTGTTGCGACATCCAATCATGTGTTGCCTGAGAAGCGCCGCTCGAGCGCAAAGGGTTAACACTCACGTGTTTGCCAGGCTTGGATAGCTTTTCAAACTGAATAGATTTGGTTGTTTTCAGATTATCTGGCGCCGTCAGCAACACGAGGGCTATAATGCACCGAAACATTCGTCATTAGACAAGCCAACATACATTTGAAAACACCCATGCCTAACGCGGGACTCGAACCCGCAACCTCGCTGTCTAGAGGCTAGCACGCTAACCACTATACCGTTCAAACTGAATAGAAAGAAGCTGCGTGTTGCCGACCAAACGGTATGGTGGTTAGCGTGCTAGCTTCTAGAGAGCGAGGTTGCGGGGTTCGAGTCCCGTGTCAGGCATGGGTGTTTGTAAATGTATGTTGGCTAATGACGAATGTTTCGGCGCATTATAGCCGTCGTGTTGCTGACGGCTCCAGATAATCTGAAAACAACCAACCAATCAAAGAAGCTGCATTTACAAAGCATGAAAAAAAGCATGAGCGGACTTAGCCTATCGTGAAGGTTTCTCTCTTGCAGCTTTCATACCACAAAATATCCAAAACAATCGCATACGTCACACTTTAAACCCTCAGACAGACATATTTATTACTTTTTTTCCAAACAAATACCATCTAAAAAGCAAGTTCCTGTCAATGTCTTGTCTTTTGGAAAGCCTCTGAATTCGAATTCGGTAGTAAAAAAAAACGGCCAAATCAATCGAAATGCTGCTCTTCTCATTTCTTAGAGTGCTTGCATTTCTCATGGATGCAAATCGTACAAACATTTCTTGAGGTTTACATTTACAACGTGAAATCAAATGATGCGTAATAGCCGTCATGTATAGGCGATTCGTGAATACATGCATGTGGTATCATCTGAAGGAAATATGAGTGTTTCTAGTTGGATGCATATTTTATTAAGTTTGCATTCATTCATGAAAAATATTGATTCAAAAACAAGAATCTGTATTTTGGGTTTGGGCATTTTGAGTCATATTCGTCTTCACCTTGAAATAGTTTGAACTATATATGCAGCTTAAAACTAATTTGAAAATAAATTTAAAGCAAGTCAGGGATGTTGACGGTACAATTCAACATTGAATAGATCTCAATACTGAATAGACTGTATACAACATTGAATAGATATCAACACTGAATAGACTGTATACAACATTGAATAGACTGTATACAACATTGAATAGACTGTATACAACATTGAATAGATCTCAACACTGAATAGACTTTATAGACTGTAAACAACACTAAATAGACTGTATACAACATTGAATAGACTGTAAATAACACTAAATACTGTATACAACATTGAATAGACTGTAAACAACATTGAATAGACTGTAAACAACATTGAATAGACAGTAAACAACACTAAATAGACGGTATACAACATTGAATAGACTGTATAAAACATTGAATAGACTGTATACAACATTGAATAGACTGCATACAACATTGAATAGACTGTATACAATTGAATAGACTGTATTAAGAGGAAGTCCTAGTAAAGATCATTCTCTATACTCTCTATGTCACAATCATCTAGCGCAGTGCATTTAGAAACTACTTTGTAGAACACTTTTGAAATTTGGCGAATAGGTATGAAAAAGATCACCTAATGAAATGACATACATTATTTTCATATAATGTCTATCCATTAAAAATTAAAATTAAAATACCCATAAAGAAAACCAGGTGGAGCCACTGCATATGCATTGACGTAAGGATTTCAGATATAAAATAAAATATATTAGACGCTATTTACGAGTTTTTAATTCATGACATTTCGTTAAGTGATCATTTTTGTACCTACTCATCAAACTTCAAGGTTGGTGAGTCGGTACGTAAAAGATCACTCAAGGAGATTACCTAAACGAAAAACTGTAAAATAGCGTCTAATATAATTTATTTTATATTTGAAATCCTTACGTCAATGCATATGCAGTGGCTCCACCTGGTTTTGTCATTTGTTATATTGATTTTCAGTTATAATAGATAGACGTTATATTAGTCCGAGAGCCGACTGCAATTTTTGGACCCCATCGAACATCAGTCTGAATTTTTTATAGAAATAGGAGAAAAGTGAGTAGATTACGAATCCACTGGTCTGCCGTGGCAAAAATGGCCGAAACTCATCAATAATCTACTTGGAAAGAGTTGAATTAAAATTCGATTGCCAAATATGTCATAACTTGGCAAACATAGAACAAACTTTTTCGTCTGGTAACCCACTGCATTTTGATTTTCAATGAGAAAAAACGCAAACGATTTCTGATCTTGGCTCGGAAAGCTTATATCTTTTAAAAGTAAGCCAAATTGGCGACATCAGTTACGTCATAAGTGACGTAATATTTTTGCCAGCTTGGCTCCCTTTTAATAGATGCAAGTAGACCGTCGCCAGATATCTGAATCGTCTGCAACCTTCTTAATTGAAAATGAAAGAGTGAGGGTTAACAAAAAAAAAAAAAAAAAAAAAAAAAGCTCATTATTTGTCAAGTTATGGCAATTGGATTTAGTTCAACTTATTAAAAGTCGATTTTTGACAACTTTCGGCCATTTTTGCCTCTGCAGACCAGCGGATTCGTAATCTACTCACTTTTCTCTAATTTCTATAAAAAATTCAGAATGATGTTCGAGGGGTTCCAAAAATTGCAGTCGCCTCTCAGTCTATATGAAAACAATTTATGTCATTTTGTTAATTGGTCTGTTTCGTACCTACTCACTAAATGTCAAGGTTTTATATCAAGTAGTTTCTAAATGCACTGGGCTAGCAGATTGCAACATAGCGAGTATAGGGAATGATCCTTTACTAGGACATTCTCTTCAAGAAACAACTCTAAGCCAAGCTTTCAGTTTTAAATCACTAAGAGAAGCCTTGTTAAAATCTTTAAAAGGCAAGGAAAATTCAATATCACAAATCTATGAAATCCTTTATTATCGAGAGAAAGGGGGCGTCCTCACAATCAAGCCAGGCTGTGACACATAAAGATATCGACAGGGAAGGGGCCCCATTTACTGACACGCCTTAACAAGTGGCACTAAATGCATATAGGCATTTGAATTATCGGAGGAAAGTATGAGTGTTTCTATTTAATACTTATTTTATAATTCTTGCATTTATTTATATCAAATATTGATTCCAAACAAGAATCTGTATTTAGTTTGGAATTATTGAGTCATATTCTCGTCTTGACCTTATATCCTTTTACCTTTATGTGCACCTTGCATTTTTTTTTAAACGAGGTATACATATTGTTACGAATTTTTGTATATTTGTAAATATTTCGTAGTGCTAATTTTGTAAATAGATAAATTTCTGTACATTTCGCATAAGGCAATGCAATGGTTTGTTTCCCGGCAATAGGGGTGTTATCGCTTGATAACGGGTTTTACAGAGGTAATTCTGGGAAGCGAGTTTCAAGGGGCAGGGCGTTTATCATTATGGTAATGGGAATCTCGCCAAATTGGCGAGATAGAGCCAATTTGGCGATGGTTTTGGCGACTAATTTTTGTCGCCAAATTTGGCGAGAAATCGCCAAATGTCACCAAACTTGGCGACCATTTGGCGACATTTTCGGTACATGTATAGGTACATGTAAATAGGACTTTTCGACTACATTCTGGAAAGTTCTCCAAATGTCTATCTCTTTAAGGTTCACGTATGTTCTCAGGTCATCCTATAAAAGCTCAGGGAGAGAGGGTGATGGAGTTAGTTGTCTCTCAACGTTCATTGTGAGAGCTGTATTCCTGACTTGAGTAGTTCTTGGATTTTGAGTCACTGAATTAGTTGACTGAGCATTCTTAAGCGAACTGTTTTGCATTGTCTTTTGCGGCGATTTAGCAGTTGTTTGTCAAGTTTTTAACTGCTGTTTTGTGCTCTATTGAGGTGAAAAGAGCTGTATTTTGTCTACTAGAAAGAGAAGTTCTGGAGCTGTAAGAGAACTGTGAAGAGTCAGTTTGGAATAAATTTCTGCAAGTTTTGATCTGCTTTGGCGTCAAATTTTTCGAACCCGTACAACGCAACAATGTACAATTGATATGATTTTCTTTAATTTTTAGGTTATAATTTCAAACTTTTTGCCAGTATATCAGAATTAAAAATGATGCAATTATATATATAATTTTTTTTTTGTTCCGTTAATTTTTTAATCAGCTAATTGCAGTTAAAGAGACTAATTAGGACGTTATTAGAACATACATAAATAAACTTGAAATTAACTTAGCGGTACGATTTTTAATGCAAATAAAAAATATTATACTGATGCATGTTCCTATGGAGAATTTTGAATTTGGCTGAAATATTTATTCAATTATAAGTTTTTAAATAAAAAATTTAAAGAAGTATGCAGTTTTTAACAAAAAAATAAAATTAAAATATGCATAAAAAATGTGTTTATAACAATATATATATATTAGATTCTCAATAAGAAACACATTCAAGCGTTTACAGTTTACTACATTAATGAACGTGATACAAAACAGATTCACAAAACCCATTGTAATTTAAAAAGTAATTTGAGTCTCAGAAAGAAAATGGTATCATTTTAATGGTAATGAAGTCGTGAATATTTAAAAAAAAAAAAAAAAAAAAACCTCAGACTTAGTCAAATTTTGTAATTCGCAATGGAAAATCCGTAAACACAACGGAAATTCCGTAAAAACTACGGAAATTCTGTAAAAATACGGAAAGTCAATAAAAACAACGGAAAATCCGTAAACACTATGGAATGCAATGGAAAATTCTACTCATTTAGAAAAGCCAATTTTTCTACGTATTTTCCACAGTTTTTACTTCTTTCTACGATTAATCCATGACCAATACTCTTACATTACAATGAATACATTCGAAATATAACACAACCCAAACAACGCAAATATTGTTAATAGTGAGAGTATTGCCAAAAGATTGATAAAAGATACTTCGTGTAGGACTTTTTTGTAAGTTTTAAGGAACGTCCGTAAAACCGTACTCCGTACAAGCTACGGAAAATCCATAAAAACCACGGAAAATCCGTAAATACTATAGAATACAATGGAAAATCCGTTCATGATTTTTGTGTTTGTTTAATAAATATATCCATGTTGAA
This sequence comes from Linyphia triangularis, assembly GCA_963978545.1. NCBI lineage: Eukaryota > Metazoa > Arthropoda > Arachnida > Araneae > Linyphiidae > Linyphia > Linyphia triangularis. The sequence continues at coordinate 80,908,984 of OZ021730.1, read as the reverse complement.
AAATAGGGGATTAAACTTTGTCAGGATAACTTACCAACAAAAAACAAATATTTTGATATTTATATTACTTAGTTTTGTCGCAGTATATACATCATATACAAAACTCGTCTCCTTTCAATTTGCGTGATGCATGCTTTAAATTGGGGTTCAAAAATGTTACTATAAGGCAAATGTAGATGACTTTCAGCTGGAATCCCTCGTAGAAAATGTGACTAGTCCTGTTTTGGTAACAGCAGACAACTCTAGACATCATGGCGGGAGCTGGTCTTGTCTCTTAGGCAGGCCCCAATAAACAATAGTTCATTTTATAATTTTTGTTTTTCTAAATCGTTTCTAAAAAAAATCATAGGATTAAATGTACTTTTAATTTTTCTTAGAGTATTATTAGATTTTTTTTTTTTTTTTTTTTTAAAGCTTAGCTCAAAACTCTAAATTATAAGTCCCCATTTTTTTTTTTTTTTTTTTTTTTTTAGATTCTTTTTAATTAAAGAATTAATTATTTTAAAAGAAAAATTAAAAAATTTCATTGAAAAGCACAGGTAAAAAAAAAGAATCCGCACATTAATAATATACAGTTCTAGATTTCAAACTTCAAAAGATAGGAAAAATATAATCACCAAGAAAACTGGAATTAAAGTTGAAAAACACCCGGTCATGGTGTAAATAACTCAATATTAAAAGTTGTAATTCTGGTAGACTTTAAATTTTTGCTGTCATGCAACTCGGACATATCAGTCTTATTTTTAAATCCTTTATATTAACTTCGATTGTGTACGTGAGTGGCTGGGTATGTCAATGGCAGGGAAATCTGCGGTCTGAACCTTGGCAGACAGATTCGATGTAGATGACAACGCATTCTATTAAATTTTTGTGGTTGTCACTGTTCACTAAATGGTCACTTTTACGGAATACTAATAAACCAACTTACCGTCATCCAGTCGTGCTGAAATAGCATTTAACCGATTATTGAAGAAACTGTTTGCTGTTGCCAAAATTGTTTTAATAAATAATAATGTTTTAAGCAGAAAAAAGAAAGAAGATATTTGGGTATGGGCACATAAATTCGCATTAATTTTTAATGAATAATTTTTGAAATTTAGTCTGCAGCATATTTTGCTGACAAAGATGTTTTTAATATATAAAATTAGGCGTCAACACCAAGCTCAAGCCGACAACAGAAACGACGCTTTGTTAACGAATACGCTGACGCTTGACGCTTTGTTTTGCACCCACATCCAAATATCTTTTATTGTTTGGTTTTAACATTGGTTCGATTGGATGATGGTTAGTTGGTTTATTAGTATTCCATAAAAAGTAACCTTTTTAGTGACAGTTACAACCAAAAAAATTTGATAGAATGCGTTGCCATCTACATATCGAATCTGTCTGCCAAGTTTCAGCCCGATTGGATGACGGAAAGGGGCGGGGGGGGGGGTAATTAGGCCTTCGCTGATTTCCCTTGCAATTGACATACCCAGTTACACACTTACAATGCATATAAAGGATTTATATTAACAACTTTTTTATGGGTTATATTTTATCAAAATCATAAAGTAAAAATTATTAACAATTTACGAAGCTAGCGTCCTTTAGTAGCCTTATTGAAACATAAGTAGATTGTGAGGGTTTGCCCCTGCAAACGAAAAAAAAAAAAAAATAGGGAGAGGGCCGCCCTATGGAGTTTAGGGCTGGTGAATTTTTCACACATGACGCAGCGTGTGAATCCAAAGTCTGTGTATGACTGAACTCGGAAATGATGACCCTGGCACGAGAAGATTTTTCTTATATGGGATAATGTTTCCGGGATGGATCACCGTACATAAATGTTCTGTTTTTGGGGATAATTTATTGAAGTTCCTGATAGCTTAATTTATCTTTGGGCTGTTTTCGAAATTCGTTAGCCTGCTGTGAGCTGAATGATGTGGAAAAAAAAATAATAATAATAATAATTAACTCTTTCAGGACCGAGGATGTCAAACTTCCAACTTTTTTTACTTTAATTCTTTCAGTGTAGGAGGGTCGCAATTAAAATTCTAAATTTTTTAGGTTTTATTTTGGAAAAAAAAAATATGTTATGTATTAGTTTTAGCCGATTGGTTGGTTGGTTTGTACGTTCATAGACCTATTTTTATGCAGAATGATGACTAATCAGGCCGGGACCTAGAGCTTGATGTAGGATTACGAACCACAACGAACATTCATGCCTGTCCCGGGATTCGAATCCAACATCTTTTGCATGCGAGGTCGGAGCGTTAATCATTCAGCCATCAGGTGGGCATGGTTTCAGCAACAACAAAAAAATGGTATAAAAAATCTAGTTGGTTTTCCTGAGACTTCTAGAGTTATTTTTGTTTAAAAAGGCAAGACAGTATAACAACATCCGTGAATCCCAAGCTATAGATGATACTTATCGTCAGTCATTTTGAAATTAACCCTTGGTTTGCCGCGAGGTTGACAAATGGCCCCCATACATACTCAATAGATGGCAGCTCATGATCAAAGTCTTCTTACATTTTTTTTATTTTATTTTAGAGTTATTTTATAATATTTTTTAATTTTTACTTTATTCTGTTCAATAACGTTGAGTTTTTAATTAAAATACTCATTTACTTTGATATTTGGTCACGAATTGAATGGTATGCGCGAAATATCAAATTGCATGGTGTTTATAATTAAAGTCCAACTTTTAAAAAGCAGTGCAAAGGCACTGGTCAGAATGACCCTGAAAGTTGATCTGCATATATACGAAGAAGGATTGGTTGGTTGGTTGGTTGGTTGGTTGGGGATTTTGGCACAAGGACCCATAGGATCAAGCTGAAACTTATAAGAAGAAGGAAGAAATGGTATGGCATAAGAAAAACTATTTCGAATATTTTTTTTGTCCTTATGCCATACCACATTCTCTCTTCTTCGCGCATATACATGTCACATTTTATGCACACTGACGAGTATTCCTTTTTTAAAGCTTTTTGAAAGTTGATATTTTATTTTAATCACCCTGGGAGAATTATAATTAAAGTTCAATTTTTAAAAAGCGTGCCATAAAAAAAAATTATTCGAATTTTTGTTTCCTTCTTTCTCATACACTTTCCCCCATTTTTAAATATGTACGGGTCAAACTTTAATTTATTCTAACCAATATTTTCCCCCTGCTTTTTAAAAGTTGAGATTTAATTACAATCAAAGTTCAACCCTGTACATCATCTTGTCTACATAAGATACTCTATGTTGCGTCATCATGCAGTTGCTTATAAGATTTGACTTTTGTACAACTCAACTTGTTCTGAGTTTCTGTTACGAACTGAAAAAGTGCAAATGATAATTTTTTTTTAGAATGTAATAACGGTTGTTTTGTATTGTTGTTGTTCTAAACTTTTTGTAATAAAAGAAAGACGTGTACGATTTTGCTCTCGTTTCTTAAGGGGGTCCAGTACCGAAATTTCTTCAAAAATCCCAAATTTTTTTTCTGATTTTAAAAATAGTTCATACATTCCTGAAGAGAATGATGTTTTTATCTTATTCCTCCGGTGATTAGAACGCCACAAAATTACCTGTGATTAAAACATCACTAATGGGCGTAACACCTTGAAGCTTCTGCTTAAAGTGCGTCTTTCGAGCACTAGTGTTTTTCACAGATGTTGCATATTCAAATCGATATATCTCCAGAACCATTAACAATTGTCTATTTAAATTTTTGGAGCATTTAATTTATAGAGTTTTAAATAATTCTTCACAGAATTTTATTTTTTTAATTCTGTTTTAAAATATAACATTTAGCGTAAAAGATAACATAAAAAAAAGCAAAAATTTCAATATTTTAACTTTCAGAATTTTTTTAATTCACCTATCAAAATTCTGTGACGACACAATTTTCTTTATATAATTATGTATTACAGAAAGCTTTCACTTACAAAAAAAAAATTATTTTTTCTTGACTTATATCAAAATACGCAAACATCAATTATTATGGATTTTTCTTGTTTTTTTTTTTTTTTGTTTTTTTTAAATAACTAAACACAATATTTAAAAAAACATTTTCTCAAAGATATTTAAATAGTATATCATACATAAAATAAAATTTTTACATAAAAATGTACATAAATAAAGTTTTTTTTATTTTCGGCACCGGACCCCTTAAGTGTACTTGTTATCTTCCATAATTTGAAAAAGGATCCAAGTGAGAGGCGAATATAATTTTTGGACCCCATAGAAACATCATTCTGAATTTTTTATAGAAATTAGAGAAAAGTGAGTAGATTACGAATCCACTGGTCTGCCGTTACAAAAATGGCCGAAACTGGTAAAAAATCGACTTTTAATGAGTTGAACTAAATCCAATTGCCAAATGCGCCATAACTTGCCAAATAATGAGCATTTTTTTTATTTATTTGGTAACCCTCACTCTTTCATTTTCAATTAAGAAGGTTGCGGACGATTCAGATATCTGGCGACGGTCTACTAGCATCTATTAAAAGGGAGCCAAGTTGGCAATAAACATTACGTCACTGATGACGTAACTAATGTCGCCAATTTGGCTTACTTTTAAAAGATACAAATTTTTCGAGCCAGAAATCAGATATATCGTTTGCGCTTTTTTTCATTGAAATTAAAATGCAATGGGTTGCCAGACGAAAAAGTTTGTTCTCTTATTGGCAAGTTATGACATATTTGGCAATCAGATTTCAGTTCAACTCATTCCAAGTCGATTTTTGATCAGTTTCGGCCATTTTTGCCCCTGCAGACCAGTGAATTCGTAATCTACTCACTTTTCTCCATTTTCTATAAAAACTTCAGAATGATGTTCGATGGGGTCCAAAAATTGCAGTCGCCTCTCGGACTACTATACAACTTGTCAGCGCCACAGTCATTCGTCTAATATCGAAGTCCATTGGTGTCCCGTGGATCATCGGGGTTTCATGTCATGCCTTCTTTTTCAGATCCGGAAGTCCAAAAAGGCATTGGAGAGATCTACACACAACTGGAAAGCAAAGCTGAAGAAGTAGTGTAATCTGGATTGTTGAGACAGTCCTTGAATACCGCAGACGTTGACCCGTGTCTCGAGATGTTTTTCCTAATCGGAGGAGATTTGCAAATAACCTCAGTCCTGGTAAGTCCCGATTTTTATATTTTGGACCCCAGTTAATGATTTTAAAAATCAAGAGTTTTTTTATTGTCTGTACGTTGTTCCTTAAATATCTATTTACCAGTAAGTGGCAAATGAATTATTTCTCCGATCAGTTGTAGATGTGTTGAAAGTTTTCACAGACGGAACAACCAGTGACTCGTATTTTCTGACTATTTAAAAGATACCAAGTTATTTAGAATACATTTATGTCTTGTTCCTCTAAACCAACCATGTTAACTGAGAGTTTTTTTTTTTAAGGAGGAGTCGGCATTTAAGAACGTCAAAAAATCAATTCTGAGATTAATAATGTTAAAATAACTGCAAACAATTTTGAATCCGACAGTGCAAAAAGTTACAATCTCGCTAAATTAGAAGTATTTTTTATAAATTTTTAAAAAGAGCATTGTCCCTCAATGTGTATTACCGTTTTCAACTTTTACGACCTTTATATTCAAACGCAATTTTGGAGACGTTAGGAACATTTACTAAAAAAAAACTTATTAAAGATAAATGCATAAAATTTTTAACATATATTCTGACCAATATATTACATAATTTGAGTGTAACATTTTAAAATATTTTGTTAGGTTTCCCGAAAAAAATTATAAGGTCTGGTATTCTATAGAATTTTCAAAATATATACATTATGTTTACGAATAAAACTTGATAAAATCTTTACTTTTGAAAATATTAAAAAATACTACTCTCAAATTGTGTAATGTACTTGTAAGAATATATATTATAAATTTTAGGCATTTATCTTTAATAGTTTTTTAGTAAATGTTGCTTATGTCTCCAAAATTGCGTTTGGAGATATGGGCCGTAGAAGTTGAAAATGATAATACAAATTGATACACAACACTTGTTTTAAATATATATATATATATATATATATAAATACTTTTAATTAGCGAGATTAAAACTTTTTACACTGCCGGATTGAAAATTGTTTGTAGTTTATTTCACAATATTAATCTCAAAGTTGATTTTTTGACGCTCCTAAACTCCAAAATAATCAAATATTATATAAAATCCCGATTTCTACATTTTATAAAGCCAGTACAAAATTATTTCTAATCAAGGTTTTCCATGTTCATTACGTTGGTCCATTTACAAATGTGACAGTTTTGGGTAGGGAAAAAAATTCTGAGGTCGGTTTTAGATCTGTTGAAAATTTTCAGATGGAACGACAAAAGTGATATGTATTTTCTTGACTATTTATAACATTGTAAATTATTTATAAAAAACAAATATTTGTCTTATTCCGGAAAACCAAGTATTTACGTTGAATCTTCTCATTTAAAAACAAATAATTATGACAATCATTTTCGGAGTTAACCCTTTCGAAACATTTTTATCAAAAAAGTGTGATATCTGAATTAAGAGTCCTTTTTAGTTTTATTTTCAAATGTATAATTTCGGAATCTCTTTTTTGTGATCGTAATTAATCATCGGTCTACACTTCTTACTGGTAAGTGTGGACTGTCCAAATTTGAAATACTTCAACAATTGGTAATTACTTATAATAATAGAGTGTCTCTGTATGCAACTAACTTATTAATTACTTAATAGCATCATAAATGTATAAAACCTAAGTATAAGGAATATAATTAAATTTCAACTTTCTAAAAGCTATAAAAAAAGAATTGGTGCTTAGAATGACCTGAAATTTGACTTTAATATGTGTGAAGAAAGGAAAAGTAGGTCGAAATAGTTTTTCTCTTTAACCATATCGTTTGTATTTTCTTCCCATATATATTCAGGTTAAAATTCCGGGTCATTCTGACATAGTGGTATTTAACCTACTGAAATGCAACTATTGACTGATTTAGTTTGTAATAGATAATTTAAGCACTCATAACTGACGTTCGTTATTTGATTATTATGTAATCTATTTGAAACTGAAACGCAAATATTGAGTATTTTCATTTGAAATATTTGACCAATGCACGCACTCAAAGTTTACGATTTTTTAAAAATAAATATTTGATCTATATGAAACTGAATTACAACTATTGAGTTCTCTTAACTTTATCGCTCGAATAATAATGACTAGGGGGCTTCGCCCCCTGCTCGCTAACGCTCGCCAACCCCCAAACACCTCGCTGCGCTCGGATTGAGCGGCTTTGCCGCTCGAATTTGTGGTTAAAACATCTTGCTGCGCTCGAATAGGTTTGCCAGCCATAAAAAATGTAACCAAATTTTTATAACTTTAATGGAAAGCCTAATAGAGAAAACACCCAAATTGCAAGTTTCATAATAGAAAGTTAAATATACTATCCGCCAACATTCTGACTTAAAACTTCATTAGTTATGCCCTTACATTGAAGTCCCAATATCTTTTATTTATTCTGATAAGTCGCCCCGTTAGAGAACGACGTCCAACGCGAAGCATTTTCTGGATAGAAATACTTCAAAATAATAATTACTCTAATACAAAAATGCTTCAGAAAAACAGAAAAAATCTACTTTGAAACGAAGAGTTTAAAAAGAGCTTTAAAATTAGCAACGGGTTTGTTGTTTACATACGTAAGGATAGCTTTAAAATTAGCAACGGTTGGTTGGTTGAACCCCCGAGCAGCGGGTTTGTTTACTTAAGGATGTTGCCATTCTTATATTCAAAATCATTGAGGCTTTGTAGTAGCTTAATGATGAAAAATATTGAAATTTAACTAATTAATAAAGTGTTAATAAATTATTTTGGCACGTTTTGGCAAATCTACAGCTTATTTAATTTAAAATGACACCTTGATCAGTGAAATTGGTTGAGTAGTTTAGGCGGACGGACTAACCCCAAAAAACGTATTGCCTATTAAATATATAGATAAAAATTTTATTTATTTGAGAATTCAGTCTCTTCCAATGCTAAAATTGATGAACTTCTAAAACTTGATTCAGTGGCTATGTGGTTAGCGCCCAGGCTCCGCCAGGCCAAAACTGCCGGGTTCGAATCCCGGTTTAGGTACGGTTGGTTGGTTGGTTTATACGCTCAACGACCTATTTTTATGCCCAATGAAAGCTAACCAGGCCTGGACATACATCTTAGCTTGTATTCCGAACCACAACGAACATTCATGCCTAACCCAGTATTTAAATCCGGCACTTTTGGCATGCGAGGCCAGAGCGCAAACTCCACAGCCATCAGAGAGACAGGTTTATTCACGATTGTTTGTTGTGATTCGGAATCCAAGTCAAGCGGTAGGTCCCGGCCCGATTAGACGTTATAATGCGCCAATAATAGAACACACCAGACTACCAATCTAAAACTTGCATTCGATTTAAATCATATTCGATTAAAATCACATTCGATTAAAATCACATTCGATTAAAATCACATTCGATTAAAATCATATTCGCTCAAAACATTCACTTTCCTCATTTTCCAAGCACCCAATTGCGGAAAGCCTCTTTCCGATCGCAAAAACCGAACCCCCGATCGATATCAACATACTCCCCACCTTCATTTTTACGAAACGTGAACATGAAACAATAGGTTCCCCCAACAACAAAAACTTCCGCTCATATAACCCAAAGGGGGAAATAACCTCAAAATATAATTGAGATGTAAATATTTAAGCAGTAGCATCGCACCGCTAAATCTCCAAGGGTACCCAATAGCACCATCTTTCCTTTTGTTCGGCCTATAAATCATGAAACTACTGGAATTCCATGTTTTCTTTATGGGAACAATCTCTCGGTTGACGGGAGTGAAAAGTGTTCGATCGCGGAAATGCTTTTAATAGCTTCTTTATGAACTGGGAGATTTAGGGAGGTTTATAGTTTTAAATTTAATTATAGGGTTATATGTGTGGTTTAAGAAAGTATTTGTGTTGTATTTTTGATGAGGAAATTCGAAATGCTTTCGGGTGTTTTGGTTTCAAAATATCAGAACGTGAGGAGATATGTTTTCTTTGTCGCTTTATGTATTTAGTTTTGAAATTAATATGTATTAAGAATATTGAAGAGGCGTTGGTATCGTAAAATTTATTTTAAAAAATTGAATTTTAGTTTAGTATTGCTTATTAAACTTTAAATGTGTCCCTTTAAAATGATACTTCGTTTGCAATAAAACATCAATACCTTGACGGAGTAAAAAGGGTGACATTGCCCGGTGTTTGATCGTGAATATGCTTTTAATAGCTGTTTAAGAACTGGGAGATTTAGGGAGATTTATAGTTTTAAATTTAATTATAGTGTTATGTGCGATTTAAGAAAGTATTTGTGATGTACTTTTGATGAGGAAATTTGAAATAATTCGGGTGTGAGTTTCAAAATATCAGAACGTGAAGAGAAATATTTTTTTGTCGCTTTATGTATTTATTTTCAAAATTACTATATATTAAGAATATTGAAGAGGCGTTGGTATCGTGAAATTTATTTAAAAAAATTATTTATAGTTTATTATTGTATATTAAAATTCAAATATGTCGCGTTAAAATGATACTTCATTTGCAAAAATGCATCAATGTGGCGTTGTCAGGTGTTTGATCGTGAAGATGCTTTTAATAGCTTCTTTATGAACTGGGAGATTTAGGGAGGTTTATAGTTTTAAATTTAATTACAGGGTTATGTGTGGTTTAAGAAAGTATTTGTGTTGTATTTTTGGTGAGGACATTTGAAATGCTTTCAGGTGTTTTGGTTTCGAAACATCAGAAAGTGAGGAGAGATGTTTTCTTATCGCTTTATGTATTTAGTTTCAAAATTAATATATATTAAGAATATTGAAGGGGCGTTGGTATCTTAAAATTTATTTAAAAAAAAATATTTTCAGTTTATTAAAATTCAAATGTGTCGCGTCAAAATGATACTTCATTTGCAAAAATACACCAATGCGGCGTTGTCCGGTGTTTGATCGTTAAGATGCTTTTAATAGCTCTTTAAGAACTGGGAGATTTAAGGAGGTTTATAGTTTTAAATTTAATTACAGGGTTATGTGTGGTTTAAGAAAGTATTTGTGTTGTATTTTTGATGAGGAAATTTGAAATGCTTTCGGGTGTTTTGGTGTCAAAATATCAGAACGTGAGGAGAGATGTTTTCTTTGTCGCTTTATGTATTTAGTTTCATAATTAATATATTAATATATATTAAGAATATTGAAGAGGCGTTGGTATCGTAAAATTTATTTAAAAAAATTGAATTTTAGTTTAGTATTGTTTATTAAACTTTAAATGTGTTCCGTTAAAATGATACTTCGTTTGCAATAAAACATCAATACCTTTACGGAGTGAAAATTGTGGCATTGCCCGGTGTTTGATCATGAATATGATTTTAATAGCTCTTTATGAACTGGGAGATTTAGGGCGGTTTATAGTTTTAAATTTAATTATAGCGTTATGTGTGGTTTGAGAAAGTATTTGTGTTGTATTTTTGATGAGGAAATTTGAAATGCTTTCGGGTGTTTTGGTTTCGAAATATCAGAACGTGAGGAGAAATATTTTCTTATCTCTTTGTGTGTTTAGTTTCGAAATTAATATATATTAAGAATATTAAAGGGGTGTTGGTACCGTAAAATTTAAAAAAAAAATAAAATTGATTTTTAATTTTTAATTTTTTTTTTTTTTTTTTAGAATTTAAATTTGTTTCTTTAAAATGATACTTCATTTGTAATAATGCCTCAATTCTTCTTCGCAATCACTACAGCCTGTTACAGGTGATGGCTGTCTCTTCAATCCTTCTCCATCTGACTCTATCTGGCGCAATAACCATCCATCGGTTCACTCCCATCAGTTCGATGTCTTTTTCAACATTCTCAATACATCTGGTGGGTGGTCGTCCTCTTCGTCGTTTTCGTTCCATATTTGAAAATGTATTTTTTTTTCCTTCTTTTTCTTTCTTTGGTTGAGGAAGAATTATCAGCCCTATGCATTATATATGCCCCAGCCATCTAATACGAGATATTTTTACTATTTTATCTATATCGCCATATTTTGTACAGATTTCATTATTATATGCGATTCTCCATTTGTTATTTTGCTTCATTGGTCCAAAAATTATCTTTAAAATGTGTGTTTCAAAAATCAGTAAAAGGTTCTCTTCTGTTTTGTTCAGTGCCCAGCATTCGCTTCCATTGATAGCAACAGATCTCATCAATGTCTTATGTAAGCTTATTTTAGTTTTAATGCTGATTAATTTAAATTTAAGTTGGTTTCTACCTCAATTTGCGCTATTTTTAATATTTTGTTAAGCCAAAAGTGGGAACTATTAGTGTAAGTAAAGTTTTTTTTTTTTTTTTTTTTTTTTTTTTTAATGCGTTTTTCTTAAAACTTCACTTTTCATTACTCATGAACCTTTTCCTCAGAAACCGCACACATACCTAAAATTTTACTCACATACACTCCTTTTATACATCTGTATATACAGAAGTGAGATTTTTTTTTTTTTTTTAATTTTAAAATATTTTTTTTTCTGACTTATTTCGTATTTAGAAAAGAAAATTTTCAGAAAAAGGATAATAATTGAAAGAATCATATGGTGTAATTTCGTTTTCTTGTCCCATTTCAAACACTGCCATATTTAAAAAAAAAAACATTTTAGTCACTTTCAACATTATTTTTAATATATTTATCGTAAATGCGTATCAATACTTTTTAGAACTTAATTGGATATTTAAATTTTAGTTTCTTTTTCTTTTCTTTTTTTAATGAAACCGGTTTTAATCACATTCGCTCATTTTGAATAACCAAACAAACTATTTATCTTTTTTCACGAGTGATATTTTAAGAGAGTAATAATCAAATGGTTAAATTTTCCTATTGTATTTTAGACCATGAAGAGGTCTTATAAACAGTGATATGCGCGCGAAACTACAAGGTCCTGATAAATTAACTTTTTTGCTACACATTCGCTCAATATGCATATTTTTCACAAACAAAACACATTTTTTTTCGCAAGGGAAGTTACCACCATTGGAATTTAAAATTTTGTTAGAGAAATAATGTAAACTAGCATATTTATTTATATTTCACAAATTTCTATTCAAAATAAATATTCAGTATGTTTTTTTTTTTCTTGATGTTCACTTTTTTTTTAAAAATTTCTAAATTCGACTATGAAATATTTTATATACCTTTTTATATGTGACTGAAAATGCAAGTTGCTAATAAGTTAATTAATTTTTTGACTTAAAATTTTATAAACGTGTATTTTTTTTTTCACAACCAACCCCCCTTTTTTTTTTATTCTTCTCGAGCGACACAATCGTCTTAGAATGTCGAAAATTCAAGCGGAATACTCATCTAAACTATTACTTTCGGCAAAAATTATAGAATACTTGTGCAATTATTATTTTTTTTTTGCTGTAACTTTTTTTTTTTAAATTTATTCCATTTTTTTCAAAAAATGAAGAGGAGGGACATGGAGAATTCTGTCATAAGTCTCGGAGAAATGATGAAAACGGATATTTGATCAAATCCCTAAAGTAGATGATTAATTCCCGGAAGATATTAAAATTACTACTCTGTTGGGTGATTTCTCTAAAGAAATTAAGTGATTTGATCAAATCCCTTAAGGGGGTTCGGTAGGGCCTTTTATCAATACCCATTTTCTAATAACACTTTTTCTATGAACCTTTTCTAAATAACTAACAAACAGATACTTTTGAAATATTTCCCGAATATTATTTCAACCTTCTTTTTTTAATCTGAGGTTAACATTAAAAGAATATGTTTACTTTTTTTTAAAAACAATCTCAAATGATAAAAAACCAAAAATCACTGAGAATCGCTTTTTTTTAAGACAAATTAATTTAAAAAAAAATAAATAAAAAAAATCAGCATTTTTTAACTTCAGATTAAAATTTGATACATTTCAAATATGGGGTAAAAATTTCACAAAGAAGCTAGTAGCCGTTTTTTTCAAAAAGGTACATAGAAGTTTGAAATTTCGAGGCAAATGCATTTTTAAGCGAAATTGTATCCTGGCAAACGTGGGTTAACGTATTTTAAAACTAACTTTTCTCCGGAACTAGAAAGAGTACAGATCAAAACTATATCTTAAAAGAAGCAGAATAGACTGAAATTTAACCCACTGACGGTCATGGGAATGGACGAAATTATACAGTTGTTTTCCCTGCACAATTTTTTTAATTATATTTCAAATTCAAATACATTATTTTTTTAAACTGTTTTTTATTTATTTTGTTTTAGATAGGTTATAAACTTTCGTCCTAACAAAAATATCTACAAAAATATTTTATTTTAAATTATATTTATTAAGTTTAAAAATGTTGTGTATTGCTGGAAAACCTGGGGATCAAATGACGTATATATACGTGCATGACCGTCCCAGTGGGTAAAGGATATACAATAATCACGAAATCGGAAATTTTGAAATTTTAAGCCTACTGAATTCCTTTAACTATTTTAGTGAAACGATGAAGTAAAGAATTCGGATCTTGCACATCTCTATATTTTGCCAGATACCACTCCCCTTTGGCTTCCAGGGAATGAAATAGCATCGAGAAGATCGTATTAGATGTAAAAAAAATAATTTATTCAAAATTGGAACCTCAGTTGCATTTATAAAAGATCGGCTACCTAGAAATTCTCTTCAAATAGCCTGCTACAACGTTTACCGAAACAGTTCCACAAACTAACATACGACTGTGTGAGATTGCAGAAAACTTATTCTTATTTGGGGGGGGGGGGTAAAGATTCAAGATGAGTTCCTGTGAAAATACAACGTAAAACATGACAACATATTGTTGCGAATTTTTGTATATTTGTAAATATTTCGTAGTGTTAATTTTGTAAATAGTAAAATATATGTACATTTCGCATAAGGCAGTGCAATAGTTAGTCGTTAGTTTGCTCCCCCGCAATGTGTGTCTTGATGCTTGATAACGGGTTTTACAGAGGTAACGCTGGGAAGCGAGTGTTACAAGGAGCAAGGCATTTAACATTATAGTAATGGAAATTTCGCCAAATTTGGTGATAAATCGCCAAATGTCGCCAAACTTGACGACTATTTCGTGACATTGTCGGTCGCCATGTACATGTATAGGACTTTTCGACTACGATCTGGAAAGTTCTCCAAATATCTACCTCTAGAAATTTCAAGTATGTTCGCCTCCCCTATAAAAGCTCAGGAGAGCGGGTGATGGAGTTAGTTGTTAGATTAGTCCATTAGTTGACTGGAATTACCGAGTTGAGATAGTGAGTCTCAGCGAGCGTTCTGGGAACTGTATTGCATTGTCTTTTGCATCGATTTGAGCAGTTGTGTTGTCAAGTTTTTAACTGCTGTTTAGTGCTCTATTGTTGTGAAAAGAGCTGTATTGTGTCTACTAGAACGGGAAGTTCTGGAGTTGTAAAATAATCTGTAAAGAGTCATATTGGAATAAATTTCAGCAAGTTTTGATCTGCTTTGGCTTCAAATTTTTCGAACCCATCCAACGCAACAATATGACAACGAACATGACACAATAACATAAAAGATGTTCATGCAAAAAAAGTAACTTATTTCATAACTCGAGATGCTATAAATCAACAACATGTTTTAATAAAAATGATTGAACGTTATTGCATATTAATTACATTCTCTAAAAATGTTTAAAATTTTCCCATTTTTTTTCTTTTTTAAAATATCAGCTTAAGTACCTATTTCTTTTGTTAATTAGTTTTGAATAAATAATTTGTGTTTCAATTACTATTGTTGTATTACCTATTCTATATTTAAATAATGCATGTTTACTAAATGAACACTTTTAAACACTTTTCCGTCACCATGTCTCGTAAAATTTTCTTCGCTTGGCGCCGGCAGCACTAATTAAGATTACTTCGCTTGTCGCCGGCAGTTTTGGAGGTTATTGAGAAATTATACATTGTCAAGTTTTACTAATATCGTTGTTAGTTATCATGAGTTTTCAATCCTGTTCCCAAAAAATTCGAAGATATACATATGTAAATAAATATAGAATTTGTTTGTTTTATATATTTCTTTATTTACATTTTCTTCGGTACTTATTTTTTTATCTTTTATATGATACGAAGCGAAACAATATCCAAGATATAACGCAACTCCACAAGATTTGCACATTATTATTATTATTATTATTATTATTATTATTATTATTATTATTATTATTATCACCAACAGAACGCTAATAATACTACAGTGCAGCCATCGTCCACTAGGTGGTGCCATACGCACTAGGAAAATTAAAAAGTCGGAAAAACGATTCGGCATGGGGGGCAAAAGTTGTATTTTGCATTTTTAAATAAATTTAGCAGCGACTTATTTTAATTTTAAATGATATCTTCTGGTGCCCCAAGCCACTTAAAGTTTCAGAAAATGCAAATTTTTCTGCACATTTTATTTAAAATTTAAAAAGTTACTAGCTATAATACAATATCGGCAAGGGGTGCAAAATATATCATTTAAGTTTGTTAATATATGTGCTAAATTATTTAAATTTTAAATAATATCTTCCGGTGCCCCAAAACACCTGAAAACTGTGCTAAAGTCAAATTTTATGCAAATTTTGCCTCTAAATAAATAGACCATATAGTGTAAAGAGAAAAAAAAAGGTAACAATATGTGCATTTTATACTTTATGACTTTCCTAAACATAATTTTAATTCACTGCATGTATATAAAGTGACACATGGAGCTGTTAAGTTATTAAAGATATTTAATTTTTCCAAATCCATAAGTTTTCATTCTAAGCCATTCAAAATTAAATACTATCACCCTTGTTTCTCTAAGTCATCCATCATTTGACCTTGAACACTGGATCATAAATACGTACTACATTCGAGCAACCAGCATGTTGGAATTTTAAACGAAAGCATTTCACACATAATTGACTGAGAGGCGACTGCAATTTTTGAACCTCATCGAACATCATTCTGATTTTTTTATAGAAATTAGAGAAAAGTGAGTAGATTACGAATCCACTGGTATGCCGTGGCAAAAATGACCAAAACTGGTCAAAAATCGACTTTTAATAAGTTGAACTGAATCCAATTGCCAAATGTGCCATAACTCGCCAAATAATGAGCATTTTTTTTATTTGGTTACCCTCACTCTTTAATTTTCAATTAAGAAGGTTGCAGACGATTCAGATATCTGGCGACGGTCTACTTGCATCTATTAAAAGGGAGCCAAGTTGGCAAAAAATATTACGTCACTTATGACGTAACTGATTCCGCCAATTTGGCTTACTTTCAAAAGATATAAGTTTTCCGAGTCAAAGATCAGAAATCGTTTGCACTTTTTCTCATTGAAAATCAAAATGAAGTGTGTTGCCAGACGAATAAGTTTGTTCTCATTTTGGCAAGTTATGACATATTTGGCAATCAGATTTTAGTTCAACTCATTCCAAGTCGATTTTTGATCAGTTTCGGCCATTTTTGCCACGGCAGACCAGTGGATTCGTAATCTACTCATTTTTCTCCAATTTCTATAAAAAATTCAGAATGATGTTCGATGGGGTCCAAAAATTGCAGTCGACTCTCAGACTATAATAGACCGCAGTAAGGTTAAAAGAGCACGGCAGACAACTCGAAATGAAGAGATGGATCATCTACGACTGTGTGCTCTAACAGAAATGTACTTGAAAGTAAGGAAAGATACTACGGAAGTGCAAGTCAAGAAGGGATTGAAATACTATCCAAGTACTGAAAAAAAATAAGAGCACTTTACAATTCTTCAGGAGTCAGGCTCGCAATATATCGGCCATGCTACTGTGAAAACTGGAGAAGTAAAAGCTATAAAAGAGTCCATAGTACAATTTATGGAAGTAAGTGTAATAGATCTGAATGAAGTTAGTGTAATTGGATGCGATGGAACAAATGCCACTGAAGTTTGTTCCATCACAAAGGAGGAGTACTTCGTTTACTGGAGCTGGAGCTTGGGAGATCATTACAATGGTGAATTTGCTTGCTCCATACTAACGAACTGCCCTTACAACATCTCTTATGTGCAGTGGATGGTGCAACAGTTGGGTCCAAAAGCATTTTCCAGGCCAATTGGCATAGCCATTAAAGCCTGCGAGAATGTCACTTTAAAGAAATTAGTCTCAATATGTTTGAAGAATATGCCGAATATAAATAGTTTGATTCTCAGTAATGACCAGAAATATATATATGACATTTGTCTAGCTGTACCACTTGGTGTATGTTTTTTTTATCTATCATTGAAAAAAACCTTGTCTTGTTGCACACACAAGATGGCAAACAACTGCAAACCGTATTTTGAGATTGTATGCAGGTACAGAAACTCCGTCAGAAAACTTGGTATCGCTTACCAAGTATAATATGAAAGTATATGCACCATTATGGTTTCATATGAAAAGAAATAGCTTTCTTACAGAAGGAGCACGTCTTATATGGAGACTTGTATCATTTTCTCGTTATATGGCACCGGATATTCGAGCTATAGTTGAGGATGTTGTTCAGCTAAACAGGTTTTTGTTTTTGTCATCCTGAAAATTGATTGCTAGAAGTCAAAAGAAAGAAACCCTAAACATTAGAATTTTTAAAATACAATAACTTAACTTCAAATCAGAGGATTACTCTGAAATTATTAATTGGCAAACAGTTGGTCCCTATGTCCTATAATGAGTAATATCCCAACATATGAAATTGAGAGTGCAATGGTTAGCCAGAAAGCAGTAGAATGGGTGACATATCCTTGTCACAGTCAAGCAGTTGAACTTGGGAGTCCGACTTGTCTCTGAAGCATCAGAAAGTGTGTGCAGAGAAAGGAAGCGACATGGTTTCATATTAAATAGACTAAAACCAAGATCCTTTGTAAAAATGTTCAAAACTAAGTCAGAATATAAGATTTCAAATGAACTTTAATTTCAATCAGCTAGTAATGAATCTTTCATGATGATGTTAACAAGCTAAAGTTGAACCGAAATAAATGATTAATCACTTCATAAAGATGTTGGAAATGTAAATATCTTTCACAGATAAATTATTACAATCAAATCTAGTAAGTTAACTTTTATATAATCGTAGATTTTAATATTATGTTATTCGATCTTGGAAATACAGAAAAAAAAAACTAATTTTTGACTCGATTTCCAAAGGCTTGGGACACATCAAAATATGAAACAAATTTAAAATACTTTTTTCTTTATTTAAGTGCATCTAAGTTTTATTATTAAATTATCGTGTCGATTCTGTAATTTGTTTTTTGTTTTTGTTGTTTACGAAGTGTTTCTTTTAGGATACTTTTTGCTAAAAAATCACTTTTCAGCAAATTTTCAGGGGGCTTGGGGCACCGGAAGATATTAACGGATTTTGATCAAACTTTTATGATAATATAATGAACCCAAAATACAACTTTTGCACCCCCTGCTGATTCTAATTTCGAAGAAAAAGCTTTTTTTTTCGCTCCATCCTAATGCTCATGCCACCTATGTGGTGTAGCCGGCCGATGAGCGATACTTTACGTTCGACACCACTGTAGTGTCAATGGACGGCATAGTGTTAATATCTAAACAATATTACTTCATCTTTTCACTAAAACAGATAAAGTATTTGATCAAATCACTTACTTTCCTTATAGTCCGAGAGGCGACTGCAATTTTTGGATCCCATCGAACATCATTCTGAATTTTTTATAGAAATTGGAGAAAAGTGAGTAGATTACGAATCCACTGGTCTGCCGTGGCAAAAATGGGCGAAACTGACTAGGAATGAGTTGAACTAAAATACGATTGCCAAATGTGTCATAAAACTTGCCAAAAATAGAACAATCTTATTCGTCTGGCAACCCACTTCATTTTGATTTTCAATGAGAAAAAGTGCAAACGATTTCTGATCTTTGGCTTGGAAAAAATGTATCTTTTAAAAGTAAGCCAAATTGGCGACATCAGTTACGTCATAAGTGACTTATTATTTTTTGCCAACTTGGGTCCCTTTTAATAGATGCAAGTAGACCGTCGCCAGATATCTGAATCGTCTGCAACCTTCTTAATTGAAAGTTAAAGAGTGAGGGTTACCAAATAAAAAAAAAATGCTCATTATTTGGCAAGTTATGGCTCATTTGGCAATTGGATTTAGTTCAACTTATTAAAAGTCGATTTTTGACCAGTTTTGGCCATTTTTGCCACGGCAGACCAGTGGATTCGTAATCTACTCATTCTTCTCTAATTTCTATAAAAAATTCAGAATGATGTTCGATGGGGTCCAAAAATTGCAGTCGCCTCTCAGTCTATTATTGAAATTACCCAACAGAGCTATAAGTTTAACATTTTCCGTCAATTCATCAACTACCTTAGGGTTTTGATCAAATCTCCATTTGTATCATCGACCAGCGACATACACATTAAAATGTGCCCAAACTTGAAGGTTCCTGCTAAGTAACTTTTTTGACTTCACTCAAAGTTCACTTCTTTCAAAACCAAAGATTTTTTTTACGATGAGTTATCATTGTAGACACTTGCAAGTATTTTAGTGATTTATTGTATTGTAATATAACTTCAGGTTGAATTTATGGAATCTTTTTGTACTTAACTTTTGTTTAGTAATTAATTTTTTAATATTTTTTTATTTTTAGGAAAGAAAAAAAATTCTTAAGCATTCCTATTTAAAAAAAAAATTGTATATTTTGGGCCATGAAAATTTTATAAATACCTTAATGTGTGCACAAATTTTCAAGATCCTTATAAAAAGATTTTTTTTATGTGCATCTATGACGAAATTTCATTAAACTGTTTAATAAAATACCAAAATAAGTACAGTCCTCTGCTATTAACTTCAGGAATACAAACGCAATTTAATAAAATAACACTTAGATTTGACTAGAATGATATTAACATTAAAGATTAGCGTCGGAGAAAGAAAATAACAATCGAGAGAAGCCATATTTTCTTGCCCATAACCTTTCATTGATTTCATAATTTCTGATTAGTTAATTTGAGTTTAAAAATACCGAATATGTAAACCCAGACTTTTTCCAATTTTTCGCAATAAGTAAAATATTGAGTAATATTTGGGAGTATTTTTGTATTTTGCATCAGTACCTTGAAAGCTCTATTCATTTTTGCTTTCACAGTATTTGCAAAATATATTGTTGAGTGGATGGGTTCGAAAGATTTGAAGCCAAAGCAGATCAAAACTTGCAGAAATTTATTCCGATATAACTCTTCGCAGATTCTCGTACATCTCCAGAACTTCTAGTTCTAGTAGACTCAATACATCTCTTTTCACAACAACTGAGCACAAAACAGCAGTTAAAAACGTGACAACACAACTGCTCAAATTGCCACAAAAGACAATGCAATACAGTTCACTTTCGGAACTCTCTGAATGATCGCTGAGAGACAGCTAACTCAGTAACTCTACTCAGTCAGTAACTCAGCTAACTCTTGGCCGGACTTATGTAGGAAAAACGAATCTTCTCGAAACTTCCAGAGATAGAAATTTGGAGAACTTTCCAGATCGTAGTCAAAAAGCCCTATACATGTACATGGGGACCGAAAATGTCGCCAAATTATCTCCAAATTATCGCCAACTTAGCTCTATCTTTTGGCGAGATTGCTATTACCATAATGTTAAATGGCCTTCTCTTTGTAAAACTCGCTTCCCAGCATTTTCTCTGTAAAACTCGTTTTCAAGCATTAAGACATACATGGCAGGAAAGCGAACTATAGCACTGATTTATGCGAAATGTACATAAATGTTCCTATTTACATAATCAATACTACGGAATATTTACAAATGTACAGAAATTCGTAACACTATTTTACCTGTGCTGAGAAGACCGACCAATATGTAAACACAGTACCATTTGATGGTTCACGAACCAGGTTCACTGAATAGTTATTTGTTTCGTAATTCCCTATTAAAACAATCCTCGAGAATCAAAACAAAAATTTAATCGTTTATATAATAATACATCCTCCCACCCTTACCTCTCACCGATAAACAATTTTTGCACAAACACTTTAAAATATTAGTTGAAAAAAAAGATAACATATTAAATTATGGCTAATTTATGGACAACATTTATAATTATGGGTGTCTGAAGCAAAATTAGATAGCAACTACTACTTATGTTTATAGTTTTAGAATCCTTCTGAATACTGGAAGTTACTTTTTATAGGAGCCAATCACAGTGAGATTACACGAACTCTTTGTTTCATTATTATTGATAAGTATTTTTTATAAATATCGTTTACTGGAACATAAAAAGAAGAAAAAATAATTAAGTGTTTGACCACATTGTGTGAATAACACCCAATGGCTCCTAATAATATAGCAAAAATATATAAAATTATTAGATTTTTTTTTTTTTTTTCATACCACTTTCTTCCACTTCATGGATATTCAGGTCAAATTTCAGACAATTCTGACCAGTGCTTATTTTTTTTACATCTTTTCGAAAGTTGAAAAACTTTAATATAGGGATTACAGGACTAAAACTTATTATTTGCAAGAAATTCAAATAATTGTCTGAAATTGACTAGCAAAAGAAAAGAAAATTATTAGATTTTTTTTATTATTATTATTTCATACCACTTTCTCCTACTTCGTGGATATTCAGGTGAAATTTCAGATCATTCTGACCAGTTTTTTTTTTTTTTTTTGGAAAAAAACATCTTTTTGGAAGTTGAAATTTTTTAATGCATTACAGGATTAAAACTTATCATTGTCAAAAAATTTAATTAATTGTGGGACTAAAACATACCATTAACATGAAATGTATAAAACTTTTGGAAAACATTTTTTTTTTTTTAAAGAATATTTTCTTTTTCATTTTCGTGATAGTTTGTAATAGTTTTTTATAAAACGAAACGAAGTTGGTAGATATATTTTATAAATGCATTTCAAACTACAACAGGAGATCAGGGAAATCAGTTTATTTAAGCAAAAGTGAATGGTACTACTGTAGTACATTCTAGAAATAATTTTAAGAAATAGCGAAATATTATTAAGAACTATTCAATAATATGAGCGTGGCGCTAATGAGTCTTAGTCACAAATAAGTTTGTTTTGCGGCTTTAAAGACAGATTATAAAAATTTCATCCTCTCATTACTTCTGGAAAAGTATAGCGTAGTTGAATCACCGATGTCAACCTTGAACACTTTTTGCTTGCTGTCTTTCATTCAGTTTTGTATATGCTGCAAGGCACCGATGGTGCTTCTGGTGACGTCGTTGTTCCCGCCTCTAAACAATTTTCGGGTTGCGCTTCTATACGTCAAGTGACGAAAGTTGACCTTGAACAAGTGTACCTTCTAGACAGGTGGTAAATGACTAGTATGCATCTGCTCATGTCGCAAATGACGCCTCAGAAGATATCAAGGATACTGACTTTAGGATATATCGCTGTTGCCGCCTCAAATCAAGTAACGGATTTTTACCATGTTCAAGTTTTGCATGCAAGTTCTCGACAGTTCGCAAATGACGCCTCAGAAGATGTCAAGGATACTGACTTTTGGATATATCGCTGATGTCGCCTCAAGACAAGTAGCGTATTTTTACCATGTTCTAGTTTTGCATGCAAGTTCTCAACAGTTTGCAAATGACGCCTCATAAAATGTCAAGGATACTGACTTTTGGATATATCGCTGATGTCGCCTCAAGACAAGTAGAGCATTTTTACCATGTTCAAGTTTTGCATGGAAATTCTCAACAGTTTGGAAATGACGAATCATAAAATTTCAAGGATACTGACTTTTGGATATATCGCTGATGTCGCCTCAAGACAAGTAGCGTATTTTTAGCATGTTCAAGTTTTGCATGCAAGTTCTTGACAGTTCGCAAATGACGCCTCAGAAGATGTCAAGGATACTGTGTTTTAGATATATCGTTGATGCCGCCTCAAGACAAGTAGCGGATTTTTACCTTGTTCAAGTTTTGCATGCAAGTTCTCAACAGTTTGCAAATGACGCCTCATAAAATGTCAAGGATACTGACTTTTGGATATATCGCTGATGTCGCCTCAAGACATGTAGCGTATTTTTACCATGTTCAAGTTTTGCATGCAAGTTCTTGGCAGTTTGCAAATGACGCCAGAGAAGATGTCAAGGATGATACCCATTGGTTATATCACGATTTCGTCACAGGAAAAGTCACAGGTGTCGTCCAGGAACACATTTTGTGCACAAGTTCTTGTCAGGTTGCACATGACGCCTCAGGAGATGACAAGGATGCTGACCTCTGGACACGACGTGGATTCTGCCTTTAGACAAGATGTTTATGACTGTATTATTGAAGTGAGGACTATTATGGACTTATGACGGAAGTATGCATGAACCATTGAGGTGATGACTGGATTAGTTTGAAGGGAAGATTTCTATTTTATATGTTGTAGTGTGGCTGTGAATTTTGTAAGTGGATGCTGCAATAATCCATCCATTTTGTAACTTTTTCTTGAGCTGTTAAAGTGCGGTGTGTGAGTATTTGGTAGATGAAAGTAATTGGCAAATCCCCGGCGGTATTTTGTTCTGGGATACTAGTGGCTGGTTGCGGGTTGAGGAAATCGAGGAGAATATCGTCGGGCTCAGTGGTCCACACATCCTCAGTAATGCGTTCATAATTATCCCATTTTATTTCTTGTGTATTTGAGCAGCAGCAGATTCTGAAACAAAATTTCAAATTATAATAAACACAAAATCTGATGACTAATTTTAACTTCAAGGTTTGTCGAGTTTAACTCATTATTAAATTACCCTAATGTATGCGGGTCTACCTTTTTACGCATTGATGAAATACCTTAAGGAATCTCAGATTCATTGGGGAAATGGTAACTTAGGGGTAATGTAGGTTAAATCTTGTGTTTATTTACCTTCACTTTCTGAAAGAGAATTGTCTTTACATTTGAGGGGGAAATATGTATAGGGATATTGTAACTCTTCTGAAAGGGCAGGGTAATCAAAGACAATACTGATCTACCACTGATGGTATAAGTATAAGAAGCTCATACCCATTTGTCTTTGTATGGGCATCAAACTCTAAATACGTAATGGAAAATTAAACTTTAAATACTGACTGATACCAAGTCATTACCTATTTTGGACAGTTGATTCTACGAATACATCAAAAACATTGTTTGCAGGGAACATATCATTGATTGTCAGATAGACTAATACCCCGGAACGCGTAACTTCGTACAGACTTTGGAAAACGTAGCCGGGGATTCATTTTCATTTTGACAGCTGTCGTGCGACTAGTACCTTGGCAGTAGAGCATGAGGGAAGGAAATAAACGTTCATTTCATTACTTTGCCGTTTGGCTGATTGAGTAATCTCACCACCATTATCCTCAAACATCCAATGAAAGTTTTACTCCGTCATTAAACCACCTTTTTAAAGTAGTCGTCATCGCAATCAAATGCGTGAATTAATGTTGAGAGTGCAACTAGTACCTGCCAAACGTAATAAAAGGCATACAAGTAAAAAAAAATTGACAATAAATTTTATCTGAATTTTTAAAAAGTAGAAGGCAAAGGTAATATATCTGTTTGTTAAGAAAATCGGCAATAATTTGCAGTAGCAGTCATTTATTGAAATGGGTTAGTATTGTGTGTTTTAGGATTTACTAAAGATTTGCCTTGTTCTTACCGTTTTCTTACTTGGGTTATTCAATCATTATTTCTAACAAAAAAAATCTTTCTCCGTGTTCTTGATAAATATCTGATACTAAGAGAAATTCTGCAATATGGTTAGTTAGGAGTTTATGGTTATGATAAATTGTTGCTCTGTAAGTTTTTTTTAGTTTCTCACGTTCCTTAAATCTTGGCGCTTCAAACATATCTCCATTTTAAACATAAGAAGAGAAGATATGTACCAATAGGATAAGTAACAAACTTTTTTGAACACTAATATTGACCGAGAAACTTAAAAAAAAAAAAAAAAAGAGTAAAATGATGTAATTTTTAAAGTAGAATTAAGAAAATATGTATTTTCAATTAAGTGTATCATCGTTAGGCAGGTTTGACAAATTCAGTCTACTTACAAATTGCGGCGTAACCAGTTTCTTACTCTTTTGCTGCGGCTCATTTTTTCAATGCAATTCTTTTTAAATTCAACAAAAGTTTTAAGAAGATGTTACTTTTTCAGTAAAATCACAACCGTAAAATCACAAGTCAAGTATACGATATTCAAAGTCACTTTTTCAACTAAAGCAAGTACAGTTTTCACAAAAGTCAAATGAGCATTCAGAACTGTGTTTTCATTGTAGCCGAATAGAGCATTGTTCAAATTGAAACAATGCTCTCGTACAATACTTGTTAGGGATAATTATACAAATGAAAATTTTTCATTCACATCATTCAAATCACTGTTAGCAAAAAATCATTGTTAGTAATTTTTTGTTCGTATGGAAAGGAATCAATCCAATGAAGTTCTTCTGAAAATATTTCATATTCAATTCCAACACCATGTAATATTTGAGCACGTGGCGTGCGAGAAAGTACTTTTTCACATTGTTGCAATAAAGTTACTTTCCCGCACTATCCTTGCGAAAAAGTGCTACTTTCGCCACAGTTTTTGATTCAAAACGATTAAAAAAAAGTTTAATTTTTTACTCGTTGTTATAATTTAAAAAAAAAAATCCTTTTCATTAAACTCGATTTTGAGTGCTTGTGTGTGTGTGGGGAGGGGGGGGGGGGGGGCAAATCTTTCGAAAAAGTTTATAATTCCACCTAAAGTCATCCAATAGACCTGAAACTTAGCAGATAGAGTAGTTTTCGATGACATTGCATTTTAGCAAATTTTTTTACCAAAAAGCCGTATTTGCACACGCTTTAATTTGCAATTTGCAGGACTAATTAACCCACTTTCTATTTCCCAATTGAGCTTAAACTTGGCAGATAGGCTCGTTGTCAATAACAATGTATACTAACAAGTTTTCAGTCAGAAGACAGATGTTTTTAACGTACTAAATCAATATATTTCTTGATGGTGGTAAAACACTCTGAAAATTCGATCGATGTTCAATATCACTGAAGTTGCAATTGCACATAAAAGTTGTCAATGCACATAAAAGGATGTTTATTAAAAGAACTTTGTTTTAATAAGTTACAGTTTGCTTTCAATAAATAAAAGTTTTCGTGTGATATAGTTTGCGATCTAAATTAAAATGTAATGACTAAAACTTCCCAGATATAAAAGATTTGTGACAAGTAATAACTCGCAAATTCTAATTTGGAAAAGGAGGGGGGAGGGGGTTCATGATGAAATGAGTTGTCGTCGAATCTGGTATAGGTTGCAACTTCAATCTGAAGAATTCTACTAATTTCCTCGAAAACTTCAATTTGACAAGCGACAAATACTTCGAAATAAGTGATTTTAGTGCTCCATCCTTTCAATTATTATTTCGTAGGGAAGACATTCGCTTTTCAATTACTCATATGTATACGCCGACCACCATTGGTGGTTAGCGTGGTAGCTTCTAGACCGCGAGGTTACGGGTTCCGAGTCCCGTGTTAGGCATGGGTGTTTGTAAATGTATGTTGGCTTGTCTAATGACGAATGTTTCGGCGCATTATAGCCCTCGTGTTGCTGACGGCGCCAGATAATCTGAATACAACCAACCAACCTCGTATGTATACATAGGGTAATGAAAGTTTAGTATTCGGTAATTATTTTTTATTTTTTTTGCATTTTTCCTCGTTTTGGAACATTCTGATTTCCAAAAAATGATCTAGAAAAAAAAAAAAATATATGTCTCTGTGTACGTGGTCAGCATAACTCTCGAACAAATTGAACTACGATGTTCAAATTTGGTGTGAGGGTTGGTGAGGGCACAAGGACCTACCATTCAGGTTTTCGTCAAAATCTCGCATGCGCATAAGTGTGCTGCCATTGAAAAAACTATTTTTTCAGTTATTGCTTAAAAAAACGGCATTAACTATTTTGTTCAAAATCGATGTGGTAAAGCATCTGAATGTGCTCTAAACATTCCTACCTCCGAAATTCTAATAAAAAAGCGACAAAAGCGTAAAAAGTTTAAAAACGAGTGCCTTTAACAAAGAGCCCTCTGTCCGAGAGCATCGACCATCAATGAATGATTTATTTTCGTTTCACGCAACAAGCAAGGTCAATGAAATGTCTATCGAATAAAATCCCCAATTTTCTCATTTTGGCGCGTTTTTTTTTTTTTTTTTCGCACGTAAAAATTATTGCTAAAAATACCGCCAAACCGGCCACTTTTATTTAAATGAGTGAAAATAAGAAAATGGTAAGTAACAACATGTTAAATTTCACTGCAATGACCAATATTATGTAGTTTAATTGAAAGTTGCGCGATGTTCCACAACCCTAGTTTTACTTTCAATTACCCGTATGTTTGCATAGGATAGACTGTATCTCTTTTTGTACGTGGTCAGCATAACTACCCCCTCCCCCCAAAAAAATCCCTACAATGTTCAAATTTGTTGTGCATGCTGGTGGTAGCCATGGGACCTACCATAAAGATTTTCGTCAAAATAGCGCATCCGCATAAGGTTCAAATCATGAAAAGATCACGTTTGCAGCAATTACTTAAAAACTGCTCTAATGATATTTATTAAAATCTTTTTGCTAATGCCTGTTAAACTTCCCCCCACCTCCAAAAGTTCCGTAGAAGTACGATAAAAGCGTGAACAATTGAAAAACGGTGCCTTTACCACAGACATGGGCGCCCCCAGGAGGGTGCAAGGAGGTGCCCTTGCACCCCCCCCCCCCCGGCTCTTGAAAATTAAAAAAAAAAAAAAAAATGATTGAAAAGGTGAAAATTTCAAGATAAAAAAAGTAATGAGCATTTTTTTCTACACTGTTAAAAAAAATTGTCCACCTTGCACCAAAAATTGGTTCCCATTTAGCTGCCACCAACATTTGGTGCTTAGTTTCGCGATTTAATGGTGCTTATGGTCCGAGGTTGCACCATTAAATCGTGAAATGTTGGTGGCAGCTAAATGGGAACCAATTTTTGGTGCAAGGTGGAACAAAATTTTTAACAGTGTATTAATTTGTTTCTTTCCTATGTTGTTTTTTTATAGCTACTTGCGTGGCGATTTTCTGGAGCTTGTTGTCTGATTATTAGAGGCTGATGAGTAAAAGTATTTATTCCTTTCATTGTATAATCATTTCCTGCGCAGCCCTCAAAATTCTAGGAAAATGTTTTGTTTTTTTATGCCATCAGATGTACAATCTTGAAATCTACTTTTAGAATTCAATTGAACATATTCATATACTGCCTTCGTGTTACATTTTGAATTTTTTTTTTTTTCATTAAATCCGAAACTTGGACGAAATAAAAATAATGTTACTCTTCTGTATTTTTGCATTTTCGAGTTCCTCTATTCTAAATACTGTCTCTTGAATGCCGTGAGTTAGATGATAAAAAAAAAAATCTTTCAAAATATGCGTGGACGGGTTCGAAAGATTTGAAGCCAAAGCAGATCAAAACTTGCAGAAATTATTGGTCATTTCACACCAAAATAAACTCAGGATGCCACAAATAACACAGCCAGCCCATAATCATGAACAAAATCAATTTAATAAGATAAGTTTACAAGTATGAAGCCTCATAACCATCACAATCCAATCCCGTATATATATACATTTTACAACCATTACGGTTACAGAAATAACCATGAAATTTGCATAACATGGAGTACGACACATAATAATGCAATAATAAATATAATATTAAATAAATCTCCAATATTCGGCCCCATCGGACTCCATGAGCAAATTCTAATCCTTCTTTACATAATCTCCGTAAAGCTTTACCTTAAAAGAAAACATCAATACATTTGATTAAATATAAAATGCAAACAATTTTTCAACTTCTCTTTCACAAATAAAATTAGATCATCAACATATACAGCTAATATAACATTATTGTACTTATAAACACAATTAACCCAACACAAACTTTCAAATCCAAGTTTCTTAACTATCGAATCAAACTCTGTTGCCCATTGCCTTGAAGATACTCCAAGTCCATAAATGGCTTTTTCTAGTTTACAGACCTTTTGTTCATTACCACTTTCTACAAAACCAGGTGGTTGTCTCATATACACTATCGTGTCCAATTTGCTGTACAAATATGCAGACTTGACATCAAGCTGAAAATGATTCCAACCTAACAAACACACTAAAAGTAAAAAAAGAAATTTTAGTACAGAAAAATTTATCACAGGTGAAAAAATATCAGTGTATTCAAAAATATGTCGTCCTTGTCCCTGTTTGAAATCTTGTGCACAAAGTCTCGCTTTGAACCGTTGTACTTTATTGTTATCATCGCATTTAACCGTGTACACCCACCTACATCCTACAATCTTTGCATTTGGCGGCGGGTTAACTAACTTCCAAACTTGTCTGTCTTTCATTGTTTGAATTTCATCTAACATAGCAGAATCCCACTCGATCTTATCTTCACTCTTCTGTGTATCTGCAAAGCTCTTTGGTAATTCCACGTTATAAATTTCATCTTGAAATATGTCTTCTATGCAGTTTTCAAAATACATAGACTCATTACTTTGTTCTTCTGAATTAGTTTCTCGATTTTCATTATTGATATTCACAATTTCAGACTGAGCTTGAACAGTAGATTCTGGTTTAAAAGAACACACACTCGAATCATACACAATGTCATGCATTTCGCAATATTTTTGAACGTCATTTTGTGATCTTAGTCTTGCATTATCAGGTGTAAAATAATACACATAGACCCTATTGCCTAATGTATTCATCTTTTCCTCTCGCCTCCATGATTTAACATCCAGTTTTTGTTTATCTGCATTCTCAGGACGCATCTCTTTCTTACCATCCAACTCCTCTACTTGAGTTTTATTAACCTTTGAGACTGAAATGGTATTCTCATTTTCCTGTTCATCTTCGCTAAAATGTTCACTATCAAGACTTCTAATTTTTACGTATTCACATGCTCTATCTTTACCAAATAAAACATCAACAGCTCTCTTGCCTTCGTCTATTTTCACGTGTATCGTTTCTACAATTTTCCTTTCTTTTGGTAGATAAATCCTATACCCCTTGGTTTGACTTGCATAGCCAATTAAGATACCTATCTTTGCCCTTGGTTGTAACTTATTTCTGTTAACTTTAGGTATATGGACAAATGCCAATGATCCGAATATTCTAAAATGCCTTACTGACGGCTTGTGACCAGTCCAAAGTTCAATTGGAGTTTTTCCGTTTAACAACTTATGTTCACAGCGGTTTCTTATGTATGTAAACGCGTATAAAGCTTCTCCCCAAAATTGTGGCTTTAATCCGCTATCAAAAAGCATAGATCTGACCCCGTCCATACAAGTTCTATTAAATTTTTCGCAAATTCCCATTTGCTCTGGTGTTGCTACGGATGATCTTTCAATTCTGATCCCCAACTCACGCAAATAAGTTTCGAATTCTTTATGACAAAATTCTAAACCATTGTCTGTTCTCACGCACTTTAATTTAGTATTATGTTGTCTTTCGGATATCGCCAAGTAGTTTTTGAAACAACCAAAAACCTCCGTTTTCTCCTTGACCGTATATACTTCTACTTTCCTTGAGAACTCATCAATTATTGACAAAAAATATCTTTTCCCTCCTAAAGATTTTGTTGATGCAGGTCCCCATAAATCCATATGTATTCTATCCAGAACATTACTAGTTCTTCGTTCGTAATTTAATTTTAATGATGACCTAGTTGATTTCGCTATTTTACATGTATCACACGAGTCTAATTTACCAACTAACTTCTCCAAACCATTGACCACATTATTTCGACTCATCTGCCTTAATAAAGGAATATTGACATGACCAAAACGCTTATGAACTATTTCAATGTTCGTACTATAAGTAAAATTACATTCAGACCTTTTACTATTGCAATAAGCATATAAAATATACAATCTACCCTTCCTACGTACAGAATAAAAATACTCGTTCAATTCATTATATACAATCATTTTATCATTTCCCCAAAACACTGTATGCTTTGCTATATCAATGCATGCACCACTTATCAAGTTACGACGTATGTTAGGTGCGTACAATACATTTCTCAGAATCAAATTTATCTTACGATTAGCATCTGTAAAAACTAACTTTACAGTACCTGTACCTTCAATCTTTAGATTTGTGTTCTTGTCTCCTACAAAAGCTGTTGTCGATACTAGACTTTTGAAATCCTCGAAATACTCCTTTTTGTTACAAAAATGGGAAGTTGCCGCTGAATCTATGAGCCACTCGCTCATTTCTTGATTCTTATCCTGAATAACTACATGTGGATCCAAATCACTTTCTGACCCCACATAGTACATGTCGCTTTGAAAATTTCGGTCTTGTCTTCGCGATGTGTTATACTGTTTTTGTGTGACTGGCTGTTTCTGTAGTTGAACCCTGCAATCTCGCATTATATGTCCTTTTTGCTTGCATCTCCAGCACGGCCCCACAATTCTTCGTTCTGTAGCTCTTTGAGGATGATTAGGCTTTGTCGTTTTCGGCCCTTTTGCAATGAACGCATCCGCTATCCCCTCAACTTCACTGTCTTTCTTCTTCTGTAATATGCGGCCAGATTCATTTATAAGACCATCTTCCACATTTTCCATCCTAAAGTTGTCTTCATCAAGTCGATATAACACTTGAACTATATTGTCGTATTCAGCCGGAAGCCTTCTGATTAACTGGAAACACTGCAACAACTCGGGTATTGCAAATCCAGCTTCTTTTGTCTGTTGTGCTTTCTCCGCGACTCTTTTGATAAAGATCCCAATCGTCTCGTTCTCTGGTTCGAACCTCAGATCATAGAATTCGTCAACAAGTCCAGCCAAACGTGCTCTTGAAACCGGTTCAAAATTCTTTTTCAGAATTTCCCACGCTTCTTTTCCGCCTGTTGTAGCTGAAATCAGGGATTGATACTTCCGTTCCACTGCTTGATATATTGTTGTATATGCTCGATCTTTTCTCCAGTTGTACATTCGCCTTTCTCTGTCTGATGCTTCATCCGGACATGGCGTTGCCTCGTTCGTAATAAACTCCCAAGAACCTCTGTCTATTAGCAGCACTTTAACGTCACATTTCCAACTAGCATAGTTCGTCGAATTTAGCTTCGGAAAATTAAAACTTAACTCAGATAGTTCAGTCATCTTCAGCACGCTTTTATCTTAAATAAGTTTGAAGTACACTCTATCACGTCAACACACTTCTACATACTTTTGACTTCTATTAACTCATTGGGCTTTTCTACTGGCTTTCTCTGAGAATCCTATTCAGGGCACCCTGTCCTGGGCCCATAACCCTATTGGTCATTTCACACCAAAATAAACTCAGGATGCCACAAATAACACAGCCAGCCCATAATCATGAACAAAATCAATTTAATAAGATAAGTTTACAAGTATGAAGCCTCATAACCATCACAATCCAATCCCGTATATATATACCTTTTACAACCATTACGGTTACAGAAATAACCATGAAATTTGCATAACATGGAGTACGACACATAATAATTCAATAATAAATATAATATTAAATAAATCTCCAATAGAAATTTATTCCAATATAACTCTTCACAGATTCCTTTACAACTCCAGAATTTCTCGTTCTAGTAGACAGAATACAGCTCTATACACAACAAAAGAGCACAAACAGCAGTTTAACTTGACACACAACTGCTAAATCACCACAAAAGACAATGCAATACAGTTCGCTTTGGAACTACTCGGAATGTTCACTGAGACTCAGTAATTCCAGTCAACTAAAGGACTCAACTAACTCCGTCAACAACTGAATAACTTCAGTCAACTACTCTGAATACTTTTTTGGATGTTTTTAACCGATTTCAATCTCATACGGATGTCTTTCAAGGTAGCCTTGCCACTTGTTTGGACACCACATAATAGTGAGATGCCTACGACTTTTGAATCTGTAGAAAACATTTTGAATTACGGCTATTTACAAAATTAACACTACGAAATATTTACAAATATACAAAAATTCGTAACAATATTCATCATTCATATTCATCATCAATTTCAATCTCATACGGATGTCTTTCAAGGTAGCCTTGCCACTTGTTTGGACACCACATAATGGTGAGATGGCTACGACTTTTGAATCTGTAGAAAACATTTTGAATTACGGCTATTTACAAAATTAACACTACGAAATATTTACAAATATACAAAAATTCGTAACAATATTTTAATAATTTTACTATTTTTTCCCCTCTTTAACAGGGTTGCACTTTCAAAAATATGTAACGTGAATTTTTACTATTTTCAAAGAGAATAATTTACAATGCATAGTTATTAATTAACATTTCTAAAAAAATTAATGATTTTGAAAAAAATCTAGTCTTGAACCCCCTTGCAAATATTCCTGGGAGCGCCCATGACCACAGAGTTCTCTGCCCTTGAGTATCACCCATCAGTGATTAATTGTTATCTTTCTCACGCGCACAAGAAAGGACAATGTAATGTCTATCAAATTACATCACCAATTTCGACAATCTTGGCGGGATTTGTTTGCCACATCAAACTAGTTTCTTTTCGATGCATTACCTTATTAATGAAAAAAATGTGATAGTTCTTCTTCTTCTTATCAATGACTATGGGGACTAAGGCACCTCTGCTTAAGCATTTTGTACCAACCCCATATCCCGTACAGATTGGTAGTGGGCAGTACTGCACAGGATGTAAGAGCACACTCACGAGTGGGAGTGCGCAAGTCTACCTATAGCTGCCGAAGAGTTCATTTCTACCTCTTTCGGTAGCTACCCGATAGATGGCAGCATGTATGTGGAACTTCTTAATTTAGAGGCAATACCAAGCAGAAGATTCCACCAGAAGACTTGGCTTTACCACCCCCAGAGGTATTGATTTGTATGGGAACTTGGAGGACTTTGCGACCATGACTGATTTAACGTGCTCCAGTCACCATTAGCGAACACGGCGGTCTTTAGTCGGTCCCAGGCTCGAACTCGCAACCTCAGAACGATACTCTTCCGACTGGGCTACGCGGCCCTGGTGATAGTTGGTAATAGCTAGTCTGTAATTTTAACTTTATTCATATGAACTTGCAAATTTCTTTATAACATTTTCGATCTGGTAAAGTAAAACAAAAGTAAAGCAATTTCTAATTTAAAAAATTTACATAAATATAAAAGAAAGTTTCGCAAAAGTGTTTGAACCTAGGATATTATCATTAAAATAGCCATGATTAATGGCTAACAAATGTGCTTCCAAAATTCTTTTCTTTCAAGAATTAATGTTTCGTTTAGAATATTCAGTTTCAAATAGAAACTTTTTCAATCCATTAAAATTAGTATTGTGTTTATAATTGATATGTACTGATACACAAAACTAGCTTTTCAAAACTAGCTTCATGTTTCCGTGAAAAGAGTATGAAATTAAGCAAGGCAATTAGCACTGTGGAAAATTTAAGGACATACATTTTTACACGAAAACAACTGCATTTTCAAAACAAAAATTAGTTTGTCGTATGTTTTTTTTTTCTGCTAGGAATGTTTTTAAAAAGGGTGTTAAAATTGTATTCGATGTTTAGACAATGAGTTTCTATCATAGACAATAATGAAGTGAATTATTTTCAATTACCTAATTTTAAATTAAACGAAGTGAAACGAGTGAAATAATAATGCATCTGAAGTATGTGAATTGAAAATTATTGTTGAAGAATAACCCTTTGTGATAAAGGCGTTTTAACGCTTCACCAATGAATATTCATTGCTATTATTCCTAAAAAAAAATAATGAAACACGAGGACAGGAAAGAGTAAAAGTTGCGGGAACAAAATAATGAAATCGTATGCTCGAAAGTCTGAATTTTTAAAAAAAAATATGTTGTAAAAAAAAAATTCCGGTTTAAATTGTTTCATTATCTCAGCTCTTAAAGGATTAAAAATAGGATATGAAAGGTTTTTTTTCCCACCTAATCTCAAGTAACCAGTAAACGTTCACTTTTCTCAAAGATCAAGTGTTTGAAAATTCTTCAAGATCAGAAAAAAAATCATTTCATTTTTTATTGTACTCGTTAAAGAAGTGTTTGCCACAACGTGGCCCACTTACTACATATGGATCGCCACAGCTTTTTTTACGGCCACCAAATGCTGCCCAAACGACGAAAAGAAAATTTCCGATGTGGAATTTTTTTTAGTATATTTTTAAGGAACGTTGGGGGGGGGGGTACCCTCTATACCGGTAAAGTTAGTTTGGCATATTTCATACAGCCTTTTCTCAGAAAGTAATTGATATAGAAGCCTATTTTTTTCAGTGCATGTTTTAGTTTTACGGAAGTTAGCTTTTGATTGTTCATTCGTTTTGTTGTTGTTTATTAATGAAATTTCGTTAAAGCCACACAAATATGTAAAAAAATCACAAGTTTTTTTTTGTTTTTGTTTTTTTTGCCGAAATAAGCCAAAACAACAACAAAAAAAATATTGTATATACAGGTACATATATGAAAAAAGATAAACATAAATAATGAAAAATGTAGTTTTGAGAAAAATAGAGTCTGGAGTTTAAGAAAGTCAAAAAACAAATTTTGAGATTAATATTGTAAAAACTGCAAATACTTTTAAATCCGACGGTGCAAAAGCAGACGAAACGGTTTAGTGGTTAGCATGCTAGCTTCTAGACCGCGAGGTTGCGGGTTCGAGTCCCGTGTTAGGCATGGGTGTTTGTAAATGTATGTTGGCTTGTCTAATGACGAATGTTTCGGCGCATTATAGCCCTCGTGTTGCTGACGTCGCCAGATAATCTGAAAACAACCAACCGACGGTTCAAAAAGTTTTAATTGCACTAAATTAGAAGTATTTTGTTATATATATATATATATATACATATATATATATATATATATATATATATTTTAAAAAAGTGTTTCATCAGTTTATGTTATTGTTTTCAACTTCAACGGCCTATACCTCCAGACTCAACTTTGGTGACGTAAGGAGCATTTTCTCGGATACTATTAAAGATTGTAGCGGATATAAGTAACTCCTCGTGACGTCACAACTAGAGATCCTCACGCTTTACCTTGGGAGTTGTGTTCTATAATTGTAAATAAAATAATGTTAAAATGACAGAACTTTTTTAACTTCATTTTAAACTGCACTTAATGCACTACAATTTCATTAAAAAAAATAAAGAAATATATACACTACTTAATTAGGAAATGTAAATTGAATTTTGGGGTATTACATTCAGAGAAAATCAAAGTTAAGGGTATTTAATAATTAATAGTTAGTTTCTTTAAATTAATATATTACATACTTCTAATTTGAGTTAAAACTAATGTCCGGAAAAAACCCAATAAAAACTTAAAATAATCTTAAATAAAAATTGCCACATCGATTTTTTAAATCATAAGGGTACAAGTCCCCTTCATTTTGTTTCGAATAGTTAATGTGGCAATTATATCAAATATATATAATATATATCTTCAAAAGACAAACACGCCACACAAAGGAAAACGTTCTTTATGTATAGAAATAGCAATATACATTAAAGTAACCGACTACCCTAAAAAGTCAAATTTTAAATTTTTTTATTCTTGTTGTATAATTTTGTGAAAGATTGTTTCCTAACCTTTCTAAAAATAGTTTTAATTTTCATTTAAGTCAGTTATGAACAAAATTATGGTAAATTTAATGCAATCATATGAACATGTTTCCAACGCAACTTTGTACTTTAAACTCATTTCCTGCAAAATGGAATTTTCACCTTTTCGTTAACACCATTAATATGATAATTTTAAGAATACAGCCCTTGAAAACTGAGTTTTTAAAAAAATCCTTTGTGTACATTTTCAATTTTTATTTTCATTTACGCAGCGCCGATATCAAAAAACATTTCGATGAGCAAAATGGGCTGCAAACTATTTTTTTAAATTTATTTATTAAAAGTAAGCGTCACTTTATGTTCTCACATCCAAATATTATTTATTTATTCTGATTAAAGTAATTTAAAATAAATAAATATCAAAAATATCAAAAAACATTTCTATCAGCAAAATGGGTTGCAAACTATTTTTTAAAATTTATTTATTAAAAGTAAGCGTCACTTTATGTTCTCACATCCAAATATCATTTTTTTTTTTCTGATTAAAGTAATTTAAAATAAATAAATAACAAAAAAATCAAAAAACATTTCTATCAGCAAAATGGGCAGCAAACTATTTTTTTAAATTTATTTATTAAAAGTAAGCGTCACTTTATGTTCTCACATCCAAATATTATTTATTTATTCTGATTAAAGTAATTTAAAATAAATAAATATCAAAAATATCAAAAAACATTTCAATCAGCAAAATGGGCTGCAAACTATTTTTTTAAATTTATTTATTAAAAGTAAGCGTTACTTTATGTTCTCACATCCAAATATCATTTATTTATTCTGATTAAAGTAATTTAAAATAAGTAAATATCAAAAATATCAAAAAACATTTCTATCAGCAAAATGGGCTGCAAACTATTTCTTTAAATTTATTTATTAAAAGTAAGCGTCACTTTATGTTCTCACATCCAAATATCATTTTTTTTTCTGATTAAAGTAATTTAAAATAAATAAATATCAAAAATATCAAAAAACATTTCTATCAGCAAAATGGGCAGCAAACTATTTTTTTAATTTTATTTATTAAAAGTAAGCGTCACTTTATGTTCTCACATCCAAATATCATTTATTTATTCTGATTAAAGTAATTTAAAATAAATAAATATCAAAAATATCAAAAAACATTTCTATCAGCAAAATGGGCTGCAAATTTATTTATTAAAAGTAAGCGTCACTTTATGTTCTCACATCCAAATATCATTTATTTATTCTGATTAAAGTAATTTAAAATAAATAAATATCAAAAATATCAAAAAACATTTCTATCATCAAAATGGGCTGCAAATTTATTTATTAAAAGTAAGCGTCACTTTATGTTCTCACATCCAAATATCATTTATTTTATCTGATTAAAGTAATTTAATTATCTATTTATTAAAAATATTTTGGCAACATTAAGGTGTATCAACAATGATCGGTTTAATGCTATTTTAAAGCGATTGGATGACGGCAAGTTGGTTTATTAGTATTTCATGAAAGGGACCCTTTTAGTGACAGTAACGACTCTAAAATTTGATAGGATGTATTGTCATCGACATCGAATCTATCTGCCAAGTTTCAGCCTGATACATGGGGTTGATAGAGATAAGTATACATCCTTTTTTTCTTTTTTTATACATACTTATTAAAGAGTTGAAGTTTGATGAACATTTTGTTGACTTTCAATTACGAGAAGTGTGGGATTAGCCAACTATTTCTACTTTAATATAAAATATTATTTGGTCTTAGGAAAGTTTAGAATTTTTTTTTTCAACTATGTCCCATTAGTGGACAATTACCACCCGAGATTTTTTCTAAGAAAGTTTAATTTATCGGACCATAAAGTATTTATGCATTCAACGTGAAGGATGATGATATACAAATATTTAAAATAAATATTTTAATCATATTTACAAAAACTGTTGGCAAAGAGAAAGAAAAAAAATTTACCTTCCCAGGCGGCTTTACTCATTCGGCAGGTTGACGCTGCTTTGTTTGGGATGTGGTGGGTAAAGGTCTATTGACCTTTTAGTGACAGTGACAGTCCCCAAAATTTGATAGAATGCATTGTCATCGACATCATTGACGGAATGCAATGCCATCTGCCAAGTTTCAGCCCGATTGGTTGAAGGCAAGGGGTTTAATTAGGCCTCCACAGATTCTGCTCCAATCTACAAACAAACAAAATTTAATCTAATATAAAAGATTTTAAAAGTAACAAAGACGTTGCTATGACATTTCCTGTGAAAGTTCTTTGTAATTCTCATCATAAAATGCCGTTTGATCTAAATGTCAGGTATAATAGTTATTAAACATAACATCATTTATACAAAGAGTATTTTTAAAAAGGTTAATTTTTTGGAATAGATATTTTAAACAACCATATCTCAGTAATTTTTAAAGATATGTCTTGACTTGAACTTAATTTGAAAGAAAATTAACTTATATGTAACTGGTTTCAATGAAATTGCATTTTATTCATAATAATTTTGTTACGTTTAACTAAAAGTTATCTTAAATTTATTCAATTGTTAAAAGAATTTTATTAATTTTTACAAATTGTCAGTCGTTTCTCTCCTTTTATATGCTATCGAAGCTAGTAACAAGAAGAAGAAAAAAACTATATTTACATAATTTAAAAAAAAAAAAAAAATCTTCGGAATAGTCGGATACCTTAATTTAAAGTATCAATAATAAGCAAAATAAGCAACATTTTCTATTCATTGTCAGTTTTAAAGGTGAAACAGAGCATATTATTAAATTGGAAATTGAACCCTTTTCATTTTATAGACATCGGCGAAAATATTTAATATAAAACTCCTCACTGCGATACAAAATAAAATGAATGTATAATTTGCAAACTAGATCTTAGCGCATAATTGAATCGAAAAGGCTTTTTATAAAACCAGAAAGAAAACATCGTATCTCAAAAGGAAAATCCTCCAAATAGGAACTGAATGCAAATTTATTCCGATTATTTCAAAAGGCCTTAAATTGAAATAAAATGCGTGTGGGACACCAATATTTTTATATAAATTTGAAGTTAATGTGAAAGGTATTGAGAATTTTCTATCAACGCAAAAGTCAAATATTATGTTTTTGTTTGCAGAAAGGTTTGAAGGCATTCTTCCAAAACACCTATATGTAAAACACTTGTCTTTGAAATATTTGAGAGTGAAAAATATTATGGGGATTTCATTTAAAAAAAGTGTGGTGGTCGTTATCAATATGACTGATAAGTTATCAGACCACGAAATTGTTTTGAAAGCAAATTTGCAAATAATAATAATAATAATAATAATAATAACCTATTTGAATTCTGATAGAACGTTTGAGTGGGTGCACACCTTAAAAGATGTTTATTTGCTTCTGTTGAAAATGTATTTTATTTATTGCCGAATACATTTCTATTTATAAAAATCTTTCGCACATAAATTTGTAATTCAATTTCATCTTTATCATTTTGGAAATGATCAAAGACTCAGTTTCAAACTAGTTTAAAATATATATATATCAATATCAAAGTAAACAATTAAAGATGTTATAGTATTTTAATTAATAATTGATTTATGAAGTTTTTATTTTTTTTAACTTAAAATTGCCAATTTAAAAAGGATTAAAAGAAATAAAAAAAAGTGTTGAAGTGAGCTTTTCCAATAGCAATAGCAAATCAAACTTTCGTTCAACCCTTGAATCTTTGGTCTCTTAATTTTGAAAGGAATATAAAAGCATAATTTATTAGAATTAATCAAAATAAAAAAGTTAAATATGAAAATATTATTCCACCATTTTTCATTAATTAAGTTTTAAGGGGGCTTGGTACCCCTTGTTTTCATAAAAAATAATAAAAATATCAATTTTCCATGTTTTGCGAGGTTTATAATCCTTGAAACATTATACTTATTCTGGCTAAGTTTTTGAGATGATCCGATAATTGCAATTGCAGAAAAACTATATATTTTTTTTTTTGGAGAATTAAGCTTTGCTGCAATAGCTCCTTCGATATTTTAAACTCATTTTTCTCATTTCGTGATTTTCGAAATTCTCACCTTACTCAAAATTTTAAAACTTCAACAGATATGAATAAAATTACTTGATATTTTTTTTTTTTTTTTTTTTGTTATTCTGAAGATCTATTTAACAATAAAAAAGCCTGAATTTTTGAATGAAATATAATTTTTTTTTACAAGTTTAAATGTTGAAAAATACATATTTTTTTACGTTTTATAACATATTGGTTTAGTAATTATTTATCGTTTTTCTCGAATATAATTTTGCTTATTAAAAATTCGATGCCCAACTACTAGTTTTACTTTTTTAAAAAATATTGATAAATGATAAAGAAGATAGAAATTGATATTTTAGGAATTTTTTTTTTAAATTTGAAGTTTTTAAAAATTGTAGCTTTATTTGAACTTTTTTTTTTTTTTTTTAATAAAATTTAGTTTATAATTAGTAATGCTTTCAAATATGTTAAAAATATAATTTTAACAGCTTAAATAAAAAGAAAAGAGTTTGAAGAGAACCAAGTGTCCTAAAAATTTCAAACAAACATTTAAAAATCTGCCAATATAAATTCACAGGACCAGAGCAAAAAAAAAAAAAAAAAAAAAAAAAAAAAAAAAAAAAAAAAAAAAAAAAAAAAAAAAAAAAAAAAAAAATTAAAAATATGCTGCAGTTTGGAATTGAATTCGAATATTAACTTCAATATTGTGAATTTTCCGCAGAGGCAATGATGGCGCAGTTTTTACTGGATATAAACTATTTATTCTCTCTTCAAGATATCACAAAAGTTATTCGAAGAACAGTGCAATCACTATCAAGCTTCAACACAAGCTTCAATAAAAATAACTCCGAAATCAGCGATAATTCAGGTCAGGCGCAATCAAATCGCTCAACTTTCATCGAGTTCCGAAGTCAAACCTGTCCGTCGATATTAACTGCGGTCGAATTTATACAGGCACCTTCTCGAAATATCCAGCCAATTCGTCGAAAAAAATAAACATCTCGAAATTTCCCGATTTGCTTTAGGTGTTGCCACCTTTTTCTAACCTGTATTATCGCTGTTAATAAATAAAATAAGATAAAATAAATTACAATAGAATTTTAAAATGATACGTCACTATTTACAACTATATACAGAAAATTTGCGCAACAATATATTTTGTAAAATGTTGTTTTGATTCTGAATGGAACCTAATATTTTTAAAAGAAACATTGAATAGTTTTATAAAAATTTAAATTCATTGAACTAGAGAAAAAAAAAATGGAGAAAGTGCTGAAGTTTGAAATTGAATTCGAATATTAACTTTAATATTTTTTTGTAAAATTTTATTTTAATTCTAAATGAAACCTAACATTTTTATAAGAAATACTGAATCGCTTTATTTTTATAAAAATATAAATTCATAAAACCAAAGAAAAAAAAATTTCATGAAAGTGTTCGAACACCATAACATTTTCTGATAATATCAATAGTAAAATTATTTTTAACACTTTTTTTAAGTTTTTGTATTGTGGTGACTAGAAAAAAAATCGATTTCCTGTTATATTTGCCTGCTGTATTTATTATAATCTATTTATTCTTTAAAATGGTTTGTAGTCGTAAATAATCAACAAACATCAGTCTAAAATTGATCATATTTCATCGCAATAGAGGTAAATGTATTCTATGTATGGCTAATATATGAAATTTATTCCATTTAACTGCTCAGTATGTAATAAATCTTTTTAAACAAGAACATAGAATTCTAAAACAGCTAAAAAGATATTGCCCAATACGTGAAAAGGAATTTATTGTAAGAAAATTTGAGAAAAGTCCACGCTTGTGGCCTTTAAAAGTTTCTTCAGAATGTAAAGAAAAATGTTGACTTCCAATTCAATTGAAACTGTTTGCAAAGTAGTCAGATAAGCTGGACTACATCGGCGTTCAGCCCGAAAAGATTTTTTGTAAATGATAAAAATAGAAAGTTGGAAGTATTTTTACAAAGTTAATGAAAAATAAGCAAGAAAAGTATTGGAATTACGTCTTATTTAAAGATAAAAACAAATTCAACAATTTTCGTTTCGATGGCAGCATCATGGTGTGGAGAAGAAAAAAATGATGAACTTAATCCCAAGAACTTGGTGGGAACAGTAGATCATAGAGCTGGAAGTGTCCTTGTGTAGTAGAGGTCGGCGATATATCGATACGACGATATTTTTATCGATATCTTTAAAAAAATATCAATAAAATTCAACGATATATCGATATTTTTAAACATTTTTAGTTTATTGATGATCGTTTTGTAGTTCCATGTGTTTTTTCGATTTTCTTTCTTCCCTTTTCAAAACAACAAAACTAAAGTTTGGACTTGGCTGAGAGACAGTTAAAATGGCACCAATATTCAATATTTTGCTACGCACTTAAAAGCTATTGAAAATTATCTAAATATTTCTTAAAATCGTTGCACCAATTACGATAATATAACTTCTTTTTTTTTTTTTTGTAATAGATCCACTTCAGTTGGAAAAGTAGTCACATTACGAAAATTAATCACGAAAAGTAAAAATTTGCCTCAAAAAACTTCTTTTCTGGCAAAATTGAAAATTAAATAAAAAAAAAAAAAACATGTATCGATGTATCGATATATTTTCTATGCAACGATACAGTATCGATATTTATTTTGATCGATATTTCCGTCCTCTGTTGTGTATGGATGCTTGTCTGAATTAGGACTGGGTAAATTGGTGTTTAATGATGAAATAATGAATCATGAACTCTATTTCATTATTTTGAATAGCCGACCAAACGGTATATTGGTTAGCGTGCTAGTTTCTAAACCGCGAGGTTGCGGGTTCGAGTCCCGTGTTAGGCATGGGTGTTTGTAAATGTATGTTGGCTTGTCTAATAACGAATGTTTCGGCACATTATAGCCCTCGTGTTGCTGACGGTGTCAGATAATCTGAAAACAACGTTATTTTGAATGATAAATTAAA
The DNA here is from genome assembly GCA_963978545.1 of Linyphia triangularis. NCBI lineage: Eukaryota > Metazoa > Arthropoda > Arachnida > Araneae > Linyphiidae > Linyphia > Linyphia triangularis. The sequence goes on along the minus strand of OZ021730.1, from coordinate 80,865,374 downwards.
TTTGTCAACCCAAAATTTGGGTATTTCAAATAACTCCATTTTTTTTTAACAAGTTAATGATCCGAGCACACAGTATTCAATTATCGCCTCTGATGACGCTATAATTGCCCACAAAATCTTAAAACACTATACTAAACTTCAACTTAACTAGACATCACTTAGACGGTAGATCGTGGCAGTGCTCATAGGTATTTAATCCATTTTGGCGGAGTGAAGGCATAATTCTCGTAAAAACCTTATAGCCCTACGTTCTCTACAGGGTTGTGGTTTGGCGAACATTATGCTTTCACGCCACCAAAATGGATTAAATACCTATGAGCACTGTCACGATCTACCGTCTAAGTGATGTCTAGTTAAGTTGAAGTTTAGTATACCTCAGTCGACAGATTTGAACTCAAAAGAAGATATTTGTAGAAAATTATTGGAGGCCAAAGTTAGAAGTAACGGCATTAAAATGAAAATCCAACTATTTTGTAATATTAAGCCAACTATATTTTTAAAATTTAGAAATTTATCATATAGGGAATATTATTAAAATTAAGAAACTTACTATATAGGGAATATTTTAAATATATTTGAACGATAATATTGTTACGAATTTTTCCCCTGAGGCAATGATGGCACAGTTTTTAAGATAAAAACTACTATTTATTCACTCTTCAAAGGCACAAAATTTATTCAAAGACAACAGTTTAATCACCCTCAAACTTCAACACAAGCTTCAGTAAGAACAACTTCGAATACAGAAGATTATACAAGTTCACTCTAGTAGGTAAACAAAGCGATCAGCTCACATCGAAGTCCGAAGTCAATCTGAAATCTTTCCCGTTCTCCAGTCTTATTTATACTTGGCGCGAGAGAATATTCCCGAAATTTCCAGCCAATTCGTCGAAAGAGAAACATCTCAAAATTTCTTGTTTGCTTTAGGTGTTGCCACCTTTTTCTAATCTGTATAATCGCTGTTAATAAATAAAATAAGAAGATAAAATAAATTACAATAGAATTTTGAACAATATTGATGTTTATTTACAGGGTGGTTACAAGGCATTGTAGTTTCAAATCTTGCATATTTGTTTAAATTCATTATTTGTTTCGATTCACACTAATTTTTTTTATTTGATCTGAACACTGTTAAAAATTTGTTCCTCTACCTCGCTATCTAATGCTACCACGGACCGTAAGCACCATTACATCGGGAAACTAAGCACCAAATGTTGGTTGCACCTAAATGGTAAGCAATTTTTGTTGCAAGGTGGACCAAAATTTTTAATAGTATACATAGATCCTAACATATTGTTACTCAATTTCTCTACATATAATTCTTAAATTTATTATTTGTTTCGATTCACACTAATTTTTTTTATTTGATCTGAACACTGTTAAAAATTTGTTCCTCTACCTCGCTATCTAATGCTACCACGGACCGTAAGCACCATTACATCGTGAAACTAAGCACCAAATGTTGGTTGCAGCTAAATGGTAAGCAATTTTTGGTGCAAGGTGGAGCAAAATTTTTAATAGTATACATAGATCCTTACATATTGTTACTCAATTTCTCTACATATAATTCTAAAAATTTCATATTTATACATATTTCTTTATAAATTTCTATTTCATAAAATGTTTTTGTCAACCAAGATGATACAGGCTTGTAAAAGTATGTAAAAGTTGGCTGATCGAATCGTGACATTTCAAGATGTTTGCTAGAACGTTCTGATCGCCAAATCAGTTGCGCCGACCAAGCGGTATAGTGGTTAGCGTGTTAGCTTCTAGACCGCGAGGTTGCGGGTTCCGAGTCCCGTGTTAGGCATGGGTGTTTGTAAATGTATGTTGGCTTGTCTAATGACGAATGTTTCGGCGCATTATAGCCCTCGTGTTGCTGACGGCGCCAGATAATCTGAAAACAACCAACCAACCAACCAGCCAAATCAGTTGCTCTGGATTGTTCGAGAACATTCTTAAAGGGAGGACACAAATAACTCCATGGCACGGAACTACATTCAGTTGGATTTTGAGCGCTGTGGTTGTCAAAAAAAGCAATAGCTCAGCTCTTACTTTTTGGAGTCTTGAGTTATTATTAAAGTTTTACGCACTGGAGCTTTTGTTGAAACTTCATAGCGATTTTACTGTTATATAGAAAGGTTTCGTGAGCAGTTTGAAACGAAGAATAAATCATAGTTTTATAGTTTATAAAAATTGTATTGTCATTTCCTCTGGTAAAAAACGTAATAATATTTCTGATTTTAACACTCAGTTAGCGTTTATTCAAACTCAAAATTACTCATTTAACTATTTAACTTAGCACTGGGCATTGCAAATCCAAATAGTACAATCCATGAAAATAAAGTTTTTAATATACATTCTTTATATGCATTGCCAATTTTTATATTCATTAACACGGCAACTATTCTGTTAACAGCGTGTGATTGGTGTTTGTATCGAATTTTAAATATCAAAAACATTTTCATAAGCAAAAAATGCGGAAAACTAGGTTTCAAAATTTATTTATTAAAATGAACGGGAATTTATGAAATCATATTCAAATAGCTTTACGTTTTTCTGATTAAAACAATTTTGTTAAGTATTTATTAAAAAAATTTGGCAATAGGAAAGGGTTTCTTCAATGGTGGGTTAAATGCTATTTTAGCGCAATCGGATGACGGCAAGTTAGTTTATTAGTATTCCGTAAAAGAGACGCTTTTAGTGGCAGTTACAGCCCCAAAATTCGATAGAATGCATTGTCATCGACATCGAATCTATTTGCCAAGTTTCAGCCCGATTGGATGACGGCAACGAGGTTATTTAAGCCTCCGCAGATTTTCCTCCATCGAAATACACAGAAAACCACCCACACACATAAAATAGAATTTAATATGAAGGGTTTAAAAAACAAAAACAAAAAAACAAAAAAAAAAACATTTTATAAACAAGATTACAACACGCATATTCAAAAGATTATATCCATAATTACCGTAATTACAAATTAACACGCTTTCAAGATACAGTGCTGCAACAACCTTTTATCAACAATGATAATTTTATAATAGACGACACACACACCAAAAAAATAGCACTCAATTAATGCAAACAAATCCTGGTCACTTAATAGTTCCCTGAATGACACTTTCCCTTTTAATAATAAAAGATTCGAACGACAAGCCGAGTTTAAGCCGGTGGAATTTTCCACAATTAAAGTGTTTCCCGGCCCTGCGAAAAATGTCACATTTTTACCGAGATCGGCATTGCCTTGTTATCTTTAATCTACGTGATGAATTTACGAAGAAAGCAAAAAGAAACGGTTTGCGGAAACCTTAGACGAAGTGTCAAGATAATGTACTTAACTTTATAACAAATTACTTAATCCATTAAGCCTTAAGAATAGCGGATGTTTTGGTCGCTTTTATAAAAATATTGATAAACTCGTTGAGGTGTTTTTTTTTTTTTTTTTTTTTTTTTGAGTTGAAGTCTGTTTTCTCTCCTTTGCGATTGATAGGGTTAAGGTAACAGTTACATTCTCGCTTGCTGAGATGAATGCAAAAATAAACAAAAGATGAATGTAAAGTTTTTTTTTTTTTTTTTTTTTTTTGAAATTTGTAATGGATTTATTAGTGATGGTTGTAAGGTGGTGTGGCTTAAATCGAAACAAGTTTTGTGCATTAAAGTTAATTAAACTAAATTGTAGCGTTTCTTCTGTTTTTTGACAGCTTCTAGAATAAAATGCATACACTGAATAATTGAGTTTCAATTTAAGAAGGCCAGAGTTTCAATGGAAAAGGCCATTTAACATTATGGTTAATGGAAATCTCGCCAAGTTGGCGATGGTTTTGGCGACTAATTTTGGTCTCCTAATTTGCTGAGAAATCGCCAAACGTCGCCAAATTTGTTGAGAAATCGCCAAACGTATTCAAACTTGGCGGCCAATTGGCTACATTTTCGAGCCATTTAATCCATTAAGCCTTAAGAATAGCGGATGTTTTGGTCGCTTTATAAAAATATTGATAAACTCGTTGAGGTGTTTTTTTTTTTTTGAGTTGAAGTCTGTTTTCTCTCCTTGTCGATTGATAGGGTTAAGGTAACAGTTACATTCTCGCTTGCTGAGATGAATGCAAAAGTAAACAAAAGATGAATGTAAAGTTTTTTTTATATTTTTTTAAAATTTGTAATGGATTTATTAGTGATGGTTGTAAAGTGGGTGTGCTTAAATCGAAACAAGTTTTGTGCATTAAAGTTAATTAAACTAAATTGTAACGTTCCTTCTGTTTTTTGACAGCTTCGAAAATAAAATGTATACACTGAATAATTGAGTTTCAATTTAATTTTGAATCTTGATGAATTGTAAAAAAAAAAAAAAAGTGCGTGTTTCAAGGTATAATTGATAGTTGGAAAGGTAGGTCAAAATAAGCATTTGTTTAACCAAAGATATTCTCTAACGTTGTAGCTTTAAATTAGTTCTCTGTAGTAAAAAATAGTTATATTAAAAATACCTAGCTACGTTAATTTTTATGAACGTACACACTATAAAATTATCACTACTGGACTGAGAGGCGATTCAAAGTTTAGTTACCTCATCAAGCATAATACTGAAGTTTTCATGCAGTTTAGAGAAAAGTTAGTAGATCATGAATTCATTGGTCTGCCGGGACAAAAATAGTCGAAACTATGCAAAAAAATTACTTTGAATGAGACCGACTGAATTTGATTGCCAAAAAATAAAGATTTTTTTTTTTTACTAATAACCCAAAAACTGAACATATATATTTTTTTTGTGTGTGTCTGATATTCTTTAATTTTCAATTAAGAAGGTTCCGGGTGATTTGTTTTACAAGATCTTTCATCTCATAAAAGCGAACCAAATTGGAGATAAATATTACGTCATCAGTGACGTAATATTTATCGCCAACTTGGCTCGCTTTTAATAAGCTGGAAAAATGTTTCGTCAAATTATAAATATCGTCTGCTCTCTTCTTCATTGAAAATTAAAGAGTAGATTTTAACCTCATAAATTTCTAAATAAATTACAATTCGCGTTCCACCAATTTAGAAAATAAAATTTCGATCAATTAATTAAAAATCATCAGATGGAAGAAATACTTACCAGGTATATTAGTTGAAGTGTTAGTTAAGTCTCATTAAGCTTTAAAAAAAAAAAAAAAAATATCGGTACTAGTTTAGGAATGAAATAAAAGTCATTCTAACGTATACTAGAACCTTAAACTTCAAAGCCTTTGAGCACTAAATTGTGTCCTTTATCTATTTGACGGAACGTATACTTTACGATGCACCTATCTGTTATAAAGAAAGATATTTCAAACATAAACCAGTCCCTTAGACAGACTCTAAATCAATCGCATACCACCTTAGGACTTCAACCTCAAAAGAACAGAAACAAAAGACAAATGTCGCCATTGAGGCATCTACGCTATCACACACAACCTCAAACATTTTTATGCTCTGTGGCCAAAAATGACGGGCAACCCAAATCCTTTCTTTTTGGGCTTTCGGCCAGAATACATTCCGAATATGAAATTGCTTAAGATATACCGCCATTGATAAGAACAAGGTTCTTCAAGTTATTGAGGAAAAAAAAAAAAAGAATAATCTTCTCCAATTCTTGACGTCCTTTCATATCTTTAACTCCCACTTTGGAATATTTTTCGTTAAAATAAGAAAAGAAAAAAAAATCTTATCTCTTCAAAACGAATTGATTAAATTTGACTGAATCTGAATTGGGTACTCCAATGAAGCTTTTATTAAAACGTTTTTGGCCCAAGTCTTTTTTGGCATTCAATCGCTTTAAGCTTGTACAGAACTTATTTTTATAAAGATTGTTGAAGAAAAAAAAAAAAAAAAAAAGCAATGTGGGATTCAATTTTATTTTTTTAAAAAATTCTTGTTTTATTCGCTTATTTTTGATTGTGCGCTTAATTTTCGAGAATGGAGGGTGAAATTACTTTTATTTTATTTTCTACATTTTATGAAAGTTATTTAAATATCAGTTTATTGCTATAGAGCACAATCTAGTAAAGCTAAAAAACTTTTGCGTGGCAGTTTTCTTCTTTTTTTCCCCCCTTAGCTATGGACTTAGCTTAACAATATTTCAATTTTAATGAAAAAGTTGAAAAAATATAGGCATTGGTAATCCCCTATACGGATTTATGGATTGGTAAGCTCTTATATGGGAGCCGACATGCCCGTAATCCAGTAAAAAGCGGTTGAACCGTTTAGGAGTTTCACCACTCAAAGCGCATTGTTCTTCAACTTCTACTGCGATATATTTAAGCTACAAGTAAACATTGGAATAATTTATATTTAATTTTTGAATTAAATTCCCATTTTAGTCCTTTATGCTGTTACAAAAATCGTCTGTATAAAGTTGTAAATAGTAATGAATTCATTTTAAAGTTCTATTTTATCTCATTTTAATCTGTATATAATTGTAAATAGTGACGCATTTATTTTAATACTAGCTGAATACCCGTGCTGCGCTACGAAATTTTACCATTAGCATTTTAGCGATCACAAGACATTCATGTATTCTACACTTCAGACGTTTGCTCCCATTTCGATCCCGACAAATTGATTTATCAAAATAGGAACTTTCCTTTGTTGACATTTTAAACGAAATTTATAATTGTGAATAGTAAACTGGAATAGTTTATTGTGTTTATGTTTGCTCTTAGTTCTAAATTTCAAAGTAGTAGCTGTATTGGAATTAAGTTAATTAGACATTAAGTTAATCCTCGTATAGTTTCAATGTTGCGTCGTCTTTTCATCCCTTAAAAATTCGTTAATCGATATTGGAATGACTTATTTTTTTAACATTTGCAAAAAAATATCAGAAAAATGACTACATTGGAAGAGGAACATTCGGATATCCCTCGTTTGGAACATTTAACCCCTTTTCGACCCCTTAAAGTTGGTTAATCGAGATCGGAATAACTTACTTTTTCTTCGTTTGTCTTTATTGATATTCTCACCCATTTTTAGAGTTGTGACGAAATGAGAAGTAGGACATTCGAATATTCCTCATTTGGAACGTTTAACCCCTTTTCGACCCCTTAAAGTGGGTTAATCGAGATCGAAATAGTTTACTTTTTCTATTTTTACCATTGTTGATATTTGTGCCAATTTTCAGAGTTGTGACTATGTGGGAAGTAGGATATTCGAATGTCCCCCGTTTGGAACGTTTAACCCCTTTTCGACCCCTTAAAGTGGGTTAATCGAGATCGGAATAGTTTACTTTTTCTATTTTTACCATTGTTGATATTTGTGCCGATTTTCATAGTTGTGACTATGTGGGAAGTAAGATATTCGAATGTCCCCCGTTTGGAACGTTTAACCCCTTTCCGACCCCTTAAAGTGGGTTAATCGAGATCGGAATAGTTTACTTTTTCTATTTTTACCATTGTTGATATTTGTGCCGATTTTCATAGTTGTGACTATGTGGGAAGTACGATTTTCGAATGTCCCCCGGTTTGAACGTTTAACCCCTTTTCGACCCCTTAAAGTGGGTTAATCGAGATCGGAATAGTTTACTTTTTCTATTTTTACCATTGTTGATATTTGTGCCGATTTTCAGAGTTGTGACTATGTGGGAAGTAGGATATTCGAATGTCCCTCGTTTGGAACGTTTAACCCCTTTTCGACCCCTTAAAGTGGGTTAATCGAGATCTGAATAGTTTACTTTTTCTATTTTTACCATTGTTGATATTTGTACCGATTTTCAGAGTTGTGACTATGTGGGAAGTGGGAGAATTAGTGATGAGTGAGTCAGTGAGTCAGTCAGTGAGTGAGGGCTTTGCCTTATATATATAGAGATTTTATTATTATTTTTTTGTAATATATATGCTAGTACCGTATGCTAGTACCACTAGAATAATTTATATTTAACTTTTTAATTAAATTCCCATTTAAGTACTTTATATTGTTTTATATTGTTACAAAAATCGTCTGAATAAAGTTGTAAAAATAGTAATGAATTAATTTTAAAGTTCTATTTTATCTCATATTAATCTATATATGATTGTAAAAAGTGACGCATTTATTTTAATATTCTATTATTTATTTTTTTGTAATATATATATATATATATATATATATATATATATATATATATATATATATATATATATATATATATATATATATATTTATATATATATATTTATATATATATATGTGTGTGCTAGTACCGTCAGTTGTTATGCTGTTTGGTAGGATTTCTGATAGTACAATGAGGTATTCAATACAAAGTGCAAATTAGAATGTTCATTCGAAATTCCTTAAAAATGAACAAATTTAAGACATATATTTAAATAGTCATTCTAACCCCATTATAACTAAACTTAGATCAATGTTTATTCTGCAATACTAATTATTCGACCCAAGGACTACGAAAATAAAAATAAGTATATTTCTTTTATTTATTTCAATCAAATTAGAATATCTTAAAATAAACATTATAATATTTTGATTGTTAAATAGAAAGGTTTCAAAATTAACGTTTATGTGAGTAAATAAAGTTTTAGTGTTATGGGTACATCTGTAATTCACTAAACTGGATGCTTATTAGTATGAGATAATTGACGAATATTTAGTTATCTAAAAGGTTAAATATATTCGTTTGACATTGTAGTATTTAAAACGGATATTTGTAGCATTGCAGAACTCATTGAAAGGTAGTTGGTACCTTAAAATTTATTAAAAAAAAACGATTTTGTGTTTAGTATTGTTTATAAAAAATTAAATTCTTCCCTTTAAAAAGATATCTCATTTGTAATAATACCTCATTCGAAAGTATTTTTAATAATTTTTTGAAGATAAAATTCGTTCCTTGCCGTGTCGTTATATAGTGTAAATAAGGTTTTCTTTAAAATTCATTTTTCCCAAAACTACATTTTTCATTACTCATGTACGCCGACCAAAAGGTATAGTGGTTAGCGTGCTAGCTTCTAGACCGCGAGGTTGCGGGTTCCGAGTCCCATGTAAGGCATGGGTGTTTGTAAATGTATGTTGGCTTGTCAAAAGACGAATGTTTCGGCGCATTATTGTTCTCGTGTTGCTGACGGCGCCAGATAATCTGAAAACAACCAACCATTACTCAAGTACCTTTTTCTCAGAAACTGCGAACATTATCTGCAAACAATTTTTTTTTATCACATATTCCTTTTATATATCTGCACATACAGAAGTGAGATTTTGTTGTTATTTTTAAAATATTTTTTCTTCTGCCTTATTTCGTAAAAAAAACTTGTGATTTTTCACATATTTGAACGACTTTTACGATAATTCATTTAAAAAAAAAAGTAATTGAATTACAATAAAAAAAAAAAAAAAAAACTTTAGTGGAATGAAATGTGTCTGCTAAATGGGCTGGACAAAAAATTAGACTTCTATATCAGGTAATTTTTGTGTAAAAAGTACATAAGTAACTATAAACATGTAGTTTTGAGAAAAACGCATTTTAAAGAAAATGTCATTTACACTAATAGGTCCAAATTTTATATTAAAAATACTTCTAAATAAGGTATTATTACCAATGAGGTATCATTTTAAAGGGAATAATATAAATTTTAATAAACAATAACAAACTCAAAATTGATTTTTTATTAATTTTAGTGTACCAATTCCCCTTAAAATGGAGTTTTTAACAATGTATATACTAATTGAAAACTGATATGTAAAACAGTGTTAGCTCAACTGTCGATAATCCATCCGATGAATCATTGGGTGGATAAAAATGTCCCCCGTCACAACCTTGCATTTCAAATCAACCCTACGAGTCGAGAATCCGAACTTGCCAACATTCTTATTCCCCCTTCCACCGCCCACCTTCCCCCGCTAAGCCTCTCGAGTTTTGTGCCATTTCGCTCTTTTTCTGGGGATAGGTGGACCTCAGAATCCACCCGGGGGTGCGAAAATTGCTGAGATAATGCAAACTTTATATCCACCCCCGCCATTTTTAAAAGCGTATAATAATAAAATTCGACTCGCATTGTATCCAGGGCACTTTCAGACGAAGTTGAAACCCAACCCCTTAAGGTCCTCAACCCCCCCCCCTCCCCCTCGGATAAAAATGCCAAGAAACAGATATCGTTCACTGTATCCGTAACTGGGTGAGGCTAAATTTAGTTTCGGGTTCTGGAGTTTGTGCTCTATCCCGTGGCAACGCAGAGAATGTTAAATGTCGTTTGTGACTCGTTGAAGAGAAGTGGCATTGATTGAGATTGCGACTCGAGTATTGGAAAAGAGGGATTTTTGAAGGGAAGTTGTTGAAAGCTGGAGGGGTAATGGTGTGAGTGTAGGGAAAATAGTGGATCTAAAAGGTAACGCCTTTTTTTTTTTTTTTTTTTTTTTTTTTTGCAAAAGCAATGGGGGACTACATTATGGTCTATGGAGGATCGAAAAAAAAAAAATAATAGTTTTTGTACTATGTTCAATAGTTAGGATTTGTGGTCTAAACCTGGACAGTAAAATATGTAGTAAGTATATAGTAAATATGTCGAATTTCTGTACATTTATGAATATTTCGTAGTATTAATTATGTAAAAAGGAAAATTTATGTTCATTTCGCATGCATGAGTTTGTCTTTACTTCTCTTCCTTGCAATGCGTCTCTAAATGACGAGTAAAAACGAGTTTTACAGAGATAATGCCGGAAAACGAGTTTTATTAGGAGAAGGCCATTTAACATTATGGTTAATGGAAATCTCACCAAGTTGGCGATGGTTTTGACGACTAATTTTGGTAGCCAAATTTGGTGAGAAATCGCCAAATGTCGCCAAACTTGACTGCCATTTGGTGACATTTTCGGTCACCATGTACCTGTATAGAGCTTTTCGACTGCGATCTGGAAAATTCTACAAATTTCTATCTCTAGAAGATTCACGAAAAAAGCTTTCCTATACAAGGCCGGGCAAGAGAGCGGGGGAGTTGAGTTAGTTGTCTCTCAGAGAGCATTCAGAGAGTTCCGAAAGCGAACTGTATTGCATTGTCTTTTGCGGCAATTTTAGCAGTTGTGTATCAAGTTTTTAACTGCTGTCTGTGCTCTATTGCTGTGTAAAGAGCTGTATTGAGACTATTAGAACGGAAAGTTTTGAAGTTGTAAAAGAATCTGCGAAGAGTTTTATCAGAATAAATTTCTCCAAGTCTTATCTACTTTGGCTTCAAATCTTTCAAACCCATCCACGCAACAATATAGTATACGCAAAGCCCCATCCCAACAAAAAAAATGTGTTGTTTTTTTATGAAAAATGTAAAAAATATATATATAAATTCAAAACTACAATCATTTTACTGAATAGCTACTAAAATGTATCATATTCAAGTATGTAATATATATCTTATGTAAACTAGTTATCAAGGGCCGCGTAGCCCAGTCGGGAGAGTATCGTTCTCGCAACTAGAAGGTTGCGAGCCCTGAGGTTGCGAGTTCGGGCCTGGGACCGACTAAAAACCGCCGTGTTCGCTAATGTGAATAATGGTGACTGGAGCACGTTAAATCAGTCATGGTCGCAAAGTCATCCAAGTTCCTATACAAATCAATACCTCTGGGGGTGGCAAAGCCAAGTCTTCTGGTGGAATCTTCTGCTTGGTATTGCCTCTAAATTAAGAAGTTCCACATACGGTCGGTAGTGCTGCCATCTACCGGATAGCTACCGAAAGAGGTAGAAATGAACTCTTAAGGTGGCTATAGGTAGACTTGCTCACTCCCATTTCGCGAGTGTGCGCTTACATCCTGTGCAGTACTGCCCACTACCGATCTGTACGGGATATGGGGTTGGTACAAAATGCTTAAGCAGAGGTGCCTTAGTCCCCATAGTCCTTGATAAGAAGAAGAAGAAGAAACTAGTTATCTAAGGTTCCAATAGGTCCTCAAAAATATTAATTGTTAAAAAAAAAAGTTCATAAAATGCGAGGTACAGAATATAAATTTAACTAGGGGTGTGGAACATCGCACAACTTTCAATTACTCTACAATACTGGTCACTATATTTAAATTTGACATGGAATAGTGTTGTTACTATTTCCATTCATTTTAAAAAATGGCTTGTTTGGAAATATTTTTTTGGCCATTATTCTTCCATGGGCAAAAAAAAAAAGAAAAAAGAAGAAACACCAAAACGGTGAATATGACGATATACTTTTCAACAATTCTTACATTATCCTCTCTTGTAAATGAAACAGAGGAGAGGAGAAAAACGCTCATTGATGATCGATCATCAAGAGAAGAGAACTGTGTGTTAAAGACACTCTTTCTTCGACTTTTGACACTTTTATCGCATTTTTACGGTAATTTCTTGAGTTTAAAATATTAAGAACACCAGGGGAGTTGGCACCCAAAAATTTACAACTGATTTTGAGTTCATTATTATTTATCAAAATTTTAATTCTCCCCTTTTAAAAGATACCTCATTTGTAATAATACCCCCTATTAGAAGTATTTTTAATAATTTTCCGAAACAAAATTGGTAGCTATTATACTAAACTCCAACTTAACTTGACATCACTAGACGGTAGAACGTCACACTGCTCATAGGTATTTAATCCATTTTGGCGGCGTGAAAGCATAATGTTCGCCAAACCACAACCCTGTAGAGAACAAAAGGCTATAAGGTTTGGCGAGAATTATCTCTTCACTCCTCTAAAATGGATTAATTGTCCATGAGCACGGTGAATATCTATCGTCTAGTGATGTCAAGTTAAGTTGGAGTTTAGTATAGTGTAAGTAAAGTTTTCTTTAAAATGAGTTTTTCACAAAACTACATTTTTCATTATTCATGTATCTTTTTCACAGGAACTGCGCAAACTATCTTCCTGAAATTTTTACAACATATTCCTTTTTTATGTATCTGTATATAATAAAGTTGTTGTTATTTTAAAAATATTTTTTGTTTTGACTTTTTTCGGCAAATAAAACTCCTTGCTATTTTTAACAAATTTGAGTGACTTTAACTTTAACATTTTTTTTTTTTTTTTTTTTTTTTTTTTTTTTTTTTAAATAAGCAAATGAATCACAATCAAAAGTTAACTTCAGTAGAATAAGAAATGTCCGTTAAATGCACTGAAAAAAAATTAGGCTTCTACGTCGATTACTTTCATAGAAAAAGGTTCATGAGTATGCCAAATTAACATTACCGGTATTTGTCCAAAAAAACAACTTTTGTATTTAACATTAATTTATCATTTTCTTTTTGTCATTTAAATTACAAAGCATTCATTAGAAAATTACGAATTTTTGTATTTCGACATTTTTTTGGATGCTGAATCCAAATACGGGATAATATTATGAAGTTGCTATTGAAATTTTAAAGTTTGGTTCTGTTTTAATATGTAGATGACCCCTCATGAGAAAAAAAAAAAAACTACGTGCAATTGTTAAAAACCTTTCACGATTTACAACGGTACCTTTTGTTTGTTATTTCAATAATTAAACCATAAGATATAGCCATCTTTCTGATTTTTTTTTTTTTTTTGGGGGGGGGGGGTACTGTACCATCTCACCTTAAGAGCCATTACCAGAGCGATTTTGATCAAAAGCATTAAAGCCGTTTTTAAGCAATTGCTGAAAAACATGATTTTCTAAATGTTTTTTCATGTTTTGCGTGCGCGCAATATTGACGAAAACCTTAACGACAGGTCCCATGGCCACCACTAACTTGTACACCAAATATGAGCACCGTAGTTCAATTAGTAAAGGAGTTATGCTGACCACTTTCACACAAACAGATATATTTTCTAAATCACTGCTTAGTCTCAGTATGTTCCAAAATGTAGAGATACACACACACACACAAATATTTTTTGGAACGATAATAATACTTTTATTATCTTATGTAAACATATGTAAAATCGAATTAAAAATGAGTATATAAACACGATAATTATTTTCTATTACTCCTTTATATTCGAAAAGAATTTAAGCCGACCAAACGGTATAGTGGTTAGCGTGCTAGCTTCTAGACCACGAGGTTGCGGGTTCCGAGTCCCGTGTAAGGCATGGGTGTTTGTAAATGTATGTTGGCTTGTCTAATGACGAATGTTTCGGCGCATTATAGCCCTCGTGTTGCTGATGGCGCCAGATAATCTGAAAACAACCAACCAATCGAAAAGAATTTAAATCTAAAATAGTTATTTATGCAAATAGTGGGGAAAGTAAAACTTTATCAAACGAGATAAATTTAGCGAGTATTTTTTTTTTTTTTTATAATTTAAAAAGTATTTTCCCACGTGTTGTATATAATATTTTTTTTTATAATCACGTGCAAAAAACATGTTTAATACACACATTTATTAATGTTGGCAACTCCAGTCAATGAATATCTTCTGAAAATATATCCTTTCAATGCCAAGACTATAATATTTGAGCATGAAGCGAGTGCGAAAGTACTTTTTCACTCTAGTGTGAGAAAGTTACTTTTCCGCATTAATTCCAAAAATTTGTTACTTTTGACTCGATTTTTTATTCCAAATAATTAAAAGAAAGTTAAATTTTTTGCACCTTGTTATGAAAACTATATTTCTTAGCATTCAGTATACAATTGAATCTATAATAATAAAACAAACTGTGTGTCTGTCTGTCTATCTGTCTGTCTGTGGCTCTGTGGATCTATAGAAACCTACTTAAAACTGGAGTAGAGCTCTGAAATTTTCAACATAAGTAGTTTTGGCCTTCTAATTTTATGCATCACAAAGAGAGTGTTAAAATTTTAATTAGTTATTTTTTAATTTATTTTTTTAATTAATTAATAAATATGTTATAAAACGATATCTAATAGGGCTACAGCTCTGAAATTTTCAACAAAAGTAGTTTTGGCCTTTTAATCGGACTTTTAAAAAACAGAATTTTAAATTTCTGTTTTGTTCTTTTTTAATTAGTTTTTTTAATGAATTAATAAACTTTTTACAAAACGACTACTAATAGGTCAACAAAAAAAGCGAGCCTATGCTTGCATAGCAATGAACCTTTTAACGAGTGAAATAAGCCTGTGTTTATGTGTCCATGAACTTTTCAGTGAACGAAGCGATCTCGATTTTGCATAGCAATGAACCTTCCTGTGAAAGAAGCGCCAAAAACTGGTTCTCATACACCAATGACAGATTTCCGCAACGCGAGGCCTCGCAGCTAACTAAAATATTGCTCATGTTAAAATTTCGTAGCGAAGCACGGGTATTTAGCTAGTATTTTAATAAAAATAAACAGATGTTCCTTAACATATATTATTAAAAAAAAAGAAAGAAAAAAAAGTTATGCATTCTATTGACCTCGACATATAAGTACAGTTTAAATTTAAATAAATTGATTTCAAATGTTGATATGAATTTAAAAGTTGGAATTAAATGCAATATTTTGTTAATTTAATCCTATGTTATCAATTAAAGTAAAACATTCTAAATGGGTAAAACTTAACAAAAAAAAAAAAAAAAATATTCAAGTTAGCTAAGCATTAATTGCTTTCCAACAGAAAACGATATTAAGTTACGTCAAATACCATATTTCGTTGCCTTCTGAGAGAAAGCTTTACGCAGTTAGAACTTGAAGAACTTACAAAAAAACATTTCCTATCCATTTTTTTACGTTAAATTCATTCCAGCACTTTATATAACACTTGCTTTCTTAGCTAATAAAAAAAAAAATACCAGATAAAACTACATTTCTTCCTATTTCAGTTGACAGTGCTTTCTCAGGGGATGCCAGTACGGTGAATTTCTGATGATATAAAAATATATATATATATAATTCTTTCTCGCTGAGTTTCTGCATAGTCCTTTTTTTATGAAGATATTTTTTTTCCACCGGATTCAGTGTTCATTGAAATATTTTCGTCATACATTGACTCGACATCGGGGAGCATTATGGAGGGGGAAAAAAGTTTAAGTTGAAACAAACGCATACTACTTTTATCGCCAAGAGATGGAAGAAAAAGCGCCTTGGCAAATATTTGTCTTACGCTTGGCGAAGCGATAAAATTTAATTAATTCTTCCGGTTTTTGGAGATATAGAAATTAACTCAGATACAGAAGTAAAACCAAAAATATCATTGCCTGGACAGTTTTATGCACCGAACTTTTACATTGGGAGTAATTTAATTACAGAATACCGGTTCTTTTTTGTTGCCAAATTTTTATCGCCGAGTTCTTTCCTATAAAGTTGGAACTGCATTTTATTACTTTATTAAGGAAAGAATTAATCGAGACAAATTAAAGGTTTTATGGCGATTTTATTATAAGAGTTAAATGTAAGTAATTGAAAATTAAAAATTCAATCAACTTAAGTCGATGATTTGGCTTTAAGTATCCTAATAAGGAACTGAGGTCCAAGTAAAGATCATTCACTCCCTATCTTCGCTATATTACAATCTTCTTGTCCAGTGCATTTAGAGACTGTTTTGTAGATAACCTCGAAATTTGGTGAGTAGATAGGAAAATGTTTACTTAAAATATTAGAGCTCGTTCATTTATTTATATATTTGAGAACCTTAAGTCAATCACACTGAATTTTTTAGAGAAATTGGAGAAAAGTGAGTAGATAAAGAATAAACTGGTCTGCCGTGGCAAAAATGGCCGAAACTGGTCAAAACTCGACTTTTAATAAGTTGAACTAAATCCAATTGCCGAATGCGCCATAACTTGCCAAATAATAATTTTTTTTTTTTTTTTTTTTAATTTTTTTTTTTTTTTTTTTTTATTTGATAACCCTCACTCTTTAATTTTCAATTAATAAGGTTGCAGACAATTCGGATGTGTGGCTATGGCTTACTTGAATCTTTCACAAATGAGCCAAATTGGCAAGAAACATTACCTAACTGATGACGTAACTGATGTCACCAATTTGGCTTACTTTTAAAAGGTACAAGTTTTCCGAGCCAGAGATCAGAAATCGTTTGCGCTTTTTCTCATTGAAAATCAAAATGCAGTGGGTTGCCAGACGAAAAAGTGTTTTCTCTTTTTGACAAGTTATGACATATTTGGCAATCGGGTTTTAGTTCAACTCATTCCAAGTCGATTTTTGATCAGTTTCGGCCATTTTTGATGCGGCAGACCAGTGGATTCGTAATCTACACACTTTTCTCCAATTTCTATAAAAAATTTAGAATGATTTTCGATGGGGTCCAAAAATTGCAATTGCTTCTCGGACTACAATGAAAACAATTTATGTCATTTCATAAAGTGATATATTTTTTTTTATACCTACTCAACAAATGTCAAGGTGGTTATAAAAAGTAGTTTCTAAATGCACTGGGCTAGATGATTGTAACCTAGTGAATATAGGGAATGACCCAAACTACGATATCCTCTTAAATAAAAGAATATCATCATTCGAACATCATTGCGCAGTTTTAAAATCATTTTGTAAATGAAAATGCATTATGTTTAGTTTCGAGAGCTGTCACTAAAACACCACTTTTACAGACGTTTCTATTACTGTACGCCTACGATTTTGATTGGATGTGACAAATAAAATCTTCGGACGGCAAATTAATAAAGTTGGTTGGATCAAATCGGTTAAAATTAGTGTTAAAAAGTTATTAAATTTAACGACAAAAACAACGCAAAAAAATCGGTTAAATTTTTAGATAGCGAGTAAATCGATTATATGTGAGGAAATTTCTCGATTCTTTGAGCATGTAACAAAAATGGTCAAAATCCGTTTAAAAAAATCGGATTATTTGTGTCACAATAATGGCACTAACGGAAAAAAAAATTATCTTAAAAATGTCAATGCCCTTCTTGAAGCATGAGGGAAGAATTCCTTTTCCTTTAAAAGGCCTAAAAATGATGAATGAAAATTTACGAGCTAATTTTAAATTTGCATGCGTTAAAAATCGGTAAATTATGTCATCAAAATTGTTCTGAAAGTGTCACCACTCTCCCAGAAGGAAGAGAAAAGTGTAATTTTCCGTCAAATATTTAAGAAAATTAAAAAAAAAAGTGTAATGAAAAGAGGAGAATTCAACGAAACCCAAATTCCAAAACAATTGGACTTCATGAACGCCTTAGAAATAGTGCCGACCAAACGGTATAGTGGTTAGAGTGCTAGCTTCTAGACCGCGAGGTTGCGGGTTCCGAGTCCCGTGTTAGGCATGGGTGTTTGTAAATGTATGTTGGCTTGTCTAATGACGAATGTTTCGGTGCATTATGGCCCTCGTGTTGCTGACGGCGCCAGATAATCTGAAAACAAACAACCTTAGAAATAGTTGAATAAGTTGAAGGACTTACTCTCACTGACAAATAATTTATCCTATCACTATTTGATACAAATACACAACTTCACTGACCGGAACAAAACCGACAAGAAACGTTAATACACAGACAAGTTTGAATGTAAATCACAGTTAATTAAATGTTTACGAAAAATGGAATAGTTGAGGGGGTTCGGAAGGTTCTATCTAGCCCATGTTAAAAATGCCTTTTTTATGTACCTTTTTCTCAGAAACTTCTCATAGCATTGGTTTAAAATTTTGTACAGCCAGTATTAAAACACTTTTACATAGACTGCCATATGCTTTTGTAAAAATAATGTTTTTTTTTTTTTTTTGTTTTTTTAAAGGATTTATGATGTTTTGAAAAAAAATTTATAAAATTTTCCAAATAAATCATGATAATGAATTTGAAAAAAAATTTATAAAATTTTCCAAATAAATCGTTATAATGAATTTGGAAAAAAAAAAAAAAAAAAAAAAAAAAAAACTAATCAACATTTTTGTAAAATCATATGTTTGTTTGTGTAAAAGTACTATACGTATCAGAAAAAAAAATCAAAGCTAAATATTGAGCAAATCCTGAGAAAAAAGTAAATTTTATGAAAAAACAGCATTTTGAGAAAACAGCGTTTAAAGCACTAAGCTGACGGGTATTTTCAGTGATGTTATTTTTTCGAAAAACATTTAAAAATATTTCGGATGAGCGTATTACCCATCAAGTTAATCCATTTTGTAGAAAACATTTCAAATATTGTGATGCGCTAAAAAGCTCAAAATGGATTCCGAGAAAAAAATTTGCCTTCCGACCCCCTTAAATTATTTTCAACCTGTAAAAAGTAATACTCATACAGGAGATCCACTGCAAATCAACGAATAAAAATTTTCAAATGGAATTGCATAATATCTCATAAAAACTATACACCATTAATTAATACCTGGCACTCTTTCGTCAGACGTGTACAAGATAAAAACCACCAAATCGCAGCGATAACTCATTTAATCAAACAACCATTTTATTTGGTTGGTTGGTTGTTTTCAGATTATCTGGCGCCGTCAGCAACACGAGGGCTATAATGCGCCGAAACATTCGTCATTAGACAAGCCAACATACATTTACAAACACCCATGCCTAACACGGGACTCGAACCCGCAACCTCGCGGTCTAGAGGCTAGCACGCTAACCACTATACCGTTTGGTCGGCCAACCATTTTATTTCTTGTAACAAAGTGCTACAGGATTGCTATAGCAACCCAAAACTAAACCGTAAACATTTGGGCTTGGCGATACATTTACACATCATTTGAAGGTGTAAACATTTAGGCTTGGTGACTATTGCGCCAACTGCTACTCGCCCTAATAGCACACATCCTCCCAGGGTGGTCCCTAGGAAGTCCCCAGTCATCCCCGGGACTACGAATGACTTCCCAGGGACCTCCCTGGGAGGATATGTGCTATTAGGGCGTCTAACGGAAGAGTACAAAATACCTTTATTTAGAAATCAATACATTATGTCAGTAAATTAGTCAGTTTAAAATAACAATTTGATTTTCTTTATTTATAATACAACACATTTTGAACATTAACATTTCAATAATTTTAGTTTGCATTTTAATTTCGGCAATCTAATAAAATTCTAAGAGCACATTACGACGGAACCGTCTCTATCTGTTCGAAACGGGCTCGATTAACTGAATTCAATGACCAATTATCAAAAACAACTGCACGTAATAAATTGAACAGTAGCACATATAACTTAACGTCTGATTTCAGTCTCAATTAAAATAAATTCCGAACTTTTGAGAACATTAGCATTAAAAATTGCAACATTTACTACAATCAGGAAATTCGGGACAATCACTACAGCAATAGGTAATCCAAAACAATTACTCGTGCGAAACGAGATTGTGTGAGAATCTTGCACGTGCAGTAAATAAGAAAATTATTGAGCAAACGCAATTCGTTTAAGTTCTGTATTATAACATTGCATCAATCACCAAATCGTAATTTTCTGGAATTAGATAATTATCAAAACAAATTAATACGATTCTTCCCTTTGGTTTAAGTTCTTAAAGCCGAAATATATAACTAAAAAATAAAAAAATCTTACAAACCCTTTTCCACGGAAAACATTAGCGAAAATAGTTGCGAAAATAAATAACAACCGTCTGTAATAATTTAGCTTTTCTTCAAAACAAAATCTCATTAAAGAACGGGTGCCATTTTATCCTACGCTTCGTTTTAGTTAGACGAGGGGACATTATGCCGGGTTACTCGGCCATCGGCCATTGTTGCCCACAAATTTATTTTTGTAAGTTAGTAGGATTAGTTGTGACTTGGACATAGTTGCGACTAAAACACTTGGTTAATACTGTGCCAAAAAAAATGGTGAACATCAGTTTAAAGTTTAAGAGTAGTTTAAGCCTTTTAACTGCAACAAAAACGACTTTTTATGCGTAATGTTCGATATACTTTAAAATAAAAGTATATCATATTTTTATATATATTTTTTTATGCAGTACAATATTTAACTCCTTCTTGAAAAACAATAATTATTTTATACATAAGTATGTTTCTTTTAAAACTTGTGAAGGGAAATGCAATGATGAAAAGTTTAGAAAAAAAAATTTTGAACACAAGTTACACACAAGATATTTTATTACGTTTCTGGTTGGTTGGTTGGTTGTATTCAGAATATCTAGCACCGTCAGCAACACGAGGACTATAATGCGCCGAAACATTCGTCATTAGACAAGCCAACATACATTTACAAACACCCATGCCTAACACGGGACTCGAACCCGCAACCTCGCGGTCCAGAAGCTAGCACGCTAACATTTCGTTTCTGGAATAAACTCGATGTTAATATTGGAAATTAAAGCTAATTTATAGGTTTATTCTGTAAGGCCAAATTATTTTGTAATACAATATAAAATATTTTTTATGTAAAAATTGAAATTTAAAAATGTTCTCTTGCTATAAATGCCATTTTATAAAAAAAAATGTCATCTATATTCTTAATTTCTGCCTCACAGAATGTAAAACTATTATATGTATGCCCATACAGTTTTTTAAAGGGATAGGACAATAACTGTTTTTTAATATTGTGGGTAGCTTTTATACATATTTTTTTTCTAAATTTTCTATTATTACTTTTCACTTGATAACTTAAAAAAAAAACATACTTAAAGTAATTATTGTTTTAAGAAGGAAGTAAACATTATGCTGCATAAAAAGTATCAATATAAAAGCAAACACATTTTATTTTAAAGCATATCGAAAATTACGCCAAAAAGCTGCTTTTGTTGTCGTCAAAAGGTTTTAACTCCCCTTTAAAAACATAGTATTGAAAAAGTTCATAAGACAAAGATGGTGGAAGCATTCCACAAGAAATGATTTTAATTAACAAAGTTACTTTATTAATTAACTTCCTGCACATACGAAAATCTTAAAAAGAAAATATTTTCTATAGTTCGCTGAAGTGTGTTTATACTATAGACTAAATTTATGAAGCCTGAACGATGTTTTATTACCATATTACATTTTATTTTTTACATTTTTTTTAAGTTTAAGTAAAAAAAGTTGTATTTTTTTAAAATGAGGGAAAGTTCTTATTTGGAAACTTTTTATAAATTTTTTAATTTTCTAAGTCATTGATAATTTATTGAACAGACGTAC
This sequence comes from Linyphia triangularis, assembly GCA_963978545.1. Lineage (NCBI taxonomy): Eukaryota > Metazoa > Arthropoda > Arachnida > Araneae > Linyphiidae > Linyphia > Linyphia triangularis. The sequence continues at coordinate 80,843,496 of OZ021730.1, read as the reverse complement.
TTCAATAATTACTAGGTATATTTAATACGACATTTCATAAATTATGCTTTTAAATGCATTTAAAAGCCGTTAAAAACATTTGAAATTCTCTTTACAAATTCACATTGACTTTGATGCACGTTTCCTAGAACATCCATAGTTAAAACTTCGAATAATCTAGGCACGTGCATCAAAAGAACGAAAATGAAATGGCAAAGCAAATGTGAACACGTGTAGAAAATTTCAAACACATTTGAAATTCTCTGTACGAGTACGCATTTGCTTCGCTACTCCCTGTTCGTCGTTTTGATGCACGTGTCAAGAACATTCGAAGTTTTAACTATGGATGTTTGGGGACACGTGCATCAAAACAACGAAAATGAAATGGCAAAGCAAATGTGAACTCGTGTAGAAAATTTCCAACACATTTGAAATTCTCTATACGAGTACGCATTTGCTTCGCTACTCCCTGTTCGCTGTTTTGATGCCCGTGTCAAGAACATTCGAAGTTTTTAACTATGGATATTTTGGGACACGTGCATCAAAACAACGAATGTTTAATAAAGAAACTCGAATAGAGAATTTCAAATGTGAATGTCAAATGTCAAAAATGAATTTTAACTATGGGTGTTCTGTTTGGTCTGGCAGATACTTTTGTAACGAGATAAGAAAATTAAATATTTACTGCAAATAGAGCTTTTTTATATGATTTTAAGTTAAATTAAACAACTAAATTTAAGAGAAAAAGCGCTCTATAATCACAAAATTAATAAAAAAAATTATCTAAAAACATACTAGTCAAGATGGAGGCTTTTATATATGCCTTGGTGATTGAGATTGGTTGGGGTTTTAGTTGGATTTTTCTCTTTCGAGATGCAATTAGGAGGCAGTTTCTCCTTGAAATGACCTCCCAGAAGGTGCCATTGATATTCGGTTTAGTATTATCAGTTCATATTTTTATGCAACGAATGTCTCTCTTCAGGCAAGCTCTCGAGTAGGTATTGTAATAGAAAATATGCATTCTAATAACTATCCATAGTGCTTCTAAGACATTTCTGGAAGTTTTGAATTATTCGAATAGTATATGAAAAACGTGTATAAATTGAAATATATATTGGGGTTAAACATTCAAAATAAATTCTAACATAGGCCTTTAGCTAAGATCAATTATTTAATGTATTGATCAACCTGCTCGACTAATACTTTTGACTAAACATGTTTGTTTCAAGCAAGTATAAAAATATTTTGTACGAATGCTCGCAACAGTCATACAATGCAGTAGACATAGGCATTAGTTAAAATGAATATGGATGCGTTAGTTTTTACAGTGAAAGTACCTTTGTATAGAACTTTGTTTATCCCTTGGTATAATTTTGCTAGAACTTCTATCTACAGTCTCTCAATATATATTATGCATATTAACTAAAATAAGTAAAGATAGTTTTTACAATCAACGTACCTTTGTTTATCTCTTTATATTTTTGTCGTAGCTTCCAACTACTGTTTTTTAGTACAGTATATTAGCTAAACGTACATTTGTGTAGATATGTGTTTACCCCTTGGTTCTTTAGTTAGAACTTCTATATACAGTCTATTAGTGTAGTATATTAGCTGAAATAAGTAAAAGCTTAATATTTATAGTAAACGTATATTTGTATAGATATTTGCTTACCCCTTGGTTCTTTAGTTATAACTTCTATATACAGTCTATTAATGTAATATATTAGCTGAAATAAGTAAAAGCTTAATATTTATAGTAAACGTACCTTTGAATAGACCTTTGTTTATATATCGGTTATTTTGTTTAAATTTCTCGTTACATGCTTTTAAAGTATTATATTAACCTTTAACTTCTGTAAGCGGTCTGACAGACCACGAGTCATTCTTTGTGGAATGCTTCCACCCCCCTAAAATATAGCATCTTTGACTTTTATATTAATTTTTCTGATACTATGTTTCTTAAACTTTAAACTGGTGTTCATAAATTTGCTTGGTGCAGTTTGGACCATGTGTAGCTCTTGCGCTAAAAACCTCAAACCATCCAACCACAGCAGTTAAAGGTTAATAAAAATTAGACTATAAATATAAATAACTTTAAATTTACAGTAAACCTAACTTTAAATTGACAATTGTATACTTCCGCGGTTACCTTATTTAAGTTCCTCACTATAGTTAATGCAGTATATAACTTAAAATGAGTATAGCTAACTTAGTATTTACTGTAAATGTATCTTTGTACAGAAGAATCGAAGAAAATGTAATTAACTCAATTAAAAGTGGCCAAACATGGCGGCCTATCTCCCTTGCCTTGCACTTTAGGTCCGAGTCTTTATAATTCCGTGCCGTGGAGATCATTCGGAGCAGTTCGCGATCAACAGCTCCAAAAGAGGAGCAACAAATCGAAATCATTGAGCCCCGTGGTACCTTAGCTCCAAATGAAGATTGCCGCAATTCTTACTTCTGCAAGGAAGATAGTTAGATACAGAACCTAAGAGGAGAATTGGAAACATCAATCTTTATTCTTTTTCTGCAATCCTTGTTTCAAATGAAGGATGATAAATGGAATATACTTTCTCTCTTAATAAATAAAATCTGATGATAACAATTCTAACTAGGGATACCGAAAATCGCACAACTTTCAATTGCACAACAGTACTTATCATCGCATTTAAATTTGACATGGGCTGGAGTAATTTATTGTTTTTGTTTTAATAGTTTTATCCATTTTTAAAAATGGTCAGTTTGGGTATGTTCGGTAACAGTTATTGCATTGGTCAAAAATAAATCGCCTAAACCTGTGAAATTAACGATATTTTTTTTGGCTAATCATTACATTATTTTTTCCGGTAAGTGAAGCAAAGAAGGAACAGTCGTTTATTGTCGATGTTCAAAGGAGGAACAGTCGTTTTTGTCGATGTTCAAAGGAGCTTGGTTGTATTCAGATTATCTGGCGCCGTCAACAACACGAGGGCTATAATTCGCCAAAACATTCATCATTACACAAGCCAACATACATTTACAAACACCCATGCCATACACGGGACTCGGAACCCGCAACCTCGCGGTCTAGAGGCTAGCGCGCTAACCACTATACCGTTTGGTCGGCGTTCAAAGGAGGAAAATTCGTTTATTGTCGATTTTCAAAGGAAGAGAACACTGTGTTAATGACGTTCGTTTTACAACTTTTTACGTCTTTACTAAATTGTTACGAGAATTTGCGAGGTACGGATATTTAGAGCCCCTTAAAAGACCACAATAAACCATGGTATGAATCATGTTACCAGTGAAATAGTCTTGATGATCTAATAGAATGAACCCTTGTCGGTTTAAACCATTTTGTTTGGATCAACCAGGTTAAGTTATAAATTAAGTATCCGTGGAATGAATCAGAACCTTTAAAAAAAAGAAGTAACTTTTAAAGTTTTGGTTATAGCAATGGTCGGGACGAGCAATCTTTTAATGTAAATATTTTGTACATAATTTAACATTACGTAAAATTTTCTAAATTCTAATTTTTATTATTTAATCACCTTTAGTAATAGTTTTTCAATAACGTTGTAGTAGCGGAAATACAAGCTTCAATGTAGCGGCTACAGTTATGTTTTTAATATTCTCTAACCTATAGAAACATGAATAAGAATTATTCGGAGTTTGGTTCGGTTCCGTCAGTTTTTGGATTAAGCTACAGCGTGCAACTCTGGTGTTTTGAGCAGAAAATAAGCTTTTGTTTTTGATGGAGATACTTTTAGTTTTGGACAACTGATGGTCTTATGTGAGCTTGTTTAGGATTTACAAGTGCTCTCTTAAAAATTGCTAGGAGAATAAAAGTATTTTTGTAACCCGTGTGCCCATAAATCTTTTGTGAGGAATTTCTTAGTTATACTTCGATTGTTATTTGTGTTCGATAAGATGTTGTCGCATATAAAAATAGAATCAGTAATTTGTACCAGTAAAATAAAAATTTGAGAACTGTTTACATATATTGTGTTTACTAAAACATTATCCATATCCACCATAAGTAAATTAGTACAAGTTTAGTCCGTACAACCTTTGTTTTATTTTGTGCATAAGGTTAAACATAAGACGTAGAATACAATCTTAACTTAAGAAATAGCCGTTCTATTTAACCACAGTGCTTCAAAATTCTTCTATGGAAACTTTCTAAAGACTTAAAATAGAAGTTCCCATATCTATAAACTATTATACATAGGGAGTAAATTATATAGAATAAGTTCTTGAAGTAACTTTTACATTATCAAATTATAGAATGTTTGTTCTACAACAAAAACAATTCATAAAATTTATTGCATAAAAATCTCAAAAACTACTTCTAAGTTGAAAATTACATCTCGCTACTACTAGTGCTTATAAATCTAATTATTGCTCCTTTTTAAATCTAATAAGTTACTCTCTCTATGTATATAGATATGGGAACATCTATTTTATGTCTTTAGAAAGTTTCCATAGAAGAATTCTGGAGCACTGTGGTTAAATAGAATAGTTATTTTTTTAAAGTTAAGATAGTATTCTAAGCCTTATGTTTACCCTTATGCAAAAAATAAAACAAAGGTTATATGGACTAAACTTATACTTACTACCTTATGATAATTTTTTAGCAAACACAATATATATATATATATATATATATATATATATATATATATATATATATATATATATATATATATATATATATATATATATATATATATATATATATATATATATATATATATTCAAATTTATATATATATATATTCAAATTTATATATATATATATTCAAATTTATATATATATATTCAAATTTATATTTTACTGGTACAATTAAATACTACTAATTCTATTTTTTTATGCGACCACAATATATTGGGCATGGAGCAGCTTTTCCCTATCAAACTATATCTTTTATTACTTGATCAGGTTTGAACATACCACAAGTTATCTGAGGCCCTATGATTACTAGACCTATGATTACTAGAGCGAAAATGATAATTCGTGGTTATCATTTTAGAATTGCAAATTTTGGAGTACCACAAAAAATATTGGTAGGATTTTCCTACTTGAGGAAGTTGTTTACATAAAACCAGCAGCGCCGCGTTAGAATACATACATGCATTTCACTCGCTGGTCAAAAAGGCGGAAGGACTTCAATGTCCAGGAGATTAAAGCCACCAAACTCATGAGCAGCGATCAAGGGTTCGGTTCTGGCCTCGCCGAATACTGGTGTGTTTGATAATGGGGGATGGTTGATATTTAATAGGTCGTCGTCTCAATATCCTCTTGTTAGTGTGATGGGGTTGGATAGAGGTGTATGCACGATAAAGTTATCGTTATCCTATCGTAGTTCGAAACTACGAGGCGCTATTGGATGTGATAAGCACATAGTAGACCTTAATTAGTAATAATGTACAACAAAATATCTACTCCAGCACATTACAAGGTTTTTCGCATTCTCACCCAACTATAAAAGAGAACTGTGATTGGTTAATTGTCCACCCATCATCATCATCATCAACCGCAGAGGCGGTTTTACTCTTGCATTGACAATGAAGCAGTCTATCCAGTTGTTTGTTTATCTATATCGATGACCTAAACTCATTGATACAGATAAACATCGATATAGATATCCAATCACAGTTCACTTCTATAGATGGATGGGAAATGCTGGAAATCTAGTAAAGTGATAAGAGTAGATATCGTTTTGCTCATTATTATTAATTAAGGTTTACTATTAACAGTTCTGTTGCCTACAATCCAATATCTTTCTTTCCATCCTCGGCAATCCGCATTTTTCGTCCCCTCAACCATCTGACAACGGCTTCATTTTTTAGCGTTAAGCAGTCTATCTAGTTGCTTATATCGATATGTAAACGATGCCTAAATGGCGACTACTATCAATTGTTGGCATTAATCTTTTTGGTACATAATCCGCACTGGATTAGGAAATCGCTCTTATCGCTATTTATTATGCAAAAGAATACAACACTAAACAGAAATAAATAAATAAATAAATAAATAAAAAAAACTGCTACTACAACTGAAATACTTTCTAAGAGGCACATTCGTCATATCATACGCATACTAACTAATTACGATAAACAAGTCAGCATTCCAAATCACCTATAAACAATATCCGAAAACATTTTACACTTATACTCTTCCTTCCTCAAGAAACAAGCAAAACAAAAACTGCCGTCCTCATTACTACTTACTTTTAAGCAAAATATCCCCGAACTCTTTGCCCATTAAAAGCAACGTTCCATAATTGATTATCGCGATTCTTCCTTTGCGCACTAATAGGCAAGCGCTGTTTGGCCATAGTTCAAATTACTCGAAAAATCGAAGTACCAGTCGAGGAACCAATTAACTTTCTCTTGGCCAATTACTCTGGTCTTATAATTTTGGCTGCTGTCGGCCTGGGACTTTTGTTGCATTGTCCTCTCTCTCTCTCTCTGTCTTCTTGTTAAGGCGGACGAAAAGGGCAATTCTTCGCCTTGTCTATGTTCTGGGATTTTTCATCCTTTTTCCGAACTTTGCTGCTTAGTTTGGGACTTTTCTGTGTTTGCTTGTTTTATCTTCTGTGAATATCTAGTATTTATTTGAGTCAAATTGGACATCCTATGAGGTTTGTAACTTTTGATTAGCTTAATACGAGTGAAAGAAATATTTCATGCAAAATTTTATCGTATTACTCTCTTAAGGTATACATACACACTCTAAATATTGTAAAATAGGCCAAATAGTGAATATATTTTGTTGTTGTTGTTGTTGTAAGGGAGTCCGGTACCGAAACTAAAAAAAAACCACTTTATTTATAAATATTTTTATGTCAAAAATTTATCTTAAGTATGAAATAGTAATAATTATATATCTTTGAGATGAAACTTTTTTTTTTAAATATTGTGTTTAATTATTTAAAAAAAAAAAAAAAAAATAGAACGAAGAAAAATCCATAATATTTGATGTTTGCGTATTTTGATAAGTGTGGAAAGATTTTTTTTTGTTTTCAAAGAAAAAGCGTTCTGTAATACTTAATTATATAATGAAAATTTTGTCTTCAAAGAATTTTGATGGGTGAATTAGAAAAAACTCAAAAAATTCTCAAAGTTAAAATATTGAAATTTTTTATTTCTATGTTATTCTATACACTAAATGTTATATTTAAAATCAGAATTTAAAAAATAAAATTCTGTGAATAGAAAATGCTTAAAACTATATAAATTAAATGCTCCAAAATTTTGAATTGCCAATTGTTAATAGTTCTGGAGATATATCGATTTGAATTTTCAACATCTGTGAAAAACACTAATGCTGGAAAAACACTCTTTAAGCAGATGTTTCCATGCGTTACGCTCATTACTGATGTTTAATTAAAGGACAATTTCATGGCGTTCTAGTCACCGGAGGAATAAGAGAGAAAAAACCTCTCTTAAGGACAGTATGAACTATTCTTTAAAATCAGAAAACATTGGGATTTTTGACGAAATTTCTGTACTGTACACCCTTAAAATAACTTCGAGCTGGAATTTTTAAAAGATGATGGTATTCTCTTAAAACAAACGAGTTATTTTGTTAGTTTGATGTATATTTTGTTCTAAAAATAAATAAAAAAGATGATGGTATTCTCTTAAAACAAACGAGTTATTTTGTTAGTTTGATGTATATTTTGTTCTAAAAATAAATAAAAAAAATTTAAGGACTAAGGCAAATGACTATCAGAGTCCGTTTTTCTCAACTCTCCAGAAAAGCTGATTTGAAGTTTCAAGTCTCAGAGCTTCAGAGATGCCAGTTTTCCTCCTTTTGGAGGATTTCTTCCTTTTTGTTTTTTTATGTAACATTTCCCACCTCTTTGTCCCTGTCTTGAGGATCCACATTTTTCTGATATGAACCAGTTTTTCCTGCAAAAAGTATACTTTTCCTCTTATCAAAACAAAAGATTTTCCCTCTTGGCTCCCCTTTCCTCCCAGATTACTTCACTAACTCCTAATATTTGAAATGTAATTATTATATAGTATGAGAAATTTCAATGTATCTTTAAAATTATTGAATCATCCTTCCTGCATACTCTTTTGTTAAATTTTTGTGTATCCCATCTGCGAGCTTTTTCAACGAATTTTTGAATTTCTTCCTTTTTGCTCTCTGAACACTCTCATCCCTGCAGAGCATGTAACAGGGTTGAGGTTAATGGTTGCTCAAGACCTCACGTATCACGATATTTATTTGCCAGAGAACTTTGCGTGGTTAAAATATCTGCTATAAGCTTGCAAATGGCTGGAAAACCTGGATTTCGAAAAAATTGGCCGCTAGTCTTTCTTTGCCATGGGCCTTCGCCGACCAAACGGTATAGTGGTTAGCGTGCTAGCTTCTAGACCGCGAGGTTGCGGGTTCCGAGTCCCGTGTTAGGCATGGGTGTTTGTAAATGTATGTTGGCTTGTCTAATGACTAATGTTTCGGCGCGTTATAGCCCTCGTGTTGCTGACGGTGCCAGATAATCTGAAAACAACCAACCAAGCCATGGACCTTCAATTTTAAATTCATTATTTATAGAAACATGTTTTTGACATCTTAAACCTCATTCAACAGTGATAACTAAAATTTGAAAGCCGAATGTATCATTTTCCCCACCAAATCTAATCTAGCATAAATTTTTGTGTTTATGGCTTTTTCGAAACACTTGGAATTGAATAAAAAAATAATTTAAAAAAATTAGGGAATTGTCCCTTGTCATAAAGAGATTTTTTTTGTAAGATTCTGAGGAATTGGAAATAATAAAAAATAAAAAGGGAATTGGTAACCTCTATGCCTGTAATGTTAATTTGGCTTATTTCTCTGTACCGTTTTCTCAGAAAGTAATTGACATAGATGCCTAATTTTTTTTTTTTTTTCAGTACATTTAGCAGACACTTGTTCACTTGTTGTTCTACTGAAGTTAGCTTTTAATTGTAATTCATTTACTTTTTTCTAAAAGGAATTTTCTTGGAAGTCACTCAAATTTGTTAAAAATCACAGTTTTTTTTTTTTTTTTTTTTTTTTTTTTTTTTTTTTTTGCTGAAATAAGCGAAAACAAAAAAATATTTTTATTTAAAATTACAAAAAAATCTCACTTTAGTATCTACTGATACAACGCATTTTAAAGAAAACTTTACTTATACTAACAATTTTGTCTTCAAAAAATTATTAAAAATACATCTACTTGACGTGATATTACAAATGAGATATCTTTTTAAAGAGGATAATTTAATTTTTTATAAACAACGATTATTTACAAATTTTACGATCCCAACTTCCCTTAAAACTTCTTACTACAGTCTATTATAAAAAAAAAAAAAAAACATCAAATATACACCCTCTATACTTATATAATCCAATAAAATTTTCCAGTGAAATAAATATCGACACCCTCAATAGTTTTTTATCATCAATAGCTATCCTTACAAAAAAACAATTGATAGTATCCTGGTATCGGTGAGGATTTTATTCTATTGTCTTCAATTATTCAAAATCTAAATTTTTCGCAAGCTCAACCCCCAAATTTATGATGTCCAAAACATTTCCCCCCTTCTCAAATGTTGTTCCCCAAAGCACGAGACTATGTCTCAGGTTGAACGCTCCCACTTAACCCACACAGGGGGATTGTCTATCGATTCCCATAACTCTTCTATAAGAAGCGTCCTTCCCTCCATATGAATTTTTTACTAACTCTTGGAAAAATAAATAACAACATCCTTATCTCTCGACCCCAGTGTACAGAAAAAGAAGAATAACGGGAAAACTATTTCTCAAAAGATACACCGTGTACATGTAAAGAGCACAAATTGTAGACTGTGAGCGATACTGACGTAAGTTTGCAAAAGGCCGTTTTGAGGTAATCGTTTTCATCAGGTTTTGAATTGAAATATGGTTTCTATAAGAGTTACCTTGATCACTGACTCACTGTCTGCCTCTCTCTGTAAAGATATTGGTGAAAGTATTTTAACCGCTCATTGTTGAAACTCTCTCCAATTGCCAACATTGTTTTAATCAGAATAAATACAAGTTGTTTTAATTGTTTTAATCAGAATAAATTATTTTAATCAATAAAAATGAATAACACCTTTATCTCTGGACAACATTATACAGAAAAGAAGAAAAACAGGACAACTATTTCTCAAAAGATACACCGTGTACATGTAAAGAGCACAAATTGTAGACTGTGGGCGATACTGACGTATGTTTGCAAAAGGCCGTTTTGAGGTAATCGTTTTCATCAGGTTTTGAATTGAAATATGGTTTCTATAAGAGTTACCTTGATCACTGACTCACTGTCTGCCTCTCTCTGTAAAGATATTTAGTGAAAGAATTTTAACCTATCATTGTTGAAACTCTTTCCTATTGCCAACATTGTTTTAATCAGAATATAATACAAGTTGTTTTAATTGTTTTAATCAGAATAATTTATTTTAATCAATAAAAATGAATAACACCTTTATCTCTGGACAACATTATACAGAAAAGAAGACAAACAGGACAACTATTTCTCAAAAGATACACCGTGTACATGTAAAGAGCACAAATTGTAGACTGTGGGCGATACTGACGTATGTTTGCAAAAGGCCGTTTTGAGGTAATCGTTTTCATCAGGTTTTGAATTGAAATATGGTTTCTATAAGAGTTACCTTGATCACTGACTCACTGTCTGCCTCTCTCTGTAAAGATATTTAGTGAAAGAATTTTAACCTATCATTGTTGAAACTCTTTCCTATAGCCAACATTGTTTTAATCAGAATATAATACAAGTTGTTTTAATTGTTTTAATCAGAATAATTTATTTTAATCAATAAAAATGAATAACACCTTTATCTCTGGACAACATTATACAGAAAAGAAGACAAACAGGACAACTATTTCTCAAAAGATACACCGTGTACATGTAAAGAGCACAAATTGTAGACTGTGGGCGATACTGACGTATGTTTGCAAAAGGCCGTTTTGAGGTAATCGTTTTCATCAGGTTTTGAATTGAAATATGGTTTCTATAAGAGTTACCTTGATCACTGATTCACTGTCTGCCTCTCTCTGTAAAGATATTTAGTGAAAGAATTTTAACCTATCATTGTTGAAACTCTTTCCTATTGCCAACATTGTTTTAATCAGAATATAATACAAGTTGTTTTAATTGTTTTAATCAGAATAATTTATTTTAATCAATAAAAATGAATAACACCTTTATCTCTGGACAACATTATACAGAAAAGAAGACAAACAGGACAACTATTTCTCAAAAGATACACCGTGTACATGTAAAGAGCACAAATTGTAGACTGTGGGCGATACTGACGTATGTTTGCAAAAGGCCGTTTTGAGAAAATCGTTTTCATCAGGTTTTGAATTGAAATATGGTTTCTATAAGAGTTACCTTGATCACTGACTCACTGTCTGCCTCTCTCTGTAAAGATATTTAGTGAAAGAATTTTAACCTATCATTGTTGAAACTCTTTCCTATTGCCAACATTGTTTTAATCAGAATATAATACAAGTTGTTTTAATTGTTTTAATTAGAATAATTTATTTTAATCAATAAAAATGAATAACACCTTTATCTCTGGACAACATTATACAGAAAAGAAGACAAACAGGACAACTATTTCTCAAAAGATACACCGTGTACATGTAAAGAGCACAAATTGTAGACTGTGGGCGATACTGACGTATGTTTGCAAAAGGCCGTTTTGAGGTAATCGTTTTCATCAGGTTTTGAATTGAAATATGGTTTCTATAAGAGTTACCTTGATCACTGATTCACTGTCTGCCTCTCTCTGTAAAGATATTTAGTGAAAGAATTTTAACCTATCATTGTTGAAACTCTTTCCTATTGCCAACATTGTTTTAATCAGAATAAATACAAGTTGTTTTAATTGTTTTAATCAGAATAAATACAAGTTGTTTTAATTGTTTTAATCAGAATAAATACAAGTTGTTTTAATTGTTTTAATCAGAATAAATACAAGTTGTTTTAATTGTTTTAATCAGAATAAATACAAGTTGTTTTAATTGTTTTAATCAGAATAAATACAAGTTGTTTTAATTGTTTTAATCAGAATAAATACAAGTTGTTTTAATTGTTTTAATCAGTATAAATTATTTTAATCAATAAAAATGAATAACACCTTTATCTCTGGACACCAGTATACAGAAAAAGAAGAAAAACGGGAAAACTATTTCTCAAAAGATACACGTGTACATGTAAGAGCACAAATTGTAGACTGTGAGCCTACAATTAGCCTACAATTCTGTGAGAATTGTAGACTTTCTATTGCCAACATTGTTTTAATCATAATAAATTATTTTAATCAATAAAAATGAATAACACCTTTAGCTCTGGACAACATTATACAGAAAAGAAGACAAACAGGACAACTATTTCTCAAAAGATACACCGTGTACATGTAAAGAGCACAAATTGTAGACTGTGGGCGATACTGACGTATGTTTGCAAAAGGCCGTTTTGAGGTAATCGTTTTCATCAGGTTTTGAATTGAAATATGGTTTCTATAAGAGTTACCTTGATCACTGATTCACTGTCTGCCTCTCTCTGTAAAGATATTTAGTGAAAGAATTTTAACCTATCATTGTTGAAACTCTTTCCTATTGCCAACATTGTTTTAATCAGAATAAATACAAGTTGTTTTAATTGTTTTAATCAGAATAAATACAAGTTGTTTTAATTGTTTTAATCAGAATAAATACAAGTTGTTTTAATTGTTTTAATCAGAATAAATACAAGTTGTTTTAATTGTTTTAATCAGAATAAATACAAGTTGTTTTAATTGTTTTAATCAGAATAAATACAAGTTGTTTTAATTGTTTTAATCAGTATAAATTATTTTAATCAATAAAAATGAATAACACCTTTATCTCTGGACACCATTATACAGAAAAAGAAGAAAAACGGGAAAACTATTTCTCAAAAGATACACGTGTACATGTAAGAGCACAAATTGTAGACTGTGAGCCTACAATTAGCCTACAATTCTGTGAGAATTGTAGACTTTCTATTGCCAACATTGTTTTAATCATAATAAATTATTTTAATCAATAAAAATGAATAACACCTTTAGCTCTGGACAACATTATACAGAAAAGAAGACAAACAGGACAACTATTTCTCAAAAGATACACCGTGTACATGTAAAGAGCACAAATTGTAGACTGTGAGCGATACTGACGTAAGTTTGCAAAAGGCCGTTTTGAGGTAATCGTTTTCATCAGGTTTTGAATTGAAATATGGTTTCTATAAGAGTTACTTTGATCGCTGACTCACTATCTGCCTCACTGTGTAACGCTATTAGTGAAAGAATTTTTATCGATAATTGTTGAAACTCTTTCTAATGACCAACATTGTTTTAATCAGAATAAATAATAGTTGTTTTAATCAGAATAAATTATTTTAATCAATCAAATTGAATAACACTTTTATCTATGGACACCAGTGTACAGAAAAGATTCAAAAACAGGAAAACTATTTCCTCAAAGGATACACCGTGTACATGTATGAGAACAAGTTGTACAAGAGTGTGAGCGATACTGACGTAACTTTACAAAAGTAGTTTTAAGGTAATTATTTTCGTCGGATTTACATTGAATATGTTAATATCTCTACCTTGACCACTGACTCGCTCACTCACTGCCTAACTCTGTAACGCTGCAAATGAAAGAATTTTATCCGATCATTGGTGAAACTTTGTCCTCTTGACAAAAATGTTTCAATCAAAATAAACAAAATGTAATGGGATGGGAATGCATCAATTCATAATGGAGTGGGGTCCAGTCAATTCAACGTTGCCTTGAGCAGTAACGCTGTAAGTGAATTAACTTTCTTACTAACTTTCGAAAATAAATAACAGCACCTTTTTTTATTCTATGAACCCTAGAATCTAGAAAAAGAAAAAAATGGAAAACTTTTTCTCAAAAAGATACACCATGCACATGTAAGAGCCCTTACAAAAGGTCGTTTTGATGTAATCATTTTCGACAAGTTTTGTATTAAAATACTTTAATATTTTAAGCACATTTAATAATTTAGAATTACACTTCTCAGTAAGAGCCTCGTTTCAGATAGCATGCAAGCTTACGAAAACCTTGAAACCTTGTCATTAACTTGCAGTGGCATTGGAATTGCTGTGGGGAGGTTACAGGGGGAAAAAAACAATGAGAAGGATTTGTAAAGGGGACATTGGAATAAACATAGGAATAAATTGCGTTTAAGATAGTCTTAATGTATCAAGATGCACAAGTATGAAATATACCTGTTAAAATTAATTCGGTAGATCTCAATTTAGGATCATATACATTAAGTTATTGGAGAGTGGAATTAATGCAGTATTCTAAATAGCACGTATTCGGTAACTTCTTGTTTCAAAGAACAATGGCGCAAAATTTCCTCAAGATATTGCAAAACTGTAATTACTATGAAAGAGATCACTGACTGTCTGAATGACTCACTCAATCATTCTGTAACGGTACATTTTTATTCATTAATTTATTTATTTACTTATTTATTCATTTATTCATTTATTTACTTATTCATTTATTCATTTATTCATTTATTTACTTATTCATTTATTCATTTATTCATTTATTTACTTATTCATTTATTCATTCATTCATTCATTTACTTATGTTCACGTTATAAGGGAATTAGATTGTCGTTTAAGGGGAGCTGTTACCCTAAAATTCATAAAAAATCGATTTTGAGTTTATTATTGTTTACTAAAATTTAAATTCTCCCCTTTAAAATGATACCAAATTTGCCTTATACCTTAATTACAAATATTTTTAATAATTTTTGGAAGACAAAATTGGTAACTATTAATGTAAGTAAAATTTTCTTTAAAAGGCGTTTTTCTCAAAACTACATTTTTCATTATTTTTTTATATCTGTATATGCTAAAGTGAGATTTAGTCGTTGGTTTTTTAAATAGTTTTGTTATGGCTTTTTTCGGCAAATAAAACTTGTGGTTTTTAACAAATTTGAGTGACTTTCAAGATAATTCTTTTTTTAAAGAAAGTAAATTAATTACAATTAAAAGCTAACTTCAGTAAAATAACAAGTGTCTGCTAAATACATTAAAAAATTAGGTTTCTATGTTAGTTACTTTCTGAGAAAAAGGTACTTGAAATATGTCAAATTAACATTACCCGTATATAAAAGGTACTAATTCCCTTTATATTAAAATGAATTAAATGCGCATGCATGCATAATTAGTTGCAATGATATTAGATAACATAAAGTCAGACTCATTACCATTTAGTTTTTATTAATGTGATTCTTGGTCAAATGATCTATACAAATGATAGAAGATAATATTTTTTAAACTTCAAATTACAATTAGATTTTAACCGCATGATAAGTCATTCAAGTAAAATATATTTAAGGACATTTTTTTTAACGAATATTTTCGTTGAATTGCATTGATTCGTATACTTAAGTCAGTTTCTTTCAAACTCTATATTTCATGGAAATGTCTTTTTATTAAGTAGGTATCAAAAATATTATTTAAAACTTCTTGCAAGTACTCATAACGTATTTTTACTCACACTAACGCATGAGTTTTATTTCATTAATATTTAAATAATCGTTTATACATCTAAAATTTCTATATTTTATGAAATCTTTGCAATTTTTAACAAAAAAAAAAGTTTAATAATTTATTCGGGTAAAATTTTTGCTAACAATGATTTCTTAAACAATGATTCTTTTACTAACAATTATTAAAGTGAATAGATACATTTCCCCCCCATTTTTTTCTTTCTTTATTTATTCTTAAAAAGTCCAGGAGTACTGTTTTCCCTCTGAACAATGTTTTTCTGAGTAACAATGAAAATAAATTTCTGAAAGCTCACTTGACTATTGTATTCTTTCGTGTGTACGTGCAAAAGTGATTTTTATCTAAATATTTTATTTGAATTGCGATTGCGAATTTACTGAAAAAGTAATATCTTAAAAAACCTTTTTAGTGGGATTTAAAAGGAACTGATTGTGTTGAAAAATGAGCTGCAGCAAGAGTGTAAGAAACTGGTTTGGTGAATATATGTAAGGAGACTGAATTTGTTGTACATTTCTAAAAAGTTACGCTTACATTTGAACAACAAAATATTTTATTTTTTTTTCTTTCAAATTATTTTTCAATATTAACTATTAATTTTTACGCATACAGTTATAAGGTTTGATAATATTAATACGTAAAAAGTATGTTTGATTGATATCGCATCTACAGCTTTGTTCTCCTTTAATGTTTCAAATAGTGAGGATACATGTTTGAACTGTGGATGATTAGTAAGTGCGAATAAATTTACGAAACTGCCGCCTCAGTTACTGAACATAACACTAAACCAAACGTCTTCTTTGTATGCCAGCAATGTTACATCGACATTGTATTTAATTATCCTACTCATTTTAAATTGCCACACCCCTATAAGTAAAAAATCATCAACAACCATAATTATGATTAAAATGGCTTCAGATTTACTGTAAGGTGTCTCTTGGCTACTTTTTGAAAGTTGACAATTTGGCGCCGAACGTGACAATCAGTCGACTTGGTTTTCCAGCAACCCTGGTGACCGTTTGGATTTGGTAAACCGGCGTTTTGACGTCATTTTTTATTTGGTGACAAAACCTTTTGACATCATTTTCAATTTAGATACTTTTTTTCTTTTTTTAAATATCGCCAAGAGTCACCGTAAAGTAAATCTTAATATTAATATGCTCTTCCATACAGTAGACGATCATAAACACAATATATAACTTTGAAGATATTCAACAGGGTCCAAGTGGGGAACCTTAAAATCTGTTCCCAAATGTAATGCATTTCCAATTTGGCGACCTTTTCGAAATGTCGCCTAGAGTCACCATACAGTAAATCATAATATTAATATGCTCTTGCATACAGTAGACGATCATAAACACGATATATAACTTTAATGAAATTCAACAGGGTCCAAGAGGGGAACCTTAAAATCTGTTCCCAAATGTTATGCATACTATTTAATTCCAGTAACATAAATCGCAGTCTAGTTAGAGAAAAGAAAATCTTACGACATAAACACACATTTAACAATATTCAGGAACCAAGGCTACAAAAGTAAGTACTAATTTCAACACATTGGAGATATGGGACTGGAATCACCCCTTCCCTAGAAAATCTAAGATTCCATCAGACAAGTTGTCAATGAGTTAAGTCTTCTGGATACTCATTATATTAAAAATTATATTTTAAAGAATTGTTTAACTAGAGCAACCTTGATTATACAGTTAGCCACAATATTTCCATTTCTAAGACGATGTTCTCCTCCGTTTCCTCAACATGCAACCATAAACTTCCATCCAATAATTAATCACAAATCCCAACTGACAACTTAAAAATACACATCCATGGTACAAAATCTAAACTATATTCATAAGTTCATAATAGCTCTCACTTCCATAGCATTTTCCTAAAAAAATTTTGCAAAGACAGCATCCGCAATTTGTCCAGAAGGTATCACTATCGACTTTTCTTTGAAAGGCATTTGTGATCTGTCAAGAAATGGTATACAAAACATGTATCATGGTCAACATCTGTTACTCATCTATATATGGATGTCGTGTTCAAAAGGCAGTATACTTGACTCTTTGAAAGGCATTTGTGACCTGTCAAGAATTGGCATACAAAACATGTATCATGGTCAACATCTGCTTCTCGCTAATAGATGAATATCATGTCTAGAAGGCAGTATTCTTGGCTCTTTGAAAGGCATTCGTGACCTGTCAAGAACTGGTAAACAAAACATGTTAAAGGTCAACATATGCTACTCGTCAATAGATGGATGTCATGTCTAGAAGGCAGAATTCATGACTCTTTGAAAGGCATTCGTGACCTGTCAAGAACTGGTAAACAAAACATGTTAAAGGTCAACATATGCTACTCGTCAATAGATGGATGTCATGTCTAGAAGTCAGAATTCACGACTCTTTGAAAGGCATTCGTGACCTGTCAAGAACTGGTAAACAAAACATGTTAAAGGTCAACATATGCTACTCGTCAATAGATGGATGTCATGTCTAGAAGTCAGAATTCACGACTCTTTGAAAGGCATTCGTGACCTGTCAAGAACTGGTAAACAAAACATGTTACAGGTCAACATATGCTACTCGTCAATAGATGGATGTCATGTCTAGAAGTCAGAATTCACGACTCTTTGAAAGGCATTCGTGACCTGTCAAGAACTGGTAAACAAAACATGTTAAAGGTCAACATATGCTACTCGTCAATAGATGAATATCATGTCTAGAAGGCAGTATTCTGGACTCTTTGAAAGGCATTCGTGACCTGTCAAGAACTGGTAAACAAAACATGTTAAAGGTCAACATATGCTACTCGTCAATAGATGGATGTCATGTCTAGAAGTCAGAATTCACGACTCTTTGAAAGGCATTCGTGACCTGTCAAGAACTGGTAAACAAAACATGTTAAAGGTCAACATATGCTACTCGTCAATAGATGGATGTCATGTCTAGAAGTCAGAATTCACGACTCTTTGAAAGGCATTCGTGACCTGTCAAGAACTGGTAAACAAAACATGTTAAAGGTCAACATATGCTACTCGTCAATAGATGGATGTCATGTCTAGAAGTCAGAATTCACGACTCTTTGAAAGGCATTCGTGACCTGTCAAGAACTGGTAAACAAAACATGTTAAAGGTCAACATATGCTACTCGTCAATAGATGGATGTCATGTCTAGAAGTCAGAATTCACGACTCTTTGAAAGGCATTCGTGACCTGTCAAGAACTGGTAAACAAAACATGTTAAAGGTCAACATATGCTACTCGTCAATAGATGGATGTCATGTCTAGAAGTCAGAATTCACGACTCTTTGAAAGGCATTCGTGACCTGTCAAGAACTGGTAAACAAAACATGTTAAAGGTCAACATATGCTACTCGTCAATAGATGAATATCATGTCTAGAAGGCAGTATTCTTGACTCTTTGAAAGGCATTCGTGACCTGTCAAGAACTGGTAAACAAAACATGTTAAAGGTCAACATATGCTACTCGTCAATAGATGAATATCATGTCTAGAAGGCAGTATTCTTGACTCTTTGAAAGGCATTCGTGACCTGTCAAGAACTGGTAAACAAAACATGTTAAAGGTCAACATATGCTACTCGTCAATAGATGGATGTCATGTCTAGAAGTCAGAATTCACGACTCTTTGAAAGGCATTCGTGACCTGTCAAGAACTGGTAAACAAAACATGTTAAAGGTCAACATATGCTACTCGTCAATAGATGGATGTCATGTCTAGAAGTCAGAATTCACGACTCTTTGAAAGGCATTCGTGACCTGTCAAGAACTGGTAAACAAAACATGTTAAAGGTCAACATATGCTACTCGTCAATAGATGGATGTCATGTCTAGAAGTCAGAATTCACGACTCTTTGAAAGGCGTTCGTGACCTGTCAAGAACTGGTAAACAAAACATGTTAAAGGTCAACATATGCTACTCGTCAATAGATGGATGTCATGTCTAGAAGTCAGAATTCACGACTCTTTGAAAGGCATTCGTGACCTGTCAAGAACTGGTAAACAAAACATGTTAAAGGTCAACATATGCTACTCGTCAATAGATGGATGTCATGTCTAGAAGTCAGAATTCACGACTCTTTGAAAGGCATTCGTGACCTGTCAAGAACTGGTAAACAAAACATGTTAAAGGTCAACATATGCTACTCGTCAATAGATGGATGTCATGTCTAGAAGTCAGAATTCACGACTCTTTGAAAGGCATTCGTGACCTGTCAAGAACTGGTAAACAAAACATGTTAAAGGTCAACATATGCTACTCGTCAATAGATGGATGTCATGTCTAGAAGTCAGAATTCACGACTCTTTGAAAGGCGTTCGTGACCTGTCAAGAACTGGTAAACAAAACATGTTAAAGGTCAACATATGCTACTCGTCAATAGATGGATGTCATGTCTAGAAGTCAGAATTCACGACTCTTTGAAAGGCATTCGTGACCTGTCAAGAACTGGTAAACAAAACATGTTAAAGGTCAACATATGCTACTCGTCAATAGATGGATGTCATGTCTAGAAGTCAGAATTCACGACTCTTTGAAAGGCATTCGTGACCTGTCAAGAACTGGTAAACAAAACATGTTAAAGGTCAACATATGCTACTCGTCAATAGATGGATGTCATGTCTAGAAGTCAGAATTCACGACTCTTTGAAAGGCATTCGTGACCTGTCAAGAACTGGTAAACAAAACATGTTAAAGGTCAACATATGCTACTCGTCAATAGATGGATGTCATGTCTAGAAGTCAGAATTCACGACTCTTTGAAAGGCATTCGTGACCTGTCAAGAACTGGTAAACAAAACATGTTAAAGGTCAACATATGCTACTCGTCAATAGATGGATGTCATGTCTAGAAGTCAGAATTCACGACTCTTTGAAAGGCATTCGTGACCTGTCAAGAACTGGTAAACAAAACATGTTAAAGGTCAACATATGCTACTCGTCAATAGATGGATGTCATGTCAAGAAGTCAGAATTCACGACTCTTTGAAAGGCATTCGTGACCTGTCAAGAACTGGTAAACAAAACATGTTACAGGTCAACATATGCTACTCGTCAATAGATGGATGTCATGTCTAGAAGTCAGAATTCACGACTCTTTGAAAGGCATTCGTGACCTGTCAAGAACTGGTAAACAAAACATGTTAAAGGTCAACATATGCTACTCGTCAATAGATGAATATCATGTCTAGAAGGCAGTATTCTTGACTCTTTGAAAGGCATTCGTGACCTGTCAAGAACTGGTAAACAAAACATGTTAAAGGTCAACATATGCTACTCGTCAATAGATGGATGTCATGTCTAGAAGTCAGAATTCACGACTCTTTGAAAGGCATTCGTGACCTGTCAAGAACTGGTAAACAAAACATGTTAAAGGTCAACATATGCTACTCGTCAATAGATGGATGTCATGTCTAGAAGTCAGAATTCACGACTCTTTGAAAGGCATTCGTGACCTGTCAAGAACTGGTAAACAAAACATGTTAAAGGTCAACATATGCTACTCGTCAATAGATGGATGTCATGTCTAGAAGTCAGAATTCACGACTCTTTGAAAGGCATTCGTGACCTGTCAAGAACTGGTAAACAAAACATGTTAAAGGTCAACATATGCTACTCGTCAATAGATGGATGTCATGTCTAGAAGTCAGAATTCACGACTCTTTGAAAGGCATTCGTGACCTGTCAAGAACTGGTAAACAAAACATGTTAAAGGTCAACATATGCTACTCGTCAATAGATGGATGTCATGTCTAGAAGTCAGAATTCACGACTCTTTGAAAGGCATTCGTGACCTGTCAAGAACTGGTAAACAAAACATGTTAAAGGTCAACATATGCTACTCGTCAATAGATGGATGTCATGTCTAGAAGTCAGAATTCACGACTCTTTGAAAGGCATTCGTGACCTGTCAAGAACTGGTAAACAAAACATGTTAAAGGTCAACATATGCTACTCGTCAATAGATGAATATCATGTCTAGAAGGCAGTATTCTTGACTCTTTGAAAGGCATTCGTGACCTGTCAAGAACTGGTAAACAAAACATGTTAAAGGTCAACATATGCTACTCGTCAATAGATGGATGTCATGTCTAGAAGTCAGAATTCACGACTCTTTGAAAGGCATTCGTGACCTGTCAAGAACTGGTAAACAAAACATGTTAAAGGTCAACATATGCTACTCGTCAATAGATGGATGTCATGTCTAGAAGTCAGAATTCACGACTCTTTGAAAGGCATTCGTGACCTGTCAAGAACTGGTAAACAAAACATGTTAAAGGTCAACATATGCTACTCGTCAATAGATGGATGTCATGTCTAGAAGTCAGAATTCACGACTCTTTGAAAGGCATTCGTGACCTGTCAAGAACTGGTAAACAAAACATGTTAAAGGTCAACATATGCTACTCGTCAATAGATGGATGTCATGTCTAGAAGTCAGAATTCACGACTCTTTGAAAGGCATTCGTGACCTGTCAAGAACTGGTAAACAAAACATGTTAAAGGTCAACATATGCTACTCGTCAATAGATGGATGTCATGTCTAGAAGTCAGAATTCACGACTCTTTGAGATTCATTCGTGACCTGTCAAGAACTGGTAAACAAAACATGTTAAAGGTCAACATATGCTACTCGTCAATAGATGAATATCATGTCTAGAAGGCAGTATTCTTGACTCTTTGAAAGGCATTCGTGACCTGTCAAGAACTGGTAAACAAAACATGTTAAAGGTCAACATATGCTACTCGTCAATAGATGAATATCATGTCTAGAAGGCAGTATTCTTGACTCTTTGAAAGGCATTCGTGACCTGTCAAGAACTGGTAAACAAAACATGTTAAAGGTCAACATATGCTACTCGTCAATAGATGGATGTCATGTCTAGAAGTCAGAATTCACGACTCTTTGAAAGGCATTCGTGACCTGTCAAGAACTGGTAAACAAAACATGTTAAAGGTCAACATATGCTACTCGTCAATAGATGGATGTCATGTCTAGAAGTCAGAATTCACGACTCTTTGAAAGGCATTCGTGACCTGTCAAGAACTGGTAAACAAAACATGTTAAAGGTCAACATATGCTACTCGTCAATAGATGGATGTCATGTCTAGAAGTCAGAATTCACGACTCTTTGAAAGGCATTCGTGACCTGTCAAGAACTGGTAAACAAAACATGTTAAAGGTCAACATATGCTACTCGTCAATAGATGGATGTCATGTCTAGAAGTCAGAATTCACGACTCTTTGAAAGGCATTCGTGACCTGTCAAGAACTGGTAAACAAAACATGTTAAAGGTCAACATATGCTACTCGTCAATAGATGGATGTCATGTCTAGAAGTCAGAATTCACGACTCTTTGAAAGGCATTCGTGACCTGTCAAGAACTGGTAAACAAAACATGTTAAAGGTCAACATATGCTACTCGTCAATAGATGGATGTCATGTCTAGAAGTCAGAATTCACGACTCTTTGAAAGGCATTCGTGACCTGTCAAGAACTGGTAAACAAAACATGTTAAAGGTCAACATATGCTACTCGTCAATAGATGGATGTCATGTCTAGAAGTCAGAATTCACGACTCTTTGAAAGGCATTCGTGACCTGTCAAGAACTGGTAAACAAAACATGTTAAAGGTC
Source organism: Linyphia triangularis (assembly GCA_963978545.1). Taxonomy (NCBI): domain Eukaryota; kingdom Metazoa; phylum Arthropoda; class Arachnida; order Araneae; family Linyphiidae; genus Linyphia; species Linyphia triangularis. Next base: position 80,820,274 of record OZ021730.1, on the reverse strand, counting down.
AACATATGCTACTCGTCAATAGATGGATGTCATGTCTAGAAGTCAGAATTCACGACTCTTTGAAAGGCATTCGTGACCTGTCAAGAACTGGTAAACAAAACATGTTAAAGGTCAACATATGCTACTCGTCAATAGATGGATGTCATGTCTAGAAGTCAGAATTCACGACTCTTTGAAAGGCATTCGTGACCTGTCAAGAACTGGTAAACAAAACATGTTAAAGGTCAACATATGCTACTCGTCAATAGATGGATGTCATGTCTAGAAGTCAGAATTCACGACTCTTTGAAAGGCATTCGTGACCTGTCAAGAACTGGTAAACAAAACATGTTAAAGGTCAACATATGCTACTCGTCAATAGATGGATGTCATGTCTAGAAGTCAGAATTCACGACTCTTTGAAAGGCATTCGTGACCTGTCAAGAACTGGTAAACAAAACATGTTAAAGGTCAACATATGCTACTCGTCAATAGATGGATGTCATGTCTAGAAGTCAGAATTCACGACTCTTTGAAAGGCATTCGTGACCTGTCAAGAACTGGTAAACAAAACATGTTAAAGGTCAACATATGCTACTCGTCAATAGATGGATGTCATGTCTAGAAGTCAGAATTCACGACTCTTTGAAAGGCATTCGTGACCTGTCAAGAACTGGTAAACAAAACATGTTAAAGGTCAACATATGCTACTCGTCAATAGATGGATGTCATGTCTAGAAGTCAGAATTCACGACTCTTTGAAAGGCATTCGTGACCTGTCAAGAACTGGTAAACAAAACATGTTAAAGGTCAACATATGCTACTCGTCAATAGATGAATATCATGTCTAGAAGGCAGTATTCTTGACTCTTTGAAAGGCATTCGTGACCTGTCAAGAACTGGTAAACAAAACATGTTAAAGGTCAACATATGCTACTCGTCAATAGATGGATGTCATGTCTAGAAGTCAGAATTCACGACTCTTTGAAAGGCATTCGTGACCTGTCAAGAACTGGTAAACAAAACATGTTAAAGGTCAACATATGCTACTCGTCAATAGATGGATGTCATGTCTAGAAGTCAGAATTCACGACTCTTTGAAAGGCATTCGTGACCTGTCAAGAACTGGTAAACAAAACATGTTAAAGGTCAACATATGCTACTCGTCAATAGATGGATGTCATGTCTAGAAGTCAGAATTCACGACTCTTTGAAAGGCATTCGTGACCTGTCAAGAACTGGTAAACAAAACATGTTAAAGGTCAACATATGCTACTCGTCAATAGATGGATGTCATGTCTAGAAGTCAGAATTCACGACTCTTTGAAAGGCATTCGTGACCTGTCAAGAACTGGTAAACAAAACATGTTAAAGGTCAACATATGCTACTCGTCAATAGATGGATGTCATGTCTAGAAGTCAGAATTCACGACTCTTTGAAAGGCATTCGTGACCTGTCAAGAACTGGTAAACAAAACATGTTAAAGGTCAACATATGCTACTCGTCAATAGATGAATATCATGTCTAGAAGGCAGTATTCTTGACTCTTTGAAAGGCATTCGTGACCTGTCAAGAACTGGTAAACAAAACATGTTAAAGGTCAACATATGCTACTCGTCAATAGATGGATGTCATGTCTAGAAGTCAGAATTCACGACTCTTTGAAAGGCATTCGTGACCTGTCAAGAACTGGTAAACAAAACATGTTAAAGGTCAACATATGCTACTCGTCAATAGATGGATGTCATGTCTAGAAGTCAGAATTCACGACTCTTTGAAAGGCATTCGTGACCTGTCAAGAACTGGTAAACAAAACATGTTAAAGGTCAACATATGCTACTCGTCAATAGATGGATGTCATGTCTAGAAGTCAGAATTCACGACTCTTTGAAAGGCATTCGTGACCTGTCAAGAACTGGTAAACAAAACATGTTAAAGGTCAACATATGCTACTCGTCAATAGATGGATGTCATGTCTAGAAGTCAGAATTCACGACTCTTTGAAAGGCATTCGTGACCTGTCAAGAACTGGTAAACAAAACATGTTAAAGGTCAACATATGCTACTCGTCAATAGATGGATGTCATGTCTAGAAGTCAGAATTCACGACTCTTTGAAAGGCATTCGTGACCTGTCAAGAACTGGTAAACAAAACATGTTAAAGGTCAACATATGCTACTCGTCAATAGATGGATGTCATGTCTAGAAGTCAGAATTCACGACTCTTTGAAAGGCATTCGTGACCTGTCAAGAACTGGTAAACAAAACATGTTAAAGGTCAACATATGCTACTCGTCAATAGATGGATGTCATGTCTAGAAGTCAGAATTCACGACTCTTTGAAAGGCATTCGTGACCTGTCAAGAACTGGTAAACAAAACATGTTAAAGGTCAACATATGCTACTCGTCAATAGATGAATATCATGTCTAGAAGTCAGAATTCACGACTCTTTGAAAGGCATTCGTGACCTGTCAAGAACTGGTAAACAAAACATGTTAAAGGTCAACATATGCTACTCGTCAATAGATGGATGTCATGTCTAGAAGTCAGAATTCACGACTCTTTGAAAGGCATTCGTGACCTGTCAAGAACTGGTAAACAAAACATGTTAAAGGTCAACATATGCTACTCGTCAATAGATGGATGTCATGTCTAGAAGTCAGAATTCACGACTCTTTGAAAGGCATTCGTGACCTGTCAAGAACTGGTAAACAAAACATGTTAAAGGTCAACATATGCTACTCGTCAATAGATGGATGTCATGTCTAGAAGTCAGAATTCACGACTCTTTGAAAGGCATTCGTGACCTGTCAAGAACTGGTAAACAAAACATGTTAAAGGTCAACATATGCTACTCGTCAATAGATGGATGTCATGTCTAGAAGGCAGAATTCTTGACTCTTTGAAAGGCATTCGTGACCTGTCAAGAATTGGCATACAAAACATTTTTAATGGTCAACATCTGCTTCTCGCTAATAGATGAATATCATGTCTAGAAGGCAGAATTCTTGACTCTTTGAAAGGCATTTGGGACCTGTCAAGAACTGGCATACAAAATTTGTTCAGGGTCAACATCTGCTACTTTTCTAGATGAGGTGTCCATGACTCATCCGTTAGAGCATGCTAGACATGTCCTAAAGAGGCATCCGCGACATGTTCTGAGAATAACTTGTTCTGAAGTTGAATTAGTTAAATCTCTTTTAAATAACGCAAAAGTAACTCGTTTGTAACAATGCCTCTTAGAAGTCCTACTCTATATCCTCGAATAGTTTCGAGTACGATTTCGTTAACCTTTAACTGCTGTAAGCGGTCTGACAGACCGCAAGTCATTTTTTTTGTGGAATGTTTCCACCCACTAAAATATCTCATCTTTGACTTTTATATAAATTTTTCTGATACTATGTTTCTTAAACTTTAAATTGATGTTTACCAATTTATTTGATGCAATATAGACCATGTGTTGCTCTTGCACCAAAAACATCAAACCACCTAACCACAGCAGTTGAAGGTTAATGTTGAAAACTCTTTCCGTAATAGTACTATTTTCACTAAAATGAACTGATTTTCGCTCCCTTTAGGTCTACTTTAAATATTATTTATATATTAATAGTTGTCCATCAAATTCATTCGTTTTTCTTTAAATATTATGGTAGTAGAAAGGAAATATTTTCAAAATGATTTCGATAGAGTTTGGAAAATCTCTTGTTCATCTTTGCAAAAATCAAATATTATTTACCAGTTAAGTAGTTCTCGTTGCGGAGACACATCATTATGATTAGTTCCCAGCTTTTGATGCTTCACCAAACAGACCAGCAATTCTCGCTTAGAATCTCAATTCTACACAAGCACAGGGTCGTTTCCCTCTCTAGATGGTTTATTTCTACGTAAACATTTATTATTAGAATTCAACCTTGTTGAGAAACAAAACAAAAAATTTCACCGTTGACATAATAATACAACCCTCTTTACATTTTCAAAAACACCGGTTTTCAATATTTCTTAGTGTAGTGAAATGCAACAACAATTTGTTGAAAAATCTGATTATAGTAGACTGACTTTGCCGTTTTTCTCATACAGTCACATTTTCGGAGTTCAGTGGAGTTGAAAGACAGAGACGGGGTTTTTAGTACCTCACATTTACCAGTTTTGTTTATTAACAAATATGTCCAACATAAAATGGGTCTCGTCTGTTAAACTCATCGATATAGATAAACAACTGCATAGACTGCTTAACGCTGGGAAAATGAATCCCGAGTTGTATACGGCAGAACTATCAATAGTAGACCTTTATTAATAATAAAGCTCAAAACAAAAAATGTACTCGATACATTTGGACAGGCTTACTTGAGCTCACTGAATACGCTGCAACGACGTGTGAATCGGTTTTACTAAACCCTAATTGGCTGATTAGAGTGACGTGTGGCTGATTCGGTAACACTCTCTCTTAGAGTATTCGCGGGTTGGAAAAGATAAATAGTAAAATTTAAACTTATAAGCGCTTATTTTCCTGTTGTTATCAACATATATTTCAGTTTAATACAAAACCATGAAGGCATGTGGTGATCAATATTACTATAAAAAATTATGGTTTGTTCGGAACTATATCTTGACGCGGAAGGATACATCGTACAGTGTAAATTCAAGGCTCAAGTAATGTTGTCCAGTCACAAAGTTTCCCACCCGGGTGGATAATCGTCCACCCATCATCGTCATCAACCAACCGGCGCATGTTTTTTCTTTGAATTGCCATTAGACTGAGAGGCGACTGCAATTTTTGGACCCCATCGAATATCATTCCGAATTTTTTATAGAAATTGGAGAAAAGTGAGTAGATTACGAATCCACTGGTCTGCCGTGGCAAAAATGGCCGAAAAAGGTCAAAAATCGACTTTTAATAAGTTGAACTAAATCCAATTGCCAAATGCGCCATAACTTGCCAAATAATGAGCATTTTTTTTTTTTTTTTTTGGTAACTCGCACTCTTCAATTTTCAATTAAGAAGGTTGCAGACGATTCGGATATCTGGCTACGGTCTACTTGCATCTATTAAAAGGGAGCCAAGTTGGCAATAAACACTACGTCACTGGTGACGTAACTGATGTCACCAATTTGGCATACTTTTAAAGTTTTCCGAGCCAGAGATCAGAAATCGTTTGCGCTTTTTCTCACTGAAATTCAAAATGTTGCCAGACGAACAAGTTTGTTTTCTTTTTAACAAGTTATGACATATTTGGCAATCGTATTTTTGTTTAACTCATTCCAAGTCGATTTTTGATCAGTTTCGGCCATTTTTGCCGCGGCAGACCAGTGGATTCGTAATCTACTCACTTTTCTCCAATTTCTATAAAAAATTCAGAATGATGTTCGATGGGGTCCAAAAATTGCAGACGCCTCTCGGACTATTTGCATTGCCATCGGAACAGTCTATCTAAATGTTTATCGATATCGATTGTTAAACTAGTCGTCATCAAATTTACTTTGTCAATCAATTTTGCAAACCGATGAATTTAATATTACATTCCTGTCTATGCAATATATATCAAGTTAAAGGCTAGGACCTCAGCTTCTGCCGAATAGTTTAGTTACAATTGCAAATATGTTTTTTGTTTAAAAATAAAAATTGAAAGAAAAAAAAAAGAAAAAAAAATGAAAAAAAAAATCGGAAATTGTCGAAGAAAGTTTCAGTTAGGTACAGTAGATGGCAGCACGAAGGAAAAGAGAAAATCGCAATTTAATTTACTTGAACATAAGTCCTTGGCAATCAGTAGTGTAATACAATATATACTCTGATAAACTTCCATACAAGTTGTTCCTGTACAAAAATCACAATGTTTCCTGTAAAATATCCCAATCTATGTGAGCTGTGCACCGGATAACTTGTATTGTGTCTTATTTCTGTCTCTCTCTGTTTCACAGTTATATCACTTTAAAAGTTAGGAATTCCATTCTGAAACACCCTATACATCAAAATCTTTAGTTGCTATACTACGTCACTTATCTTCGCAGCAGACGATATTTATGGCGTGACCTAAAACACAAGCCTCCCCGTGAACACATAGAATCAATCATGGAAAAAATATTAAAAAAAAAAAAAAAATCTACTCCCTCGCAAACTTCATCAAAAATGTGAGGGAAAGGGGTGAAAAGGGGGGGGGGGGGGTGTAAAACCGAAGTTGTTATTTTTCTTCTTTTTTTTTTTCTTTTCCATCTTTTCTTGGAGGGTGTTAGCGGAAAACCGTCTCAGAAGAGTAAGATAACATTCCTGGATCTTAAGGTGCGATAGAGAGTTACAATTTTTTGAAGGATTCAATATAAGCTAGTTGCTGAGGTATTTTTAAGTTGTGGAATGTTAGGGTCGTAGTACTCGATGTCTATCGTTGCCGGTTGTCATAGAAACAAGGATAGACTGAGAGGCGACTGCAATTTTTGGACCCTATCTAACATCATTCTAAATTTTGTATAGAAATTAGAGAAAAGTGAGTAGATTACGAATCCACTGGTCTGCCGTTGCAAAAATGGCCGAAACTGGTCAAAAATCTACTTTTAATAAGTTGAACTAAATCCATTTGACCAATGCGCCATAACTTGCCAAATAATTAGCATTTTTTTTATTTGATAACCCTCACTCATTAATTTTCAATTAAGAAGGTTGCAGACGATTCAGATATCTGGCGACGGGCTACTTGCATTTATTAAAAGTTAGCCAAGTTGGCGAAAAATATTATGTCACTTATGACGTAACTGAAGTCGCCAAGTTGGCTTACTTTTAAAAGATATAAGTTTTCCGAGCCACAGATCAAAAAATCGTTTGCGCTTTTTCTCATTGAAAATCAAAAGGAAGTGGGTTGCCAGACGAATAGGTTTGTTCTATTTTTGGCAAGTTATGACATATTTGGCAATCGGATTTTGGTTCAACTCATTTCCAAGTCGATTATTGATCAGTTTCGGCCATTTTTGCCACGGCAGACCAGTGGATTCCTAATCTACTCACTTTTCCCCAATTTCTATAAAAAATTCAGAATGATGTTCGATGGGGTCCAAAAATTGCAGTCGCCTCTCGGACTAGTTGGGAATGTGAATAGTAGTAATAGTAGCTATGTAATAAGGTGGCACTTGGTTACCAACAAGCTCTAACTAGTTCGGAGAGAGTTTCTGATATAGATCTCTATGATGATTATTAATGAGCTTTCTCATGCTTCGAGTCAATAAACCAAGCATAACACTGTCCAGGAGTTTCACTAAAAGATAAATATTTTTAAATCCTTTATATTAACTTCGATTTCGTGTGTGTGCAGCTCGATGGAAGGTAAATCTGCGGACGCCTAATTAACCTCCTTGCCGACATCCAATCTGGCTGAAACTGGGCAGATAGCTTCTATGTCGATGACTGTCGTTACTGCCACTAAAAGGTCGCTTTTAAGGAATACTAATACACCAACTTGCTGTCATCCAAGCGCTCTAAAATAGCCTTTAACCGATTATTGCTTAAACTGCTCCCTGTTTCCCTAATTTTTTTTTTAAATAAATAATAAAAATACTTTAATCAGAACAAATAAATGATATCTGGATGTGAGAGCATAAATTCAAGCTCATTTTTAATAAATAAATTTTGAAACGTACTTTGCCACACATTTTGCTGATAGAAATGTTTTTGATATTTAAAATTAGATGCAAGCACCAAGCACACGCTGTTTACAGAATCGGCGCTGTTTTAATGAATATACAAATTGTCTATGCATATAAAAAATTTATAATAGAAACTTTGTTTTTATGGGTTATATTCATCCATATAAATAAACAACTGGATAGACTGCTTAACGCTGGGAAAATGAAGCCGTTGCCAGATGCCGTTGGTGGGATAAAAAATACAGATTGCCGAGTATTGAAAATAAAATTGTGGGTTGTACACAGCAGAAATGTCAATAGTAGACCTTAATTAGTAATAATGTACCAAAAAATACAAACTCAAGCATTTTACAAGGTTTTTCGCATTCCCATCTAACTATAAAAGTGAACTGTGATTGGTTAATCTTCCCACCAGCTTCGCAATCCCCGGCGCGTTTTTCTCTTTGCATTGACAATGGAGCAGTCTATCCAGTTGTTTATCTAGATCGATGGCTATATTATACGTTTTTTTTTTTTTTTTTTAAGCAATGGATGATTTACAGTTTCAAAGGCGTCGTTAGAGTGCCAATCAACACCATCTGCACATATACAAGCTTTTATAGATAATGTTTTCTAAGTATCAGGAAACATTAAGTCCTATTTAATGTCTGATAGTTTTAATTTAGTTTCTAGTTAATAAAAAGTAAAACAAAACTGATTGGTTGGTTGTTTTCAGATTATGTGGCACCGTCAGCAACACGAGGGTTATAATGCGCCGAAACATTCGTCATTAGACAAGCCAACATACATATACAAACACCCATGCCTAACACGGGACTCGGAACACGCAACCTCGTGGTCTAGAAGCTAGCACGCTAACCACTATACCGTTTGGTCGGCCTAAAACAAAACTGAAAACTGACAAATGGGCCTGTGCGTTGCCTGCCCATTTAATATAGCACAGAGAAATTAATTTTTAGAGAGTTCATCAGATTTTTAAATTATAATCTATTGATGAGAAACGTGAGAATCCATAAGTTTTTCCTAACCAACTTAAATTGTGATTTTGTCTTCGCTTTATTAATGCCATCTACTGTATACTACCATATCTTTTCAACAACAAAAAAATGTACTGTTATTAAAGTTTTAAACTTCAATTTTCAAACAAATAACTCAATGTGCGATTGTGAAAATCATTAGCCTTTAACTTGATATATATCATTTTTTAATTTGGGTTTATATGAAGGAAGAAAAGTGATCCACTGAAAAAAAAAAAAAAAAAAAAAAAAAAAAAAAACCTTTCCAGAATAACATACAAGATTGTTTTCAATAATGTTTGGATTTGCACCACACGTTGGTTGAAAATAAACCGCTCTATGTGAAACTTCAACTTAACTTGACATCACTTAGACGGTAGATCGTCACAGTGCTCATAGGTATTTAATCCATTTGGGCGGCGTGAAAGCATAATGTTCGCCAAACCACAACCCTGTAGAGAACAAAAGGCTATTAGGTTTGGCGAGAATTATGTCTTCACTCCGCTAAAATGGATTAATTGTCTATGAGCACTTTGATGATCTATCGTCTAAGTGATGCCAAGTTAAGTTGGAGTTTGGTATAGAGAATAAAACTTGGCATCAAATAATGTCACAAACTATCTTCCTACAATTTGTTACGAGCATATTTACTTTAATGCCTACATTTTCAACTTCTCAACCTTAGCGATAAAACATCGGAATGAAATTGTGCTCCTGGTAATCCGGATTAGTCAAGACACGTAAAAATTTATATATACATATAAAGGCCAATGATCTTGTTCCCTATGGTCAACCACTCATTATGAGAGAGTTAACACCAGGAATTTAAAGACCATTTTATTTATTGTTGTACTTCAAAAATACATAATAATTATTGCTGATCTTCGTTAACTTACAATTTGTTGGTGAGCAATGGGAAAGGTATATCTGGTGAAATAGAAATTTCTGGATAGTATACTTTATAAATATTCAATACATATTTTTGGATTTTATTAACTTAGTTTGCTGGTGATCTGTGAAAAAGGTTATCTGGAACAATAGGAATTTCAGGATAATTTATGTATTGCTTCATAAGTAATTATTAAATATTTGTTATCTTTGTAAACATCCAATTTGCTTATGAGATACTAAGACGATGTTTCTGGTGAAATAGGAATTTCGAGATAATTTTATTTATTACTTTACAAATATTCAGTTGATATTTCTGATTTTTGTGAATTTATAGTGTTCTGGTGAACTGTGAGAAAGGTTATCTTGAAAAGTAAGAATTTTAGGGTTATTTTATTTATTGCTTCCATAAAATTTAAAAAATATTTCTGATTTTTGTTAATTTATAATATGCTGGTTGAGCTAAGAAGAAGGTGTATTTTGGTGAAAAAACAATTTCATGCCAAAATTTTAATTATTGCTTCAACAATATTTAATAAATATTTCTGAAATTAATTAACTTACAATTTGCTGTTGAGCTACAGGAATGGCTATCTACAGATGTAGTATCCCTTAAGGTATAGGTTTCAACATTTTTTTTTTTTTTTTAAATATTTAATTTAAAAAATTAGACCTTTGCACATTGAAAAGTACATTATTTGTTAAACTGTTTCCAATTTTTTTTTTTTTAATTTCTTCAATTTTAATAATTAATTAACATTTAATCAACTGATTAGGCTAATTTCGAACGGTAATGACAAAAATTCTAATTCACCCACAGATACAATTTTGGTGTTCAATAATGCGGAATACCCTGCTCTATGTTTTGACCCTATTAATTGAATTTTACAATGTGTATATTTTGTGATATTTTGCTTTAACTGAATCTATTAGAAAAATCCAAGCTTTTTTATACAGAATCTTATCTTTAAAATTCAATTAAAAAAAATATTTATTTACAAATCACTTAGTATTTAGGGTCAAAACATTCAACAATGTATGCAGATTATATAGCAAAAAACAAATTTCAAAAAATATTATTTCAACTGTAGTTATTACTGTTTGAATAAAATGCAAAATAGAAAAAACTACAATCTGAGAATAACTTTTAAAAAAGTATTTTTTATACAAAAAACTGTTATTATTATACAAATTATTATATATTTCCTTTTTAGTATGCTCTTTCATCATAGGGTTTCCTTGTATGGTGTTTTTTTTTTTTTTTTTTGCTTTTGTTTTTACGGCCTTACAAATCTTCCCCAATTTTTGAGAGTTTTGTGATTTGAAGCTTATACGTATACCTTAACCTTTTATTTATCAAGAATTTTCAGTATTGAAGTCAAGAAAGACTTGACATCTTATTTGGCATAATCTGTCTTTTTTTAAGGAAAAACAACAACAACAAAAAAAACGATTGGGGATTGGGAAAAATGTATTGCCTAAAACGTAGTATTACTAATATTTATTTAAATGTAAATGAGATATAAAAAAAATCATCTCGCACTTCAAGATTTTCCGCTAAAAATATCGTATTCTTACCTTTACGATAAAAAAAGATCAAAGTCTGCAGTTCAGATCACATCCAAGATCTTCCACGGGCATAAATTTTCATGCAAACATCTTCTCAAGTTTCGCTACAACAGTTTCCACACAACATCAAAAAAAAAAAAAAAAAAATCTTATACCGAGAAGTGCGAGAGAAAAAATGTAATATCTTCTCTGGAGGATTGGGGGAGGAGCAGCCCTCTCCTTTTTCCCGAAATTGCAATTGTAACGTCCAGAAAAGAAATGGGAAAAGAAACGGGATTCGAGCCCAAAGTTGGCAGTTAAGAGAAGAATGTCTTTTAAATGCTTGATATTTGCCAAGGAATTACTTGGACGGCCCTTTCCTAGCAGATCAATCACTGTAAAAGGTTTTCACTTGGTAAATTTCTACTTAATCGATGTTTATTCCAAGTCAAGTAAGACATTTTAAGGGGGTCCAGTACCGAAATTTCTTCGAAAATCACAATTTTTTTTTCTGATTTAAAAAAAAAGTTCATACATTCCTGAAGAGAATGATGTTTTTATCTTATTCCTCCGATGATTAGAACGCCACAAAATTACCTGTGATTTAAACATCACTAATGGGCGTAACACCCTGAAGCGTCTGCTTAAAGTGCGTTTTTCGGGCACTAGTGCTTTTCACAGATGTTGCATATTCAAATCGATATATCTCCAGAACCATTAACAATTGGATATTCAAATTTTTGGAGCTTTTAATGTATATAGTTTTAAATATTTTGTCTTCACAGAATTTTATTTTTTTAATTCTGTTTTAAAATATAACATTTAGCGTAAAAGATAACATAAAAAAAAGCAAAAATTTCAATATTTTAAATTTGAGAATTTTTTTAATTTTTTTTAATTCACCTATCAAAATTCTGTGAAGACAAAATTTTCTTTATATGATTATGTATTACAGAAAGCTTTCACTTTGAAAAAAAAAAAAAAATTCTTGACTTATATCAAAATACGCAAACATCAATTATTATGGATTTTCTTGGTTTTTAATTTTTTTTAAAATAACTGAACACAATATTAAAAAAAACATTTTCTCAAAGATATATAAATAGTATCTCATACATAAAATAAATTGTTGACGTAAAAATGTACATAAATAAAGTTTTTTTTTTATTTTTATTTTCGCTACCGGACCTCCTTAAATACAGGAATCCAACTAAAAAGTATCCAAAAGTTATCCAACTACCCATTAAAAAAAAATTAAATATAAATAACATATCTTCAAGGTTTATTTATCAATATACAATAACTTCTTAAGAGAATGTTCCAATTATAAACTTTAATAGTATTTAATTTGTGTAATTTATACACACAAATGTTTGATTATGGATTTAATAGTGTAAGAAAATCAATGTTCGTTTAACCTGCAATTTGTATTATGATTTGTTGTAAATTGTCTAAATTAAACTGTTATAAACTCTCCAAGTTTTCGTGCTAAAGTGCGTAAGTACGTTTCGTAATAGTGCTAGGCCGATCAAACGGTATAGCGGTTAGCGTGCTAGCTTCTAGACCGCAAGGTTGCGGGTTCGAGTCCCGTGTAAGGCATGTGTGTTTGTAAATGTATGTTGGTTTGTCTAATGACGAATGTTTCGGCGTATTATAGCCCTCGTGTTGCTGACCCCGCCAGATAATCTGAAAACAACCAACCAACGTAATAGTGCTAAAGTAACAAACATACTAAAGACACTTACCTTAAAAACCTTCACTTTAATAAGCTATTTAATGACTATAAAAACTAGAGATATGGAACATCGCGCAATTTTCGATTTCACTACAATACTGACGTGGATTTGTGTCATTTACCATTATTTTATTTTCATCGTTCATTTTAAAAAAATGGCCAGTATGGCGATATTTTTTGCGGTAATTCTTGAATAGATCTTAAAAAAATAAATTCTCCGCCAAAATGGTGATTCTGGCGATATACTTTTCGATAATCCTTATATTATCCTTAATTATAAGTGAAACTGAGGGGAGAAGAAAAAACGATCGTTGATGAGATCGTTGAACGATCATTGACATCAAGAAAAGATAACTCTGTGTTGAAGGCATTCATTTATCCACTTTTTACAGCATTAAAGCATTTTCAAGGGAATTTTGGAGATAAGGATGTTTAAAACACCTTAAGAGGCATTACCACAATGATTTTGATCAAAATCGTTAGAGCCGTTTTTTAGCAATCTTTGAAAAACATGATTGTTTTCAATGGCAGCTACCTTATGCGCTTGCGCGATTTTGACGAAAACCTTAATGGTAGGTCCCATGGCCACCAGCAACCCGCATACCAAATTTAAACATCGTAGGTCAATTTGTTTGGGAGTTGTGTTGACCACAGACATACAGACAGACATTTTTTCTAGATTACTTGTTTGAAATCAAGATGTTCCAAAATGTGGTGAAATGCAAGAAAAAAAAATATGTAATACATATATGTAATTGAAATTAGGAATCACTAAAATAAATTTCTATCGCAATGTTTCCAGAAAAAAACCAGCTCAATTTTGATACGTTCTTCTAACAGCAACCAAAAGCTCAATTAAAATTACAATCATTGTTTGAGACAGAACAAAAATTCCTGGCAATACTTCCAACATCACAATCCATGGCCTTGTTATCCTTAGGCCACGTTACCATCTCTTCCTATGGGAAACAAAAACAGTTGAATAAAATGTATGAGACGTCTCTTTCGTCATCCGAAACCTTAGGTTCTGTCAAGATTTTGGCCGAAGCACTGGCCAGTAGACAGCATCAAAGAAAAGAGGTTCAAACGCTGTCAGTAAAGATGCAAGACAGCGTCATGACAGCGACCACCAAAAGCAACTTCGGACAAACAAGCTTTTTGGGTCGTGTGTGTGAAAAGAGGTTTCCGGACAAGTTTAATAGAAATGTTTCAAGATTTCTTTTCATAAAGCAAGGTCCGGGAGATTGTCGCCTCTGGGCATGCGCAAAAGGCCATCTTTTGTGTCGGGGATATTAGACTTATTTTTCTGCAAGAAGTTGTTTGACACACAGTAAGGTGGCTGGGCAAGTACATTGTTGCTTTCAGCTTTTATTGTAAAAAAAAAAAAAAAGTTGTGAAGCTTGAAGAACTCTTTGATCGTTCTGTTGGTTATCTTTGGAAAAAAAGTCACCGTTTTATAAGTGTCAAGTTCCTGAAAAGAATGTTCTTGTCACACAGACACGCTCGTCCTCCTAAAAGGAGGAGATATTAATAAGAATCGCCGACCAAACGGTATAGTGGTTAGAGTGCTAGCTTCTAAACAGCGAGGTTGCGGGTTCCGAGTCCCGTGTTAGGCATGGGTGTTTGTAAATGTATGTTGGCTTGTCTAATGACGAATGTTTCGGCGCATTATAACCCTCATGTTGCTGACGGTGCAGATAATCTGAAAACAACCAACTTAGTAAGGATTATTCCCTATATTCTCTAAGTTACAATCTTCTAGCCCAGTGCATTTAGAAACTAATTTGTATAAAACCTTGAAATATGATGAGCAGGTACGAAAAAAGATCACTTAATGAAATAACATATATTGTCTTCATTCAAGTCTATCTATTACAAATTAAAATTAAAAGAATAAAAAAAGAAAAAGAAAAAAAAAAGGTTATTTCTGGTAAAGCCACTGCATTGGCATAGACGTAAGGATTTCAAATAATAAAACATAAACTGGTTATAAAAATTAAAAGATAATCAGTTTTTTCATTAATAGCTTCTCAGTGGAGCAACAAAAATCCATTAAATTCACATCAAGGAGACATCTTTATGTAACATAACGATCAGTAAAACAACTCAGACGCAAATTTGAAATGCAAAGTGTACAGTGTGGGCATATGCAAAAGAATGGAGTACAATTAGTAGAGGTCTGCTATATATCGATACGATATTTTTATCGATATTTTTTTTTTAAATATCGATGATAAAAATATCGATGATAAGAATATCGATACAAGTTGCCGATATATCGATATTTTAAAACATTTTTAGTTTTTTGATGATCGTTTTGTAGCATAATGTGTTTTTTTGATTTTCTTTATTCCCTTTTCAAAAACTTCAAAACTAAAGTTTGGACTTGGACGAGAGACAGTTAAAATGGCAACCTAACCAAACAGAAAACAGAATGTAATCGAAAGATAAGATCATGTATTAGTAGTCATTAACATAGCGCTGTTTCTGTTGTCAGCGTGTGCCTGTATTTTCCATCTAATTTTAAATATTAAAAACATCTCTATCAGCAAAATACGCCATAAAGTACTTTTCAAAATTTCTTTAAAAATAAATGTGAATTCATGCATTGAAATCTAAATGTATATTATTTATATTCTGATTGATAATATAATTTATTTACTAAAAAAAAAAATATATAATTTATTTACTAAAACAATTTTGGCATAAATTCATGAAAAGTAGAAATTTACCCCAAAAAATTTCGTTTTTGGCAAAATCGAAAATCAAATTAAAAAAAAAAAAAATGTATCGAGACATCGATAATTTATCAATATTTTTTTTATGCTACGATGTAGTATCGATATTTATTTTGATCGATATTTCCGACCTCTAACTATTAGTGTTCAGTTGTAGAGATGCATCCACATTAGAAATCTTTAGTGTGAGATATGACCTTCCTTGTCATCAATGTTTTCTAGGCACTGCATTCTCATACTTAACATGAGTTCCTTGATGAATTCTAAAGGCTAAATTGCTCGGCCCACCTTTTGAACTGTTTGCTAGTGACGTATAGTTCCCAATACATAAAATCTTTCCACAATGGACATCGTAGAAGCGTCCTACACATTCTTGATGAAATTTGGATAAAAGGAGTGATCTGGATTGCGTATATATCGGCGATATATCGAGACAACGATATTTTTATCGATATTTCTAAAAAAAATATCGATATTAAAAATATCGATAAAAGTCATCGATGCATCGATATTTTCAAACATTTTTAGTTTTTTGATGATCGTTTTATAGTTCCATGTTGTTGTTTTTTCGATTTTCTTTATTCCCTTTTAAAAACTTCAAAACTTAAGTTTGAACTTGGCTGAGAGACAGTTAAAATGTCACAAATATTCAATATTTTTCCATACACTTAAAAGCTATTGAAAATTATCTAAATTTTTCTAAAAATCACTGCACCAATAAAGCGAAAATATAACTTTTTTTTTTTGTATTCGATCCATTTCAGATGAAAAAGTAGTCACCTTACAAAAAAAGCACTCATGAAAAGTAGAAATTTGCCCCGAAAAACTCTGTTTCTGGCAAAATTGAAAATAAAATTAAAAAAAATCATGTATCGATATATCGATATTTTTTCTATGCAACGATATAGTATCGATATTTCCTACCTCTAGTATAGGGACGATATTCCTATTTTTTAATCGTTTATACAAAGCAAAAGTGGCATAAAGTATGCTATAAGTATCAATAAACACGATTTAGAAACTAATATTTCACCATTCAAGACTTGTCTAGATTAAGTTAACGTAATTACAGTGAAAAAGTCGAATTCAATTACCTTTTGCACTCCTGTGGAGCTTAATAAAGCAATCCAGCATTTTGTATCCAAGGCTAAAACTTTTTAACATCAGATACTTTTTACTGAAATTAATATTGTCAGTCTCATGAGTAATATTAGACTTCAGAAGGAAATGTAGAAAGATGATAATATGAAACTGGGGGGAAAAGAGTTTTGATCTTTTGACGGGTTTGACGGTATAATAAGTAATTCCTATAATTTCTAATTTAATTGTAATTTTTAATTTATTAATATCACATTAAATTACTGTTACATTCAATTTTTAATCAATGCATAATTTATTTTGCATTAGATTTTAATTAATACTACTTAAAACTTGATCGATGTTTTATGAAATCTTAGTTATGTTTAAATTTAGGGATATTGAAAGTAAGATTTCATGTCATTTTATTACTTGTTTTTTCTGTTATTATACACTTTTCTTCTTAATTTTATTCTGCGTTACGTTAATGGGCCATCGAACTCATTGAAATACTTAGGAATAACATGAAGCTCTTAATAGATATGAGATCTTCAAATAAAAAACTGCCTCTCTCGTATGTTTGCCTCTCGAATGGGAGAAAACCCGGAAATCACCCACTAGGCATTCTGACAAAATACATGACACTACGTATCGTGATCGCTGTCGTGTTTACTCACTTTAAAAGAAAGAGTGCAGAGAGCCAGCGAGGCTACATTTCGAGACTTCTTGAGCATGTTCGGAAAGTAATCTGCCACAAAAGTTTGTCGTAATTAGTCTTTTACTTTTAAAACACACCCATCTTCACATAAATTATTCAAGTTCTAATTCATATTTAAATAATTTATATCTTATTTAATTTCAACCAGTATATAAAGTGTTTGAGGTAGAAGGAACAGTGTTAATTTTATTTTAAAATCATAATCTGGAAAAAACTTCTACATTTGCTAACTTTTGAACAAAAAATTACCGATTTTTCCAAATGTTTTTATTTTATTCCCATGTTTGCATTGGCATTTTTTATAGCTAAATGCTTAAAGTCATAAGCATATGCTTCAATAATATAAAATTATTATACATCTACTATGAAATTCAATTATTAACCTTTTTTAAAAATTAACACAGAAAGAATTTCGTGCCAGCTTTTTGGCAATGAAATATACAAGAGATGATTATAATTAAAGCTCATCTTCCAAAAAGCTGTAAAAAAGTATCACTGATCAGATTAACCTGAAATTTGACCTGAACGCGGAAAAACGAGAAAATGGTATGCAAAAAGAAGCAAAAAAACATTTCGAACTATATTTTCCTTATACTTATGTCAAAACATTTCCACCTTCTTTGCGTAAATCCAGACGACATTTTCAGATTGATCAAACCCGGTGGTTCTTTATTTGCATCTTTTCAAAAACTGAACTTAAAATATAAATCTCTCCGTGTATATAGAATACATCCGAAAGAATTCACCATCATATTTCGAACGTCACAAATAACTCCCAAATTAAATTCTCGACTAAATTCTTAAATTTACGAATTTCACTTAATAGGAAGTCCTGGTAAGGATAATTCCCTGTACTCTAGAGGTCGGAAATATCGATTAAAATAAATATCGATACTATATCATTGCTTAAATTTACGAATTACACTTAATAGGAAGTCCTGGTAAGGATAATTCCCTGTACTCAAAAGGTCGGAAATATCGATTAAAATAAATATCGATGCTATATCGTTGCGTAAATTTACGAATTACTCTTAATAGGAAGTCCTGGTAAGGATAATTCTCTATACTCTAGAGGTCGGAAATATCGATCAAAATAAATATCGATACTATATCGTTGCGTAAATTTACGAATTACACTTAATAGGAAGTCCTGGTAAGGATAATTCCCTATACTCTAGAGGTCGGAAATATCGATCAAAATAAATATCGATACTATATCGTTGCATAGAAAAATATCGATGAAATATCGATATATCGATACATGATTTGTTTTCATTTGATTTTCAATTTTGCCAGAAACAAAGCTTTTCGGGGCAAATTTCTACTTTTCATGAGTGCTTTTTTGTAAGGTGACTACTTTTTCAAATGAAATGGATCTAATAAAAAAAACAATAAAAAAATTATATTTTCGCTTAATTGGTACAGTGATTTTAAGAAAAATTTAGATAATTTTCAATAGCTTTTAAGTGTATGGTAAAATATTGAATATTTGTGACATTTTAACTGTCTCTCAACCAAGTTCAAACTTTAGTTTTGAAGTTTTTTAAAAGTGAATAAAGAAAAAAAAAAAAAAAAAAAAAAAAAAAAAACAAGGAACTACAAAACGATCATCAAACAACTAAAAATGTTTGAAAATATCAATATATCGTTGACTTTTATCGATATTTTCAATATCGATATTTTTTTTTAGAAATATCGATACAAATATCGTCGTATCGATGTATCGCCGACCTCTGCTTTACTCGCTATATTTCAATCTACTAGCCAATCGCATTTAGAAACTACTTTGTAAAAAACCTTCAAATTGAAAATTGCATTGGGATTTCGTGAACAGGTAAGAAAAAGATCACCTAATGAAATGATATAAAATGAGGTGTTGAGAAAAGGGGTCCAAGCGACTTTTCTTAACTTTTGAGAAAATACACTTTTAAAGTTTCCTATGTATATTATATTCTATGAAAACTAGTGATATCTTCATTCCAGAGGTAAGTATTTGAACAACAATTTCCATACCAATTTAATATAAATAAGAAACTTTAAAGTGTATTTTCTCAAAAACTAAGAAAAAGGCACTTGGACCCCTTTGCTTCTCAACCCCTCAATTGTTTTCATTTAATGTCTACCTATTATAAATAAAAATTTAAATAGCAAAAAAACAAAACCAGGTGGAGCCACTGTATATGCATTTACTTAAGTATTCCAAATATAAAATAAAATATATTAGACGCTCTTTTCCGAGTTTTTAATTTATGTCATTTCATTAAGTGATCATTTTCGTACTTATTCACCAAATTTTAAGGTTTTATTATAAAGTAGTTTCTAAATGCATTGGACTAGAAGATTGTAACATAGCGAGTATAGGGAATGATCCTTACTAGTAGTCCGAAAAGCGACTGCAATTTTTGGACCTCATCGAACATCATTCTGAATTTTTTATAGAAATTGGAGAAAAGTGAGTAGATTAGGAATCCACTGGTCTGCCATGGCAAAAATGGCCGAAACTGATCAAAAATCGACTTGGAATTAGTTGAACTAAAATTCAAAAAGAGAACAAACTTTTTCGTCTGGCTACCCACTGCATTTTGATTTTCAATGAGAAAAAGCGCAAACGATTTCTGATCTCTGGCTCGGAAAACTTCTACCTTTTAAAAGTAAGCCAAATTGGCGGTATTAGTTACGTCATCAGTGACGTAATGTTTATTGCCAACTTAGCTCCCTTTTAATAGATGCAAGTAAACCGTCGCCAGATATCTGAATCGTCTGCAACTTTCTTAATTGAAAATTAAAGAGTGAGGGTTACGAAATAAATAAAAAAATGCTCATTATTTGGCAAGTTATGGCGCATTTGGCAATTGGATTTAGTTCAACTTATTAAAAGTCGATTTTTGACCAATTTCGCCCATTTTTGCCACGGCAGACCAGTGGATTCGTAATCTACTCACTTTTCTCCAATTTCTATAAAAAATTCAGAATGTTGTTCGATGGGGTCCAAAAATTGCAGTCGCCTCTCAGTCTATAAGTGATCATTTTCGTACCTATTCACCAAATTGTAAGATTTTATACAAAGTAGTTTCTAAATGCATTGGGCTAGAAGATTGTAACATATATAGTATAGAGAATTATCCTTACTAGGTATTCCTCTTTGTTTATCAAACCGAACTGTGCACCGCAAATATTTATTCGTTCATTCAAAATCGTAAACACTCACACTAAAGAATTCAACAAGACACACTCAACTGAGCTCTAAATCAAGTGCCCAATACATACCCTCACCAAACAATTAAATCTCATTACGATATTTACATTCGAATTTGGCAAACGAATCATTAATTACAATTAATAACGTCGCTTTGCTCGCCACTTAAACCCTACCCTACTCCCCCACCTTTCCCTTTCCAAAAATTATAAAACCATTCAGATAAAAGCAATTAATGAACACTTCAAAGTATTTTTACGAATGCAAAATTTAAAAGGGTCCTAATTAATGGTATTTGTAAACACTCGATCGCGCGAATAATGCGTGGAGTTTTCAATGCGATAAAGGAGATACGTTGTAAAAGGTAAAATTTCTATCTGAAGATAACAACAAATTGTAAGTTTTTGAGTTTTATTTGTGAATCAGTTGAAAATGTAAGAGACTTTCGATAATGTAATGGGGATTTCAAGTTGCTCGAATGCGTTGGAAATAAATTATAATTGTATGTTTACGAGTTTTTCACATATTTCAATTGATCAATTAAGAGAACTAATGATTTGTAATTAAATTATATATGTTTTAAAGTATCATTGGATAAGTCGTAATTTGCTCTGTACTCGGATATTTTATCAAACCTGTAAAATGCGTATTTCGTATATTTACTGCTAAAAAAAATCTATCGTGCCCACCTGATGGCTGTTGGGTTAGCACTCTGACTTCGGGTTTGAATCCCGGGTCAGGGATGGATGTTCGTTGTGGTTCGGAATCCACGTTAAGCTGTAGGTCCCGGCCCGATTAGCCGTTACTATGCATAAAAATAGGTCATTGAGCGTACCACCCAACCAACAAATCTAACGCAAAATAAATCATTGCATATTACCCCGTTCACAACCAGCATAGCTAGGGATATTTTACAGGAAACAGGGATATTTTACAGGGAATACTTTTAAGGAAGTTTATAAGAGTATGTGTTGTATTCCACTACTGAGAAATATTACTAAGGATTTATGTTCCGGCAAATTGCGATTCTTCAACATAATTAAATTACGATTTTCTCTTTTTCTTAGTGCTGCCATCTACTGTATACTATCGAAACTTTCTTCAACAATTTCCGATTTTTTTTTTTTTTTTTTTTTTTTTTTTCAATTTTCATTTTCAATCAAATAACACAACTTGCAATTGTAACTAAACTATTCTGCATAAGCTGTGGTCTTAGCCTTTAACTTGATATATATTATTTATTAGTTTCTGTCTTGCATAAAAGTATGAAATAAAATTGTCACAAACAACTCATTCTAGTAAAAATATTTAAGATAAATTTCGTAAAGAGTGATTAGTTTTCTAGGAAAGAGTATTTTTTAGATAAATATTTTGCAATAACTCTATGTTAAAGGCATTCGTTTTTCTCTTTTTAAGTCTTTGTTAAATTTTATGAAAATTTTTAGGGTGTAGATGTTTAGATAGCCTTAAAAAGAACCGTGATTTTGATCAAAACTGTTAAAGCCGTTTTTTGGCAACTGCTGAAAAACAACTCTTTCAAACCCAGCTACGTAATATGCATGCGTAATTTTGATTAAAAGCTTATTGGCACTTTGCAATGTTTTCCACTAACACGTATTCATAAGTTGAGCATCGTAGGTCAATCCGTTCGGGACTTTTACTGATCATGGACAGACACAAACACATTTTTAACTTTCAATTAACCATATGAAATACATAGGGTAATGAAAGTATTGGATTCGGTCAACAACAATAATTCGATTTTTTTCACATTTCTCCACGTTTTGGAACATCCTGATTTCAAAAAAGTGATTTAGAAAAAATTTCTCTGTGTGTGTGTGGTCAGCATAACTCCCGAAACAATTGACCTACGATGTTAAAATTTTGTGAGCAGATTGATGATGGCCCAAGGACCTACCATTAAGGTTTCTGTCAAAATCGCGCATGCTCATAAAGTAGGTGCCATTGCAAAAATCATGTTTTTCTATGATTGCTAAAGAAAGGCTCTAACGAGTTTGATAATGCCTCTTAAGGTGTTATAAACATCCACACCTCCGAAATTCCCGTAAAAATGCTTCAATGGCGTAAAATGTGGAAAAACGAATGCCTTTAACATAGAGTTCTCTTTGCTTGAACATAGCTTATGAACAATCTCAGTTTCACCTAAATGAAATGATTATGTAAGAATTATCGAAAAGTATATCGCCATAACATCCATTTTTGTGAAGCGTTTTTTTTTTTTTTTTTTTTTTTTTTTTTTTTACGCCCCATATTACAATTATAGCAAAAAATATCGCCAAACTGGCCATTTTTTTAAACGAATGATGGAATTTTAAAAACGGTAAATAACACAAATCCACATCAGTAGTAAAGTGTAATTGAAAGTTGTGCGATGCTCCACACCCCTAGTTTCAATATAACTTTTTGAAACTTAGGTTAAACTTAGGTTAAACTTAGAACGGTGTGTTTTTTTTGTTTGTTTTTTTGTAGATCGAATGCAATACTTTTATTACCTTATATTAACACATGGGTAATTGAAAGAAAAAATCGGTTTTTTTTTTTTTTTATCAAATGAAATAATTTAATTATTAATTGAACTCGACACTTTCCAAAACGTGTAGGAAAAAAAAAAAAAAAAAAAAAAAAAAATCGATATTTTTTTTTGACATACTGAAATACTTTCATTAACTCACATTAACATAAGGGTAATTGAAAGTAAAAATCGATTTTTACCTAATAAAATAATTTAATTATTTTACAATGACGGAATGAATGCTTTCATCAAATTTAATTAAAATCTTGGTAATCGAAAGGAAAAGAATATATATATATATATGTACCTTATAAAATGCTTTAATTGTTTTACATTTCATAAAGTTTAATATTAAGAGTAATATACAAATAATTTAGTCATGAAACTTCGCAAGAAACTAATCTAAAAGGCACCACTCGAAATTGCAAAGTCCACAAATTTTATACAAACTCCGTTCCAATTATGCCACGAGATGTGTTTCAAAAGCGGCGACAGATTTGAAAGCATTAAAACGGGACATATCGATAATCGATACACTAAATAATAATCGAATCGAAATCGTACTCAAACAAGTCCATGTACACGATCGGAAATTCCATTTAGGACCTTCGAATTCAATAAAAGCGCTACTGTCAGCTCTTGTTTAATGAATTAAAGCGTCAGCATTTTATTTTGGAGCGCAATTATTTTGTTGCCCAAAGAAACAATCAGTTGTTTCAGACAGATAATTCTCCTGTAATGAGCGTTTTCTTTTATGTTGTTTGTTAAAAAGGCTGTATAATGATTGCATTTCATTAATGTTTCGTTTTTATACCCGATATGTAATATTAAAGTAATGCAAGTATTTAATTCAGCAAAAAATATTTATTTTTTTCGGCATTTCTGCAAGTTTTTTTTTAACGTTCTGAGATATTAAAAAAAAATGGTCTTGGGAAAAGATTTCTGCTTGTCAATCTGTGGTTAGCATATCTCCAGAAAAGATTGAAGTACAATCCTCATAGTTTTGTATAATGGTTCGTGGTGAAGTCATTAAGGTTTTCGTCAAAATAGCGCATGCGCATAAGGTACCCCCATGAAGCCATTAAAAAGTATATTTTTCGGAAATTGGCAAAAAAGGCTCTAATGATTTGGATCAAATTCACTGGGGACTTTTAAGGTGTTCTTAAAAAATTCCATAAAGATGAAAAAAAGGTGAAAAACGAACGTCTTTAGCAAAGTGTTGTCTTTCCTTGAGCATTGTCCATCAATGACAATTCACCATACATATCACCAAACCGAACGGCATAATGTAACAAGTAAAGCAAATGAAGCTTTCATGTGCGGGCCTCGATCCCGAGACCATTGGATCATGAGGCAGATGCTTTACCGCTGTGCAAAAGAGTACTCCAGTGCACAGAAGCTTTATCTGTTATTTTAGGTCACCACACAGCCTCCTCCCAGCTACGAAGGAGCGATACTGTTGTACTGATCAACGTCTGATTGGAGTTGGAGGTTTGGGATGCTAGTTGCATCGTTGTGTGTCTCCTTTCAGAAGCGCCGATAGATGGCAGCATGATTCGTTTTAGTCCGGGTCACCATTAAAGCGTATGAAGCTTTCATGTGCGGGCGACGGGCCTCGATCCCGATACCATTGGCCCTCGAGACAGATGCTTTACCGCTGTGCAAAAGAGTACTCCAGTGCACAGAAGCTTTATCTGTTACATGAGGTCGCCACACAAGTATCACTATATAAGATTTCGAATTACATTATCTTTTGTTTTGTTTTGTTTACCAATGCAGAAATTATCGGCAGTTATTTTTAAATTAGACCACTTCGTGTCGATTTTAAATGCACCGACCAGTGTTAGAATATAATTGAAGTTGAACTGATGCAAAAATGTAAAGTTTCGCGTTGTAGAAAAGACGTTGAAGTTGTGATTATAAATTGCCATTGTTGAAAGATTTGTATTGTCAGATGAATAGCAGTTAAAAAGTTTTGGTTCATTGCATTAGTGTGGCAGAGATGGCAACTTTTCATGGATATTCTGAAGTTTTCCGAAGTTTTTACTTCTTTTTAAGATTTACTCGTTAAATTGCATAAAGAAGCCAATTTCTAAATTTGCATAAAGAAGCCAAAATGTCCATAATATAGTCAACCAATGATTCACTAAGGGCAAAGCCCCAATAGCCTAAAATTCAAAAAAAACCAAACCATTATTAACCAGTGATGGGTGACGTCATCACAGATATTTATCGTAGATCTTTTACTTAGGTTTCAGTGATAGGTTGTAAAACCGTAAAATTCCATAACAATTATTGAAAATAAGTACAAATTAGGAAAACTACTGGATATCCGTAAAAACATTGGCAGCTCTGGTATTGTAGTGTCAATAATAGATTCTGTTTACATGACGGGTAAGTTTTTTTTCCAAATCAAGACCCACATGCAGGCTGATTTCTCGTTGAAAGTCCTCCCAGAAGGCATTTCCTTCTCTACCCAATTATTGATATAACCTATTATTCCGTAAAAGTATAGTCCGTCTGTAGAAATCTCTTGGTCAGAAATTTCCCAAAACAACCAACCAAGACAAAAAAAGATACGAAACCCAGATTACTTAGCATCAAACTAACTTAAACACTGTACATTATTTACAAGCAAAACTTCTAAATCATTTTTAAGAAATGTCTTATGATAAGATTTTTTACCCTTTGAAGTAAAATGACGAGTTTAGCTCGTCATTGGTTTTTCATGGCATACCCCACAGGTACGAGCTATACTTCTCATGTGTCTAAAATTGCCATTGAATAAGATAATTTAATATTACAAATTTTGGGATTATGAATCTGTAGTATTATAGTGTCAATAATAGATTCTGTTTACATGACGGGTAAGTTTTTGTTCCAAATCTGGACCGACATGCAGGCTGGTTTCTAGTTGAAAGTCCTCCCAGAAGGCATTTCCTTCTCTACCCAATTATTGATCTAACTTAATATTTCGTAAAAGTACAGTCCGTCTGTAGAAATCTCTTGTGCAGAAATTTCCCAAAACAACCAACCAAGATATAAAAAGATACGAAACCCAGATGACTTAGTAACAAACTAACTTAAATATTGTACATTATTTATAAGCAAAACTTCTGTATCATTTTTAAGAAATCTCTTATGATAAGATTATTTACCCTTTGAAGTAAAATGACGAGTTTAGCTCGTCATTGGTTTTTCATGGTATACCCCACAGGTACGAGTTATATTTCTCACGTGTCTAAAATTGCCATTGAATGAGATAAATAATTTAATAATAAAATTTTTGGGGTTATGAATCTGGCAATATTGAATCCCCTTTTAAATTTTGTAAATATCTGAAAATGTTATTGCATTTTGTTTACTGTACGAGAAAATAAAGTAGAAATCGCAGCCAAATTCAGTTAGTCAGTTAGATTTCAGTTTAATAACAATGTAGACATTGATCAAAATGTATTTTTACTAAAGGATAACGGCGTTGTGAAATAAATACTAAAACGGATAGCATAAGTGAATACTTTGAAGATCAAGATCAGATGGTTACTAGAGCGATTATTAAGATAAAGGTAAGAGATAAAGTATGTGTTACCTAATTCAATGTTTATTTTATTTTTAATTTTTTGCTGCATTTGATATTCTTCAATGAATTGGAATCCTATTTAAATAAATGACATAATTTTGATTAAATATACGTTGGAATTATAAAATGAAATATGCTTTTACTTTTAACTACGCCGACCAAACGGTATAGTGGTTAGCGTGCTGGCTTCTAGACTGCGAGGTTGCGGGTTCGAGTCCCGTGTTAGGCATGTGTGTTTGTAAATGTATGTTGGCTTGTCAAATGACGAATGTTTCGGTGCATTATAGCCCTCGTGTTGCTGACGGCGCCAGATAATCTGAATACAACCAATACAACTTTTAATTACCCATATATTTGCATAGGATAATGAAAGTATAGCTATCCGTCGAAAAAAAATCGATTTGTGTGCATATCTCCAAGATTTAGAACATCCTGATTTCAAAAAAGTGGTCTAGAAAAAGTGGGTCTGTATGTCTGCAGGTACGTGGTCAGCATAACTACCGATAAAATTGACCTAGGTTGTTCAAATTTGGTGTGAATGTTGGTGGTGGCCTTGGAACCTAACCATTAACGTTTTTGTTAAAATCGCGCATGCGCATCAGTTTGAAATCGTGAAAAATCATGAAAAAAAAAATCATGTTTTCAGCAATTGCTAAAAAAACTGATCTAACGATTTTGATTAAAATTTAGGCGATGTTTCCTCTTTTGTTCTACTCTTCACCACCTTTTTAAATTCCAGTATAAATGCAGTAAAAAAGTAAAAAGTTGAAAAACGAGTGCTAATAGCACAAAGCTATCTTCCCTTGAGCATCGCCCATCAACAATTTTTTTTTCTGTTACATGCACAAGAAAGGACAGTGTAACGTTTACTGAATGATATCACTAATTTCTCTATTTTGGAGTGTTTTTTTTTTTTTTTTTTTTTTTTTTTGCTCATGTAAAAATTATTGCCAAAAATATCGCCAAAAAACAGGCAATTTGTATTTAAATGAGTGAAAATATGAAAACGTTAAATAACACAATACATTTTAATATAATAACCAATATTATAGTGTAATTGAACGTTATGCAAAGGTGAATAGTTTTGCTCAGGTTCGTTGTATTCAGATTATCTGGCGCCGTCAGCAACACGAGGGCTATAATGCACCGAAACATTCGTCATTTGACAAGCCAACATACATTTACAAACACCCATGCCTTACATGGGACTCGGAACCCGCAACCTCGCGGTCTAGAAGCTAGCACGCTAACCATTATACCGTTTATCGTTTTGCTGAGAAATTTTTTGGTATTTGTAAAGAGAGAAAAATAATATATATATATTTTCTTCTTTAGGAAAATTCTTTTCCTCTCTTTCCAGACTTAAGACTTTTTTTTTTTTTTTTTGACTGATTGATCCACCACGTCAGGAAATCAATAATGTCCTTGTTCGCAAATTTTTCTGCAGTAAACATTGATGTCTTCTAGTTGATCAAATCCACAAATCGGAAAAAAAAGAAGAAAAAAGCATGCTCAATATGAAACTTAACGGATCCATGGCCATTTCGATTACTTAAATTTTCCCATTCGTTTTTTCTCAGTCTTTACAGCCGATTCTTCACTCATTTTAAGGGGTCCAGTACCGAAATTTCTTCAAAAATCAAAAAAAAAAAATTTCTGATTTTAAAAAATAATTCAGAAATTCCTGAAGAGAATGATGTTTTTATCTTATTCCTCCAGTGATTAGAACGCCACGAAATTACCTGTGATTATTTAAACATCACTAATGGGCGTAACGCCTTGAAACGTCTGCTTAAAGTGCGTTTTTCGAGCACTAGTGTTTTTCACAGATGTTGCATATTCAAATCGATATATCTCCAGAACCATTATCAATTAGCTATTCAAATTTTCGGAGCATTTAATTTATATAGTTTTAAATATTTGCCTTCACAGAATTTTATTTTTTTAATTATGTTTCAAAACATAACATTTAGCGTAAAAGATAATATAAACAAAAAAAGCAAAATTTCAATATTTTAACTTTGAGAATTTAATTTTTTTTTTTAATTCACCTATCAAAATTCTGTGAAGACAAAAAAATGTTTTATATAATTATGTATTACAGAAAGCTTTCACTTTGAAGAAGAAAATTATGTTTTCTTAACTTATATCAAAATACGCAAACATCAATTATTACGGATTTTTCTTGATTTTTAATTTTTTTTTTAAATAACTAAATACAATATTTAAAAGAACATTATCTCAAAGATATATAAACAGTATCTCATAAAGTCCGAGAGGCGACTGCAAATTTTGGACCTCATCGAACATCACTCTGAAACTCATATGGAATGTAGAGTTATGCTAGCTGATTAACAATCGCGTGGTCTGCCGAAGCGCATTTGGCCGGAAGTGTCCTAAAAGCGTGACCGAAAGTGCAATTTTTGAGCCCAAAATACCTCATCGAACATCACTCTGAAATTCACAGGGAATGAAGAGAATTACCTACCGAGTAAGAATCACTTGGTCTGCCGAACCGCATTTGGCCGGAACTGTCCGGCAGACCAATCCGAAAGTGCACTTTTTGGGGGCCAAATTACCTCATCGAACATCACTCTGAAATTCACAGGGAATGAAGAGAATTACCTACCGAGTAAGAATCACTTGGTCTGCCGAACCGCATTTGGCCGGAACTGTCCGGCAGACCAATCCGAAAGTGCACTTTTTGGAGCCCAAAATACCTCATCGAACATCACTCTGAAATTCACAGGGAATGAAGAGAATTACCTACCGAGTAAGAATCACTTGGTCTGCCGAACCGCATTTGGCCTTAAACTGTCCGGCAGACCAATCCGAAAGTGCACTTTTTGGGGGCCAAAATACCTCATCGAACATCACTCTGAAATTCACAGGGAATGAAGAGAATTACCTACCGAGTAAGAATCACTTGGTCTGCCGAACCGCATTTGGCCTTAAACTGTCCGGCAGACCAATCCGAAAGTGCACTTTTTGGGGGCCAAATTACCTCATCGAACATCACTCTGAAATTCACAGGGAATGAAGAGAATTACCTACCGAGTAAGAATCACTTGGTCTGCCGAACCGCATTTGGCCGGAACTGTCCGGCAGACCAATCCGAAAGTGCACTTTTTGGGGCCCAAATTACCTCATCGAACATCACTCTGAAATTCACAGGGAATGAAGAGAATTACCTACCGAGTAAGAATCACTTGGTCTGCCGAACCGCATTTGGCCTTAAACTGTCCGGCAGACCAATCCGAAAGTGCACTTTTTGGGGGCCAAATTACCTCATCGAACATCACTCTGAAATTCACAGGGAATGAAGAGAATTACCTACCGAGTAAGAATCACTTGGTCTGCCGAACCGCATTTGGCCTTAAACTGTCCGGCAGACCAATCCGAAAGTGCACTTTTTGGGGGCCAAATTACCTCATCGAACATCACTCTGAAATTCACAGGGAATGAAGAGAATTACCTACCGAGTAAGAATCACTTGGTCTGCCGAACCGCATTTGGCCGGAACTGTCCGGCAGACCAATCCGAAAGTGCACTTTTTGGGGCCCAAATTACCTCATCGAACATCACTCTGAAATTCACAGGGAATGAAGAGAATTACCTACCGAGTAAGAATCACTTGGTCTGCCAAACCGCATTTGGCCTTAAACTGTCCGGCAGACCAATCCGAAAGTGCACTTTTTGGGGGCCAAATTACCTCATCGAACATCACTCTGAAATTCACAGGGAATGAAGAGAATTACCTACCGAGTAAGAATCACTTGGTCTGCCGAACCGCATTTGGCCTTAAACTGTCCGGCAGACCAATCCGAAAGTGCACTTTTTGGGAGCCAAATTACCTCATCGAACATCACTCTGAAATTCACAGGGAATGAAGAGAATTACCTACCGAGTAAGAATCACTTGGTCTGCCGAACCGCATTTGGCCGGAACTGTCCGGCAGACCAATCCGAAAGTGCACTTTTTGGGGGCCAAAATACCTCATCGAACATCACTCTGAAATTCACAGGGAATGAAGAGAATTACCTACCGAGTAAGAATCACTTGCTCGGCCGAACCGCATTTGGCCGGAACTGTCCGGCAACAAAATAACAACTTAAGGAATAAGAAATATCAATCAAACACGCTCCCGCATGATCGATGCAAAGACAGCATTTAGTGTTGCTGGATATGATATCATAAAGGACGATCATGGACGTCATATGATGAAGCTTATTAAAATAGGGGTGTGGAACATTGCACACCTTTCAATTACACTATAATACTGACATGGATTTGGGTCATTTACCGTTTTTATAATTTCATTCTTCATTTAGAATAAAGGACCAGTTTGGCGATATTTTTTGCGATATTTCTTGTATGGGTCTTGAAAAAAAAAAAAAAAGAATCACAAAAATGGTGAATTTGGCGATATACTTTTCGATCAACGATCGTTGATTAGGTTTGCTCAAGGAAAGAGAGCTCTGTATTGAAATCATACATTTTTCAACTTTTACGCCATTAAAACATTTTTACGGGAATTTCAGAGGTGGGGTTGTTTAGAACACTTTAAGAGGCATTAGCACAGCAATTTTTATCAAAATCGTTAGAGCTGTTTTTTAGCAATCATTGAAAAACATGATTTTTTCAATGGCAGCCACATTATGCGCATGCACGATTTTGACGAAAACCTTCATGGTAGGTCCCATGGCCGCCACTAACCCTCATATCAAATTTGATCATCACTTGTCAATTTGTTCGGGAGTCATGCTGACAACACACACACACACAGATAGACATTTTTTCCAGATAAGTTTTTTGAAATCAGGATATTTCAAAACGTGGAGAAATGCGTTTTTTTTTTTTTTTGGACCGAATGCTGAACTTTTATTATCCTACGTATATATACATATGGGTAATTGAAAGTAAAAATATATACATATATCATTTGGGCTAAGGATTACAAAATCATTTGCTGGAATGAAAGTCATATTCTAAAAATTGAATGATTGTATGCCGATATTTCTGATCAGAACTTTCTACATTGTTATGTTAAGCAGTCGTCTTATTTTTCTATGGTAATTTCTTATTTCTTTTCAAATACAAATTAATGTCACAAAATGAGTGTTTGTTTTTTGTGCAAAAAAGAAAACAAATTGTCGGAATTGAACGAAATGCGCAGAAGTAATAAAATTTCAAGTATGGAAAGATTATTCTGTCTCCAGATCTTGGACATCATTTACGATGTTACCGAAAGGCTATGACATTAAAGAAAGAATATAAAGATGAATTGGACAACAGCATATCACCGAAAATTGTAAGTAGAATTAGTTTAATTAAGTGATATACGATACGTCTTTAGGTACCCAAAGCTGCGCTTTTGGATTGGTCTGCCGGACAGTTCCGGCCAAATGCGGTTCGGCAGAAAAAGTGATTCTTACTCGATAGCTAATTCTCTTCATTCATTGTGAATTTCAGAGTCATGTTCGATGAGGTATTTTGGGCTCCAAAAATTGCACTTGCGGTCACGCTTTTAGGACACTTCCGGCCAAATGCACTTCGGCAGACCACGCGATTGTTAATCAGCTAGAATAACTCTACATTCCATATGAGTTTCAGAGTGATGTTCGATGAGGTCCAAAATTTGCAGTCGCCTCTCAGTCTAATACATAAGATAAATTTTTGACATAAAAATGTACACAAATAAAGTTTTTTTTTTATTTTTGGTACCGGGTCTCCTTAACTTCAAACTAGTTGTGGGTATGGAACACCGTACAACTTTCAATTACACTATAACATGGGTCATTGCATTAAAATTTATGGTGTTATTTACCGATTTCATATTTCCACTCATTTAAAAAAAACGTGGCCAGTATGGCGATATTTTTGGTAATAATTTTTACATGGGATGAAAAAAAGAGACCAAGATAGCAAACTTGGCGATGTTTTTCGATTAACATTACATTTTCCTTTCTTGTGTGTGAAACA
Source organism: Linyphia triangularis (assembly GCA_963978545.1). Taxonomy (NCBI): domain Eukaryota; kingdom Metazoa; phylum Arthropoda; class Arachnida; order Araneae; family Linyphiidae; genus Linyphia; species Linyphia triangularis. The sequence goes on along the minus strand of OZ021730.1, from coordinate 80,787,655 downwards.
ATAAAATCTATCGTTGATGGGCGATGCTCAAGGACTTAGAGCTCTGTGTTAAAGGCAGCCGTTTTTCAACTTTTTACGATTTATAAGATTTCTACGAGGATTTCAGAAGGTGGGTGCGATTAAAACACCTTAAGAAGCTTTACAAGCATGCATTTTTACTGGAATTACGGGGGTCGGGGAGTTAAGGACACCTTAAGAGGCATTACCACAGTGATTTTGAACAAAATCATTAGAGCCGTTTTTTAGCAATTACTGAAAAACATGATGTTTTCAATGACTGCTACCTTATGCGTATGGGCGATTTTAACGTAAACCTTAATGGTAGGTTCCTGTGCGATCACCAACCCGCACATCAAATTTGAGTCAATTGGTTCCGGTTGGTTATTTGTTTTCAGATTATCAGATTATCTGGCACCGTCAGCAACACGAGGGCTATAATGCGCCGAAACATTCGTCATTAGACAAGCCAACATACATTTACGAACACCCATGACTTACACGGGACTCGGAACCCGCAACCTCGCGGTCTAGAAGCTAGCACGCTAATCACTATACCGTTTGGTCGGCCAATTTGTTCGGGAGTTATGTTGATTACAGACACACACACAGACACATATTTTTTCTAGATCACTTTTTTGAAATCAGGATGTTCTTAAGGTGTACGTATACCCTAAAATTCACAAAATCGATAAGAATATTAATTTTTTTGTTATTATATCATTATATTTTCTGATACTTTAGCTTTCAAACAATACTAAACTTTTGAAAATATCCTTAATAGTTTTTAAGTTACAATCAATTATAGGTAGGTACTTCCCCCGTTAAATACCACGTTTTTAAAACTTTAAACCTGTTTTCTGACGAACTGTATTTTGATTATGTCACGCTTTATTCAAACAACGATAATTCAACAACATGTTCAATTATAATTTTTGTTATATCATAGTAATCGTCATAATATGCTAGATGTTTTGAAACTCAATTATATAATATTGGTTGAGAAATTAATTTTCTAGGGATTTTTAAATCGTAGAATTGTTTGAAAATATAGATTTTTTTCGTGTTTTCACACAAAATAAATTGTAAAACAAAAACTCTTCTTTATAAGAAACTTAATTGAGTTTCAAAACATTAAGAATAATATTTCGAATCGTTTCCAAGTAGAATTGCGTTTTTAAACAAATTAGAATTCGATATATCACTGTTTGGAAAAGGTACTAATTATCCAATTAAAGCTTAATTAACGAAATAACAATTACCGAAATTTGAATTTTTTTTATGAAATTATTTTATCATATGCTTTCTAACTAATGTAGAAAAGAATTGGATTTTTAAACTCAAAATAAAAAAATAAAAAATGTTCTAAGGTATACATACACCTCTTACACGTGAAGAAATGCAAAAAAAAAAAAAAAAAAAATCAAATTTTTTTGGCTGAATACTATACTTTCATTATCCTATGTATACATATAGGTAATTGAAAGTAAAAATAATGCGCATTATTTGGCAAAAGACAAATTTGTCTCAAAAATATATTTCAGCTCATTCCAAGTCAAGTTTAGGCCATTTGTATTCAAGCAAACCAGTATTTCATTATTTATTAGAATTCTATAAAAAAAAAGTTAGAATAATGTTCGATGATTTACTTAATGGTTAGCGTGCTAGCTTCTAGACCGCGAGGTTGCGGGTTCGAGTCCCATGTTAGGCATGGGTGTTTGTAAATGTATGTTGGCTTGTCTAATGACGAATGTTTCGGCGCATTATAGCCCTCGTGTTGCTGACGGCGCCAGATAATCTGAAAACAACCAACCAATGATTTACCTAAGTTTACACTGCTCAATCTCTGTTATCAAGAGCTTAAAAATTAAATACAATCACGAACAATAATATTTAAAATTATACAAACTTAAAATTCTTGTACACTTTAAAAAAAACAATGTTACCCTTTAAAGTTGCGCTTAAGAATTCTTATGCAACTTTTATAACAATTCCACCATCTTGAATGTCTCCCATTTGTTCTCACTCCGAGATTAAAAATTCAACTAAGAAAGTGCATAATAAATCATGCCAACGTTATCGATTCACTTCAAGAAGGAAAACTTGTTTACGAGTTTTGAAAAGAATGAGTTTAAAAAAAAAGTTGTGATTGTAGAAAAATAGCTCGTTTTACAAATTGCACTTCTTTATTAGTAATCCAGTATCGAGAAAGATAATCTGTTTTAATTTCCTTGACATAAAGCGGCGTTGGGAATTATTTATTATCGTGCTAAGTACAATTAAGAATATTGTTTTCGTTCATAAATCATTTTTCTGAAGAAAATATCAGATGTATTCGTTAAACAAGTGAAAATATAACGCTCCATGTTCCTTATATCATGGTCCTATCGATTATAGATCGATTCTTTTATTTTGAAGAACATCAAATTTAAATCGATTTTTTTTTTAAGATAAAAACTCGCCTGACCCCAAATTAAGGAGCTATAATGTTATTTAAAGAATATGTGTGCTTACTTAGAAATGAGGTGCTTTGATGACGTCTTCTGGGGCATGATCAGAGTTTGATTGGACAATTGTGGAAGCTATTTCTCGTTTGGCCAATCACAATTGATTTCGTGATCCTTTACGTTTTCAATGGAAGGCACGTTGTCAAAACAATATTTTCTCACTTTGCTGCTTGACTTTAAATTACAATTTCTAAAAATATGATTAAAAATAAAAAATAAAAAAAATGGGATTATACTTTATTGGAAGAATAACTTTTTCGAGGTTTTGGTGGCAAAGTAAAAGAATTCTTAACTTTTTTCCGCTAGAAAACAGATTTCGGCCTCTTTTCTTTATCGATATATGGAAATGACTGGTAATATCGATGGACTATATCAGAATCGATGGTATCCATTTCATCGATTATCAATGGCCTGCTTTGGCCTCCCACTCTAATGTTAGACGTTGGCGATCATTTCTTTTCCCTTTTTTTTTTGGGGAGGGTTGAAATGGAAGATATTATCTAAATTCGATCGTCCGGATCTCTCTTAGATATCCTTTAGATATCCGTGCCGTGTTTCCAAAGGGGGGAATGACTTGCAGTTTTATCGCCAAAACCGTATTTTAAAATTCGCCAACTCCGCAATGGGAGTAGAGATTGTAAACGGACAATATAGAAGTGCCATTGAATTCTTTTCAGACCTTTCTGCTGATAGCAATTCGTCGATTTCTTCTTTCACTGGAGTAATGTAGCACGTAATGTACTGATAGACGATTCGGTGTGGAATTTTCCCATAACTACGGGATAAGAAACGTATTTTTGATAAGTTCTGGTATAGGAAAACTTTTGTTAAGGATCTTTGGTTAATATGATTTTGTAAAATCGGGTCATGATTCAAAAGTATAGGCTAGACGGCACTTATGTATTATCCCGTCGACTATTAGAGAAAGAGAAAAAGTTCATCAAATGAATTCACTTAGTCCATCGAAGCGATCGGTTAGGATAGATGCTCGGTCCATCGTTAAGCTGAGGCTTTCCCACGGGAAAGCCTCGACGCTGGCCTGAGTCAAACCGAACTTTTACACCAGCATAAGTTAGCCAACTGTCGATGGTATAAAACCTAAGTTCCGTATTGATGCAATTAAACTGACCAATTTAATGAAATTGTCAGGGAGAGGGGAGGTAAACTCTAATATATTTAGGCTAAAGTCCCTCGTCTGGGCATATCAATATTTAGTGTAGTCTAGAGTAATGAATATGTAAAAAGCTAAATTTCTCAATACAAATGTATCATATTTTTCTTGTTTCATTATTGGAAATGTTATGCGTATTTTTTTGAAAAATAAATGAATAACAATTTATTTTTATTGGCAAGAATTTATGAAATGATATTTATTCTAATACCAAAAACAAAAATATATAATTTCCATTTCAAATTAAGAATTTCTTTAAGTAAACATAAAATACAAAGGACGTGCGTGCGAGGACTTACTAAGTAACAAATATTTTAACCTCAACTAAAATTTATCATATTTTTCTTGAATCATTATTGGAAAAATTATACGGTTGTTTTTTTTTGGGGTGGGGGGAGGGGGTTAATAAATTTTTAACAATATAATTTTAATGCCAAGAATTTATGAAATGTAATTTATTCTAATACCAACAACAAAAATATATAATTTTCTATAATTTCCATTTCCAATTAGGAATTCACATAAGTAAGCATAAATACAAAGGACGTGCATGCGATGACTTGCTAAGTAACACATATTTTAAAAGCTTAATTTCTCAATAAAAATTTATCATATTTGTCTTGAATCTCTATTGGAAACGTTGTACAATTTTAATGCCAAACATTTATAAAATGTAATTCATTCTAATACCAACAACAAAAATATATAATTTCCATTTCCAATTAAGAATTCACATAAGTAAACATAAATACAAAGGACGTGCATGCGATGACTTGCTAAGTAACACATATTTTAAAAGCTTAATTTCTCAATAAAAATTTATCATATTTGTCTTGAATCTTTATTGGAAACGTTGTACAATTTTAATGCCAAGAATTTATAAAATGCAATTCATTCTAATACCAACAACAAAAATATATAATTTCCATTTCCAATTAAGAATTCACATAAGTAAACATAAATACAAAGGACGTGCATGCGATGACTTGCTAAGTAACACATATTTTAAAAGCTTAATTTCTCAATAAAAATTTATCATATTTGTCTTGAATCTTTATTGGAAACGTTGTATAATTTTAATGCCAAGAATTTATAAAATGTAATTCATTCTAATACCAACAACAAAAATATATAATTTCCAATAATTTCCATTTCCAATTAAGAATTCACACAAGTAAACATAAATACAAAGGACGTGAGTGCGATGACTTGCTAAGTAACACATATTTTAAAAGCTTAATTTCTCAACAAAAATTTATCATATTTGTCTGGAATCATTATTGAAAACGTTCTATATATATATATATATATATATATATATATATATATATATATATATATATATATATATATATATATATATATATATATATATATATATATATATATATATATATATATATTTTTTTTTTTGAAAAATAAATTTCTAACAAGATAATTTTAATGCCAAGAATTTATAAAATGTAATTTATTCTAATACCAACAGCAAAAATGTATAAAAAAATAATATTCAAGATTTGTTACAAACTACATTTTCATTACATTATTTGTTAGACTGGTGGATTGGGAATATCGAAGCTTAATAAAATGCTAAATTATATTAAAGGTACCAGCAACCTTGTATAATAAGATTTATAAAAAATCCCATGAAAAACACTTTATTTAAGATGTATAAACAATTGTTTCGCGCAAAAATAAATTAGAAAGACACAAACACAATTTTAAGATCTGGAATGCTTTTTTCAGTCATCGAAGTTGATTTTCAAACAGTTTATTGTTTTATCCATAATATTCATGGGGGAATAAATTTATTTCTTCGTTCTCAACTTTTATGAAAGCAAGGCGTCTAGACATTTATAATGTAAAGGGATTATTGTTCCGTCTAAAGAATGAGTTTCGAAATTCATTCGGATTATTAAAGAACTGCTGCTGATGCAAGATATTTAATTTGTGTATTTTAATCCTTGAATTTCAGTTTCATTGCGATTTCCATAACGAATTTTGTCTTGTGCTGTGAAATTTGAAATGCGGAATTTACAATTTTTAATGATGTTTTTGTCGATGGATAATAAGTAATGGGAATTGAGGATGTTTTAAAACATATAGAATAAACTATATTAAATTTAAGTCTAGATATACTTTTATGCAATATTAATAATTTACAATTTTTAATGATGTTTTCGCCGATGTATAATATGTTATGGGAATTGAGGATGTTTTGAAACATTTAGAATAAAATATATTAAATTTAAGTACAGATATATTTTTACGCAATATTAATTTTTTTTATCAAAATAGGTTCGAAAATTGCATATATTTTTTATTACATATTTCAAATCTACATATATTTTAGAGTTAAAATATACAAAACAATTTTGTAAAAGATTTTTTTTAATTATTATTATTGAATTAGTTCCTAAACAAAGATTGTCGAAATATTGAAATAGAAAAATAATCATATAAAAGCAAAATTTTAAAAATTTATCTTGGTTAAATTATAATTTATTTTATGAAATACAAAGGTAAAACGGATATGCTAATGAAAATAAGCAAAATACTTACAAAGCATTTATTAGAAATGGAATTTAGTATGATAAATTTCGAAACAAGGTTTAAGGTAAAGTCCTACCTAGCAATCCTTGGCACTAAATTCGCGTTTCCTTGAGAATTTTTTTCCACTTTCATTTTTTTTTAACAACTGTTAATCCTGATTTGAATAAACAATTAAATATCACAGAAATGCCAAAGTAAAACCATAAACGAGGTTAACGGGTCGCAAAGTTAAATAGACGGCTAAAATGCATCTCCGCGGAAATCGCGGCATGTGTAAATTTTGCTACTTCTACGTTGCCCGCGAAAATCACGGGATAGTAAATAGTAAAGCAGGTTGTTGAAATGCTCGAGGTTAACGGGTTGCAAAGTTAAATAGATGGCTAAAATGCATCCCCGCGGAAATCCCGGGATGCGGAAATTTTGCTACTTCTAACGTTGCCCGCGAAAATCACGGGATAGTAAATAGTAAAGCAGGTTGTTGAAATGCTCGAGGTTAACGGGTCGCAAAGTTAAATAGACGGCTAAAATGCATCCCCGCGGAAATCCCGGGATGCGGAAATTTTGCTACTTCTAACGTTGCCCGCGAAAATCACGGGATAGTAAATAGTAAAGCAGGTTGTTGAAATGAGCGTTTCTACAAAAGAAAGGTTTATTAAACTAGGGGTGTGTAACATCGCACGACTTTAAATTATTCAATTACTCTACAATATTGTTCACTGCATTTAAACTTTGACTTGTATTAATGTTAATTACCGTTTTTATACCGCTCAACTCATTTTCTAATGGCAGCTATCTTAAATGCATGCGCGATTTTGACGAAAACTTTAATGGCAGGTCCCATGGTCAACCACCACTAATCCGTGTGCAAAAGTTGAACATCGTAAGTCAATCGATTCCAGAGTTATTCTGAAAACACAGACACACAGAGTCAATGTTTCTATACTTCTTTTTTGAACTCATAACGTTAAAAAACGTACAGAAATGAAAAAAAAAATTATTTTTTTTACTAAATCTAATTTTTTACTAAATCTAACACTCATTGCCCTGTGTTAATTAAAAGGAATGTGGAACATCGCACAACTTTCAATGGCACTATAATACTGACGTGGATTTGACTCATTTACCTTTTTTATATTTTCATCATTCCTTTAGGAAAAATGGTCAGTTTGGCGATCTTTTTTGAGATAATTCTTGTATGGGTCTTTTAAAAAAAAAACTCCTCCAAAAAAAAAAAAAACTCCTCCAGAATAATGATTTGGGCGTTATACTTTTAGATAGTTCTTATATTATCCTTTCTTATAATTGAAACTGTGGGGAGAAGAAAACACGATCGTTGATGAGGTATGCTAAAGGAAAGAGAACTCTGTTTTTAAAGCATTTGTTTATCAACTTTTTACATCATTAAAGCATTTTCACTGGAATTTCGTAAGTGGTGACCTTTAGAACACTTTAAGAGGCATTAACACAGCGATTTTGAACAAAATCGTTTGAGCCGTTTTTTAGCAATTACTGAAAAACATGATTTTTTTTTCATTGACAGCTACCTTATTCGCATGCACGATTTTGATAAAAACCGTAATGGTAAGTTCCTGTGCCATCACCAACCGGTACACCAAATTCGAACATCATAGTTCAATTTGTTCGGGAGTTATGCTGACCACAGACACACATTTTTTCTAGATCACTTTCTTGAAGTCAGGATTTTCCCAAACGTGAAGAAATGCAAAAAACAAACAAACAAAAAACGTATTTTATTTACCATACACCAAAATAAATATTTCAAAAGGTCCTTTATTAGATCCTTAACCCTTTGAGTCACCCAGGAATGGGCGAAACCGTACAATTGTTTTCCCTGCAAAAAGTTATAAATTACATTTCTGAATCAAATGTATAATTTTTTATAATTAAATTATTATTATTATTATTTTAAATGGGTTTTGACCAATAATCATAGTAAAAATATTTAAAATTATTTTATTTCAATTTTTATATATAAATTTTTAAAAAAAATTTTATTATTGGAAAAACTGGGGAACAAAGAACGTATTGTTGCGTGGGTGGGTTCGAAAGACTTGAAGCCAAAGCAGATAAAAAGTTAAAGAAAATTATTCCGATATAACTCTTCGTAGATTCTTTTACAACTCCAGAACTTCCCGTTCTAATAGATTCAATACAGCTCTTTACACAACAATGGAGCACAAACAGCAGTTAAAAACTAAATACACAACTGCTAAATTCTTCGCAAAAGACAACGCAATACAATTCCCTACTCTGCACGCTCGCTGAGAGACAACTAATTAACTGAACTCTCTATCGGACTTATATAAGAAGCTTCCTTCGCGAATCTTCTAGAAATTTGGAGAATTTTCCAGATCACAGTCGATAAGCCCTATACAGGTACATAGGGACCAAAAGTGTCCCCAAATGGTAGCCAAGTTTGGCGACCAAAATTAGTCGCCAAAACCGTTGCCAACTTACTGAGTTTGCCATTAACCATAATGCTATATGGCCTTCTCCTTGTAAAACTTGTTTTCAAGCATTTAAGAAACGCATTGCAGGAAAGCGAAGTAAAGACGACACTGCCTTATGCGAAATGTACATAAATTGTCCTTTTTACATAATTAATACTACGAAATATTTACAAATATACAGAAATTCGTAGCAGTGAATATACGTCCATAACCCTCAGAGGGAAGGAAAGGATTCCCTAACTTTGAAGTAACATAACTGTGAAACAGTGAGTGACAGAAAGAATGTACAAGTTTCATGTTGGATAGACAAGTTAGGAATTTCAAATAAACTATTTAAAAAAATTAATTGAAGTATTGCAATTCGTAAAATATTAATGTAAAATCTTAAGGGGGTTGGTACCTTCTATACAGGTAATTTTAATTTGGCATATTTTATGTACCTTTTTCTCTGAAAGTAATTGACATAGAAGCCTAATTGTTTTTCAGTGCATTTAGCAGACACTTGGTATTCTACTGAAGTTAGCTTTTGATTGTAATTCATTTACTTTTTTTAAATGAATTTTTGTGAAAGGCACTCAAATTTGTTATAAATTACAAGCTTTTTTTATTTTTTTGCCGAAATAAGCCAAAACACAAAATATTTTAAAATAACAACAAAATCTTACTTCAGTATATATAGATACATAAAAGGAATATGTGGTAAAAATTTTAGGAAGATAGTTTACGCAGTTTCTGAGAAAAAGTTACATTAATTTTTAAAAATATAGTTTTGAGAGAAACGCATTCTAAAGAAAACTTTAATCACAGTAATAGTTACCAATTTTAATTTCAAAAAGTTATTAAAAATACTTCTAGTTGAGGTATTATTTCAAATAATGTATCCTTTTGAAGGAGAGAATTTAAATTTTTATAAACAATAATTTTTATAAACAATAATAAACTCAAAATTGAATATTTATAAATTTTAGGGTACCAACTCTCCTTATTGTATTGAGTTTCTTTAATACAGTATATTAAGATTTTATTTATAACTAGCTAAATACCCATGCTTCGCCACGAAATTTTACCATGTGCAATATTTTATCTAGCTGTGTTCTATTTTTCAAAAGTCCAATTTGAAGGCCAAAACTACTTATGTTGAAAATTTCAGAGCTGTAGCCTTATTAGAAACCATTTTGTAAAATATAAATTAATTAATTAAAAAAGTTAATTAAAAAGGATCTAAATAAAAATTTAAAATTCAGTTTTTCAAAAGTCCATTTAAAAGGCTAAAACTACTTTTGTTGAAATTTTCAGAACTGTAGCTCTATTAATCGTTTTGTAAAATACTTATTAATTAATTAAAAAAAATTAATAAAAAAAGAACTAAATAAAAATTTTAAATTCTGTTTTTCAAAAGACCAATTAGAAGGCCAAAACTACTTACGTTGAAAATTTCAGAATGCCCTATTAGTAGTCGTTTCGTAAAAAAATGTGTTAATTAATTAAGAAAATTAATTAAATAATAACTAATTGAAATTTTAACATTCTGTTTTTCAAAAGTTCAGTTATAAGGCTGAAACTACTTATGATAAAAATTTCAGAGCTGTATCTCTATTTGAAGTCACTTTGTAAAAAAATAAATTAATTAAAAAAATATTTAAAAAAGAACTAATTAAAATTTTAACATTCTATTTAACATACATAAAATTAGAAAGCCAAAACTTCTTATGTTGAAAATTTCAGAGCTCTACTCACATTTTAAGTAGGTTTCTATACATAAACAGAGCCACAAGACAGACAGACACACAGTTTGTTTTATTATTATAGATTAAAAATGGCCCCGTGATACCTTTATCGAAGCGTGCATCACAAATGGTCACTTTTGGAAAAACACTGTGCTTTTGTGAACCACACAGATGTTTTCACTACTCCAAGCAAATGTTTCTTCTCTCTCAATCCCTTGACATACAAACAAAATTGCCTGCTGCCGAAACATAACTTCAGATTAGATCATGATGCGACCCTCACCGGAACATAGGGTCAGCATGGAATTATTGTAAGCAAATACTTGATTGATTTCCCGTCTTTTATAGTGATTGTCTTTTGTCTTCAAATAAATCAAGAAAGATGCAATACGGAGATGTTCTCATTTATAATTTTAAGTTTGTGCAGTGAATATACACGGATTATATCAGAGATCACTGCTATACTGACTACCACTTCCATTGCGCTTTTTTCTGTTGACTTGTTTGCCGATGCGATTTTTTTTATATCGGTATAGTCCGAGAGGCGACAGCAATTTTTGGACCCCATCGAACATCATTCTGATTTTTTTATAGAAATTAAAGAAAAGTGAGTAGATTAGGAATCCACTGGTCTGCCGAGGCAAAAATGGCCGAAACTGATCAACAATCGACTTGGAATGAGTTGAACTAAAATCCGATTGCCAAATATGTTATAATTTGCCAAAAAAAGAACAAACTTTTTCGTCTGGTAACCCACTTAATTTTGATTTTCAATGTGAAAAACGCAAGCGATTTCTGATCTTTGGCTCGGAAAACTTATATCTTTTAAAAGCAAGCCAAATTGGCGACATCAGTTACGTCCTAAGTGACATAATATTTTTTGCCAATTTGGTTCCCTTTTAATAGAGGCAAGTAGACCTTCGCCAGATATCTGAATCGTCTGCAACCTTTTTAATTGAAAATTAAAGAATGAGGGTTACCAAATAAAAAAAAAAAAATGTTCATTATTTGACAAGTTATGGCGCATTTGGCAATTGGATTTAGTTCAACTTATTAAAATTCGATTTTTGACCAGTTTCAGCCATTTTTGCCACGACAGACCAGTGGATTCGTAATCTACTCACTTTTCTCTAATTTCTATAAAAAATTCAGAATGATGTTCGATGGGGTCCAAAAATTGCAGTCGCCTCTCAGTCTAGTACTGTTGAGAATTTGAAAATCATCTTCAATAGTCCAAATAAAAATGCATCAATGCACGACCGAAACAGATAATGTAATAATATAATTCCGGGTGTTCACCGAAGACGGTTCTTGACGTCTCGGAGACGTCAAAGTCTACAGTGGCACATGAAATGAATGACGTATCCGAGACGTCATTGTATGCCAAGGGGTTAAAGATAGAAAAAATGATAATGTAAAAATTATTGAAGAAACATATCACCAATTTAACCATTTCGGCGGGGTTTTTTTTTTTCGTTTTTTTTTCCCGGTGTAATATATACTGCCGCCAATATATTTTTTAAAATTAATGAAATATGAGAACAAAAATGGTAAATTTCATCAATCAATGTTTAATTTAAATGCATAGTCAAAGAATTAAAGTAGAATTTAAAATTGAGAGACGTTCCACATCTCTTGTTATAGCTTTAAGGTGGAATGGAATTAAAACAAGTACGTGGAATATTAAGTAGCTTTAAAAAAAAACAAAAAAAAAAAACATCCGACACTTTTTTTGGAAATTTTAAGTGACCTTGACCCCTAAAACATTTTTGAAAGTTTTAAGTGACATTCGCCTTTAAAACTTTTTGCATTTTTTTTTTAATTACCTAATTTTTTACTTCTCTGACAATATAAATTTTAAAATTACAATTTTGACTGTGATTAATATTTCATTAATAATGAACTTGGATTTTGTAAATTATCTAAGTATCGTTTTAATGAGTTAATTGAAAGTGTTAAAAACCGCTTGTTTTAAAAATGATACTCTTTTTTAGAATAAAAACAAATGTAGATTTTTTTAGTTTGAACGGAAAAAATTTAATTTTTAAAACTATAATTTTTATCTTATGTATTTCTAGACCAGAATGGTACATAGGGGTGCATTTACTCCTTCCTGGTATTTTAAAATTTAAAGTAAACTGGAGTAAAGTAGTATAAATCACTTTGGAAAAAGAGGGTGGAAAGAGGTCTTAAATTATATGAAACATAAAAATATTATATAAATATATTTTTTACCATTTCGTTAGGAAATCCAATTTAAAAATTAATATTTGGAAGACAATTTAACCATCTTGCGCCATCAAGTGTGAGACGTGCACCCCCTTGAAAATTATCCTGTCGGCTCCCATGTTTATTAAAATTTCAGAACTCATAATGTTGTTTTTGTTTTTCAGTAAATTGCTAAGTTGCATAGTTTTAATTATCCTATCAAAATGTTAAGGTAATTTAAAGTGTTTAAAACGATACACACAAATCAAGAGAAAAATTTGAAAACGTGATAAAATGCTTATTATGATTTATACAAATCAGGAAAAAAAAAAAATATTTAAGCAATAAAATGCCGATTGCGATTTAGACAAATCAAGAGAAAAACTAGAAAATGCAATGAAATGTCTATTACGATTTACACAAATCAAAAGAAAAGTTAAGAAACGTAATAAAATACCAATTACTATTTATACAAATCAAGAGAAATTTTTTAAATCGCAATAAAATATCGATTAAGATTTACACAAATCAAGAGAAAAACTAGAAAATGCAATAAAATTATTACGATTTACACAAATCAAAAGAAAAGTTAAGAAACGTAATGAAATACCAATTATTATGTATACAAATCAAGAGAAATTTGTTTAAATCGCAATAAAATATCGATTAAGATTTACACAAATCAAAAGAAAAACTAGAAAATGCAATAAAAGGCCTATTACGATTTACACAAATCAAAAGAAAAGTTAAGAAACGTAATGAAATACCAATTACTATTTATACAAAGCAAGAGAAATTTGTTTAAATCGCAATAAAATATCGATTAAGATTTACACAAATCAAGAGAAAAACTAGAAAATGCAATAAAATTATTACGATTTACACAAATCAAAAGAAAAGTTAAGAAACGTAATGAAATACCAATTATTATGTATACAAATCAAGAGAAATTTGTTTAAATCGCAATAAAATATCGATTAAGATTTACACAAATCAAGAGAAAAACTAGAAAATGCAATAAAAGGCCTATTACGATTTACACAAATCAAAAGAAAAGTTAAGAAACGTAATGAAATACCAATTACTATTTATACAAATCAAGAGAAATTTGTTTAAATCGCAATAAAATATCGATTAAGATTAACACAAATCAAGAGAAAAACTAGAAAATGCAATAAAATGTCTATTACGATTTACACAAATCAAAAGAAAAGTTAAGAAACGTAATGAAATACCAATTGTTATGTATACAAATCAAGAGAAATTTGTTTAAATCGCAATAAAATATCGATTAAGATTTACACAAATCAAGAGAAAAACTAGAAAATGCAATAAAAGGCCTATTACGATTTACACAAATCAAAAGAAAAGTTAAGAAACGTAATGAAATACCAATTACTATTTATACAAATCAAGAGAAATTTGTTTAAATCGCAATAAAATATCGATTAAGATTAACACAAATCAAGAGAAAAACTAGGAAATGCAATAAAATGTCTATTACGATTTACACAAATCAAAAGAAAAGTTAAGAAACGTAATGAAATACCAATTACTATTTATACAAATCAAGAGAAATTTGTTTAAATCGCAATAAAATATCGATTAAGATTTACACAAATCAAGAGAAAAACTAGAAAATGCAATAAAATGTCTATTACGATTTACACAAATCAAAAGAAAAAGTTAAGAAACGCAATGAAATACCAATTACTATTTATACAAATCAAGAGAATTTTTTTAAATCGCAATAAAATATCAATTAAGATTTACACAAATTAAGAGAGAAAATTGAAAACGTAATAAAATGCCTATTATTGTTTTAAAACCATATAAATGTAACTCATAACGACTAGATAAAGGCAATTACTAATAAATAAATCGTACTTAATTAACTCAAAACACCATTTGTAAATGAACTGAACGGAAAATTAGCATTAAATGTATTGCGAAGCGATTTTTCACCAATTAAATCAGATACACCAGAATTAATATTTCAAACAAAAACAAAACAAAAAACTGCTAGAGAGATCTGAAACTTATTCAGTTATTAAATTCCATAAATAAAACATAACAAACAAAAATAAAAATTCAATATTAACGACTACAGATGAAGTTTTTGAATTTCTGCCTCGACAAATCAATTATGCATAATATTAATAATACTTAATATAAAAAATATTGTCTATGTTACAATTAAAAAAAAAACCTAAATCTTACTAAAGCGTTACTAAATATATTAAGTTTTTTATAAAATGAACTTTGTATATAATAAAAATTTGAATTCCAAACTCTCGTATATTAAATAAGCTTCAACTTTTTATATTATATCCCAACAGAATAGAACAATGCAATATGTTAAAAGTGTATAATTTAAAACGAAACATATAAAAACAACTTATATGCATGTCGTTTATTTATAAGTTAAATCAAGCGAAACAAAACAATTATTTTTGGACGATACATTTTCGAAAATATTTTTTTTGTTTAAATCTAACCATATTTAAATGTATACAACACTATATTTAATATCGAGTTTTCAATAAAAGTCTTGATATCTTAAATGCATGATATGTAAATTAATTCTGTTTACTAAACATCTTTGAAATTTATTAATATTCAGTAATTTTAACAAAGCTTTTGTTTTCCAAATTTTAGTTTTTTTTTTTTTTTAAATGTATTCCTACGAATAAACTGCTGTTGCCAAAGTATTAATAAAAACTTTTTGCTTGCACTTTTTAAACTATCAAGCTCTAATTTAATGATGAAACTAATATATGAAAGAAATAGGATGTGACAAGAAAAAATAGATTTTCTTGAGGTTATTGTCATAAAATTAGTCAATAAGTTTTGATGCCAAGCCATTATTTGAATTCTTTTTAAGTTTAAGTTGTAATTAATTGAGTATTGCGGGTTTTTTTTAAAAGTGTGTAGGGCTTAAATTTCTGTAAAATATTTTTACATATATCTATTGTTTAAACAAGTACTTAATAAATTAACGTTAAAAGTATTTATTCAAACTGTACATATGGAAGCACGTAACTTTGATTACAGGCTTCCCTTTTCATTTTATAAAATATTAAACTATTAGACTCGCATTATTAATTGGAGTTGGTACCCTAAAATTTATAAATAATTGATTTCGATTTTATTATTGTTTATCAAAATTTAAATTATCCCCATTAAAAGAATACTTCATTTGTAATAATACCTCAACTAGAAGTATTTTTAATGTTTTTTGAAGACAAAGTTGGTAGCTATTAGTGTAAACAAAGTTTTTTTAAAAAGAAGTTTTTTTAATAACTACGTTATTCTGGTACCTTTTCTCAGAAACTGCGCAAACTATATTCCTAAAATTTTTACCACTTATTCCTTTTATGTGTCTGTATATACTGAAGAGAGATTTTGTTGATATTTTAAAATTATTTTTTGTTTCGGTTTATTTCGGCAAAAAAAAAAAAAAAACTTTTAATTATTAACAAACTTGAGTGAGTGACTTTCACAAAAATTAATTTAAAAAAATGATTTACAATCAAAAGCTAACTTATTTTGAATAACAAGTGTATGCTAAATGCACTGAAAAAAAATAGGCTTCTTTGTCAACTACTATCTGAGAAAAAGGTCCATGAAATATGCTAAATTATCATTAGTGGTATTGAGAATACGAACTCTCCTTAACAAGACGAAGGAAGTTTCTTTTCCGTTTTGTCAATAATATTAAATACTGCATGAAATAGTTGTGTGGAAATCTTCCTTTTTAGTATTAAGGTATACATATACAATTGAGATGATTTTCTTTAATTTTAAAGTAATAATTTCAAACTTTTTAGCAGTATATCAAAATTAAAAATGATGCATTTTTATACACAAACTTTTTTCCCCGTCAATTTTTAATCAGCTAATTGCAATTAAAGTGACTAATTAAGACATTATTAGAACATACATAAATAAACTTGTAATTAACTTAGAGGTATTATTTTTATTGCAAATAAGAGATATTATATTGACGCATGTTCCTATGGAGAATTTCGAATTTGGCTTCAATATTTATTTAATTATAAATTTTTTAATAAAAAGTTTTAAAAAATACATTGTTTTTAACAAAAAATTAAGATTAAAATATGCATAAAAATGTGTTTATAACAATATATATTAGATTCTCCATAGAACACACATTCAAAACTATTGTCTACAAAATAAAATTAGAATTTTGTAAATTGGACCATTTATTATGAAGTTATGACCGTTGGCGTAAAGCCATATAACACCTAAATGTCATTCTTCAGAAAACGCGTTTAAAGTTTACTACACTAATGAACGTGATACAAAACAGGTTCACAAAACCCACTGTAATTTAAAAAGTAAATTTAGTCTCAGAAAGAAAATGGTATTATTTTAAAGGTAATGAATTCGGGAATATTTTAAAACAAAAACGCATACTTGAGTCAAATTTTGCAATTCCTAATGTATATGCATACCTTAAATTTTACAAAATCTTACATAATAGCCCTCTTAATGGCATTCTCCTAAAAAACACTGGTATTATGCAAATAGTCCGCATACTAAATCATAGAATCAGATACCAAAAAAGAGTAAATTTAATAACTTAATTTTATCAAAAATATCACTTTCCTGCTTGTAGATAATGAAAAATATTTTGTTTTATTAGAAATCACTGTTTTTTGTAGAATGTTTTGACTTAAGAGGGTCTGAGACTCAAAATTTAAAAATTCTCCATTTCTTTTATTATTGTAAAAAATAATGAAATTATATTTGAATAAAATGACATAAAAAATGTATTTCTATCATCAGTAGAACATGAAATACTAAAGTTTTTGTTACTTAGTAACTCTATCTCTAGCATGCTATCTGGAAACTTCGTAACTGTTTTTCTCGGAAATGCTTTTGGTCACTTTTTTGAGTTTAAATGGATATAACTTGAAAACTGCTACATATAAAAATATTAAACTTTCCACAATTAATTTTCAAATATATTTATTTGACTTTTCTTCAGGAAATGTGTATTTTGATATAACTTTTTTTTTAAAAAAGTGTTTGGAATATAAATTTTACACGGTTCTTGCACAATGTATTTTTTTTTTTTTTTTTCTAAATGATTTAATGAAAAATTATGAAGTCAATTTTTTATGTAAATGGTAAAAAGTAAGTAAATGCAAAAATGAAGTTATTATTATTATTTTTTTTTTAAGTTTTTGAAGTATATCAAATTTAGGTAACGTTAAAATTTGGAAAATTTTTAATTTAAAAAAAATCTATATATTTTTTCAATTTGAAAGTTTAAAATTGTTATTTTAGTTTCAAAGCATAATACAATACTTCATCGAAGATTTTAGAAAAATAATTCTAAAAATAAAGATTTTAGAATTTTTAGTCCTGGACCCTTAAAAGCATTTTTAAAGCTTTTAGAGCATTTTTTGTTAAACAATTAATGTGTAAAGAACATTTTGGCTCTTCTTTCTACCAGTAAATTAAATAAAATCCTAAAATCATTTTTAATCTAGTAGTCATGCTTCTGTTCTCTACGATATTATATGGTGGCAAAGTTAAAAGGGAAAAAAAAAAGTTTTTCTTGGTCAAATATCCATTTATATGTCGCACGGAAAACATCCATTTCTCAATCCAGGGTGATTTATGAATTCACATTTGACCACAAATCTATGGATTATAAATATATATTTGACTTAATTAAAATAATTGTTTTTTATAGAACTTTGCCATTAATTAATATCACCCCCCCCCCCCCCAAAAAAAAAAAAAAACGTAGCTGACCAAACGGTATAGTGGTTACCGTGCTAGCTTCTAGACCGCGAGGTTGCGGGTTCGAGTACCGTATTAGGCATGGGTGTTTGTAAATGTATGTTGGCTTATCTAATGACGAATGTTTCTGCGCATTATAGCCCTCGTGTTGCTGACGGTGCCAGATAATCTGAAAACGACCAACCAACCCAAAAAAACATAACTATTAGATGCAACATAGTTTTGCAATTGCAATTTATTTACGGAATGCAGAAAGAGCACACTATGTTGTCCAGTGCGTTATCCGGAGAAATTCCCTACTACAAATTTTTATTTATGACTTTGAAAAAACTCTGAGTAGAGTAAGTTTCATAAAATGTCACTAAAATTGTAATTACATGGGCAATTCTCTGTTGTTCACACGAGACATTTTGACTATCTACTCGTAAACAAATTAAAACTGTAAAACTTTGATGAATTTACAAGTTATGTTTTTAAATCCTTTATATTAACTTCGATTTTGTGTGTGTGTGTCAATGGGAGGCAATTCAGCGGACGCCTAATTAATTCCCTTTCTGTCATCCAATCGGACTGAAACTTAGCAGATAGGTTCGATGTCGGTGACAATGTATTCTATCAAATTTTGAGGCTGTTACTGTCACTAAAAGGTCGCTTTTACGGAATACTAATGAATCAACATGACGTCATCTACAATAGCGTAAAAATAGCAAGATTGAACCGACCATTGTTGAAACTCTTTCCTGTTGCCAACATTTTTCTTTTAATAAATAATAAATTTACTTTAATCAGAATAAATAGAAGATATTGTTAGGAATTTTTCCACTGAGGCAATGATGGCACAGCTTTTAAGATAAAAACTACTATTTTTTCACTTCAGAAAACTCACAGAATTTATTCAAAAGCAACAGTGTAATCACTCTTAAGCCTCAACACAAGCTTCAACAAAACAACTTCGAATACAGCGATTATACACTCACTCCAATAGGTAGACAAATCGAACAGCTTTCATCCAAGTCCGAAGTCAATCTGAAAATATTCCCGATCTCCAGTCTTATTTATACTTGGCGCGAGAGAACATTCCCGAAATTTCCATCCAATTCGTCGAAAAAGAAACATCTCTAAATTTCTCGATTGCTTTAGGTGTTGCCACCTTTATCTAACCTGCATAATCGCTGTTAATAAATAAAATAAGATAAAATAAATTGCAATAGAATTTTAAAATAATACGTCACTATTTACACTATACACAGACAATTTGTGCAACAATATTATAATGTGAGAATCACGTTCTTTTTTAATTAATAAATTTTGAAACGTAGTTTTTGCTGCACATTTTGCTGGTAGAAGTGTTTTTAATATTGCTTTCTGTTAATGAATATAAAAATTGACAATGCATAAAAAGGATTTTCTAAAAGCTCTGTTTTTATGGGTTAAATTATTATTTTATATGCATATTATTTTGTGACAAACAAGGAAAAATAATTATTTTAACTAGATCAAAGATACATTTACATATCACCGACTTGTCCCTTGCGAATTCATTATAGTCGTATAATTCTAATTTGTTTACGAGTAAAAAAAATAACCAAAATTTCTCAGAGAATTGCCCATATTTGTCGTCTTGAAAAGTTTCGATCTCCTATTGGTTACCATGGACACGTAGAAAGAGATAAAAATTGCTCTCGAATACATCGACATCTGAGTAATAGAAATGTATGAAGTAGTGATAAGGGGGTCTGGGACACAAAATTTAAAAAAAAAAAAAAAAAAAAATTATTATTATTAATGTAAGAAATAATAAAAATAATTCTATCGAAATAAAATGTCATAAAAGTTTTATTTCTGTCATAAGTAGAACTTGAAATATATTTAAGTTTTTGTTACATGACAATTGTATCTCGGATGTGCTATCATTTAACTTTGAATCTGTTTTCTCAGTGAAGGTTTTTTGTCCCTTTCATTAAATTTAAATTAATATAACTTAAAAACCAGTTGTAAATATGTGTAACTTCCCACAGTAATTTTTCATTTATATTTCTTTTAGTTTGTCTTCAGGAATTGTGTATTTCGACTTAACTTTTTTTTTTTTAGTTTCTGTAAGTTATTAAGTTTTCCCACTAATCCAGTCATATGCTTATACTCTAAAATATTTATTTGCGTTTCAAGTGATCATCAAAATCGCTATAGAGAATGAAAAGGCACCTCATGATCAAAATTCTGATAAGAATATACCCTCGCATTAAAACTCCTTTAAGGTATACATATACGTTGGACAATTTTTTTTTTTTAGTTCTTATGCCAGCGTGTCAAATTTTTGTGAGAATTACAAGAGCAAAAAATGGAATGTATTTGCAGTAACAAAAAGTAAAAACATAAAATATTTATTTAATTAATTGAATTTTAATTCACTAATTAAGGCCTAATTGCAACGATGATAAAATAATATCTAATTAATTTCGAAGCAAATTTCTTACTGAAAATTAAAGACAAGGTATTGATACACGGGCCCAAGCAAAATATAATGCATAACTTAAATATTTTTTAAATTTTAACATTTAACATGAAAAAATACATAAAAAAATCTATTTTTACCAAACTTTTTGTAAATAGGTAGAACCCGTGCTCTGAAATGTTATCTAAATTATACAGTTTAAATTTTAAAAATCAGCTAATTAACTCTTAAGATATCACCGTTGGAGTACATTCACTCAACAATGAAAAGCAGTTCTCCAGAAATTGAGTTCAAAGTTTTCGATATTTTCTTTTTTCCAATATGTTTTAAACGCCGACCTTTACGAAATTGCGTGTAATTAAAAAAATATTTTAACTATAAGAAAGTTATTGGTATCATTTTAAAGATAATGAATTGGAGAACATTTTAGAATGAAAAAACAAAAATGCCTGTTCGGGTCAATTTTTGCGATTCCCAGCGTATATGTATACCTTAATCATTTTGTGTGAGTTATAAAAGGTAAAATGTAATGAAATTTTGCTTAAAACCACTCGTAAACCTAGTTCGTTTATGTAAAACCCATTAAAATTTAGGATATTCTTCCGTTAGACAGGTACCAGTCGGCACAGTTGTCATCAAGCCTAAATATTTACGATTTGTTACAGGGTTGCTATGGTAACTCTATAATAGTTAGATGTAAGAATTACAAATAATTTGAAAATTGTTAATTTGGATGAATTATCACTAAAATTTGGCGATTTTTAGCTGGTACCCGTCTAACGAAAGAATATCAAATTTAGAACATTTTCAAACACCCCGAGTAAAATAAATAATAAATTGTATGATTGTTTGCCGAATTCAGAGGATAAGAAGTTCGATATTTTTTAAAACCAAATAAATTGATTGAAAATAGTAACTGTGAAACCTAGTAGTCCGAGAGGCGACTGCAATTTTTGGACCCCATCGAACACCATTCTGAATTTTTAATAGAGATTGGAGAAAAGTGAGTAGATTAATAATCCAATGGTCTGCCTTGACAAAAATGGCCGAAACTGATCAAAAATCGACTTGGAATGAGTTGAACTAAAATCCGACTGCCAAATATGTCATAACTTGCCAAAAAGAGAACAAACCTTTTCGTCTGGCAACCCTGCATTTTGATTTTCAATGAGAAAAAGCGCAAACGATTTCTGATCTCTGGCTCGGAAAATTTGTATTTTTTAAAAGTAAGCCAAATTGGCAACATCAGTTACGTCATCTGTGATGTAATGTTTATTGCCAACTTGGCTCCCTTTTAATAGATGCAAGTAGACCGTCGCCAGATATCTGAATCATCTGCAACCTTCTTAATTGAAAATTAAAGAGTGAGGGTTACCAAATAAAAAAAAAATGCTCATTATTTTGCAAGTTATGGCTCATTTGGCAATTGGATTTAGTTCAACTTATTAAATGTCGATTTTTGACCTGTTTCGGCCATTTTTGCCACGACAGACCAGTGGATTCGTAATCTACTCACTTTTCTCTAATTTCTATAAAAAAAATCAAAATGATGTTCGATGGGGTCCAAAAATTGCAGTCGCCTCTCAGTCTATAGTTCGTGTGAAAAATAGTCGGGGAGCAGTGCTTAATACAAATAAAAATGCGAGTTTTTTGACATTTTTTCTTCCTTGTTTATTCGATATCTTCACAAATTTGGAAATAATTCATTAAGACCATTTGCTTAAAGGAGAACAATTTGTATTTCTAAAATTTTTAAGGATATATGAATGCGACAAAAAAAAAAAAAAAAAAAAAAAAAAAAAAATAGGGTCTGGAGTAAATAGTAACCAGGGTGATTTAAATATTTAAATTGAACGATGGAAATTAAACATCGGATGTTGATTATAAGAGGTTATATTGCGTTTTTAATACAAATATTATCAATATTAATTACGTTATTTATATTTTTCAATAAGGCTTTGTTAAAATGGCAATTAAGACTAATTATTTCCGTATAACATCCTTGCTCGCAAGTTTAGCAAAATATAACCCAGTTAATTAATTTCATTCTGCATTAATTTTACTTAAAATGGTAAAAACTAAATTGTATAGCTCAAAAATGTGAATATATATATATATATATATATATATATATATATTATATAATAAAACCATTTTCATTTTTGCACCAAATTTGTTAGATATTCCCTAGTGTCATGAGCAAAAAATTAAAACTATGAAGGAAAATAATTACTTAAACTGAGCTTCAATTAAACGCTATATATATAATACGCACTCTCTAAAAATTTCAAACGAAAACATTTTACACAAAGTTAATTAATTTCATTCTGCATTAATTTTACTTTAAATGGTAAAAACTAAATTGTATAGCTCAAAAATGTGAATATATATATATATTATATAATAAAACCATTTTCATTTTTGCACCAAATTTGTTGAATATTCCCTAGTGTCATGAGCAAAAAAATAAAACTATGAAGGAAAATAATTACTTAAACTGAGCTTCAATTAAACGCCATATATATTATACACTATATCTAAAAATTTCAAACGAAAACGTTTTACGGTTCATTCAGAATCTTCCGTGCAAATTTAAAAAAAAAAAAAAAGAAAGAAATTTGAATCTGAAAATGCAGTCTCAATTCATGATACTATTTTGTTCTCTTTTATTTTTTCCAGATAACTTAAGAAGTTTTCGTAACGTTGGCAACATTTTTATACCAAAAATGCTCAGCAGAAATAGATGGGAAAAAATATGTTCTAAAAAAAAAAAAATCGAAACCTTTTGAATTTTAAAGGTAGTGTGAGCCCGTAAGTGCTAGGTGGCTATGGTCCATTTAAATTTTGAATTGAAATGTTGATTCGACTTGCTTAGCGTTTCTTTTAAGGCAACAAAATTTAATTGCTTAATTATCCCAAGTGCATTTCATGTCTCTTCGCGAGCTTAATATTTTTAGAGTTGCTTTTTGCAAAATTCACTCCCCTATGCAACTTGGTCGCTTCATAAATGTTTTTAATAGTTGCAGACACTAATCATTACCTATTATGGAATATATATATTTTACTAGATGTCTATCACAAGAATGTCTCCCGCCAGATTGTCTAGCGTTGTCTGTTACAATGGAGACAAGACTATCTCTGTTTTTCACAGGGGGTGGAGGGTTCCAGGAGAAATGGCATCTCCATTTGCCATACTGTCAAATATTTGCTTACCAAATCGTTTTCATGCATCACTCCTATTCTGGATCGAGGAATCTTGTTTCAATAGCACCCGTCGACTACACTGCGGGAGCTATTACATCTATAGACTGACAGTACAACTAGAAGAATTAACAATAATTACACCAAATATATCTCACAGTATTTTATTATACATCTCACTGGAATGTCAAATTTACAGTTTCAATGATCATATTAATCAACAACAATAAACACGACTTTACATTATATTATTATTTTTTTTTTACAAAAATTATGTTTTATACAAATGACGCGATATTTTTAATACTGGCAAATGACTTAAGAGAAGAGGTATAAATAGTAGGATTTCAAAGTCTGAAAAGGGTGTGATTTATGTAGACATGATTCGTCCCGAATATTCTCGGAGTGGAGTCTCCTTTCGGCACATATTATCCGGTTTTATACTATTTATGAAGAGGAAATAACCTTGCGCTTGATTGGATTTCTGTGAAAGGTCGAAGTATTCCATGCACCTAAGAAAATCCTGTAAGAAAATAAAAAAAGAATATATTATTTAGTAAAAAGAAATAGTGGAAAAAGAATTAGCTCATGTCAATACCTCAGTCTAATTTATCCCAGACGCCTTAACACTAGAAAGACGGGAGCTTAGTATATACCTATATTGCCTGAAAGCAGTCAAAATGACTGCATTGTGAAAAAATAACTAATGCGCAAAGAAATTCGTTTAACAGTAATTTTTAATATATTTTATATCCCTTACAGTCATATAACAAGTTATTAATAAGTATTAACAATAAAAAAAAATGTATTTCAGTTCGAAAAAAAAATAATTTACACATTATCTGGAGATTTTAGCCGTATCGATTACAGTATGAGATCATACACTCAGTGATCCTCCTTCCCATCTGAATTACGTTACAGCGCGTTCAAAGGGAACAAAGCGCGTGGCCAGGCCTGGCATAAAGCTTCGAATAACAAGTGCGAATAACAATAACTTTAGTTATTGAACAACTGCAACTTATCAAGTATATGTCGAAATCGACAATTTATCATGAACTTGTATGTTATCATGTTATTCCAATCCAGAGCCGAACTGGTCTTTTCCAAGCAGTCAAAATGACTAATTTTCGGCAATATAGGTATAACACACATATATATATACCGGAAGTGAAGGAAGGGGGGGGGGCAACAACAATGACTAATTAACCCATTTATATGTTGTAGAAAAAGTCACTAAATTATAAGAAGCTGTGTCATTATTTAAATAATTATTTTTTTTATTGAAATTCAAAAGCAGTCAAAATGACTTGCTTAGGCAATCTAGTGTTAATATAAACTTGGTTTCCAAATAGTCAGAGTTGGTGCAGTATAGCCCTTGTGTAGCTCTTGCGCCATAAAACCCCAACCAACCAAATAGTCAGAGAGGCGACTACAAGTTTAAGTACCACATTGAACATCATTCGAATTGTTCATATTATATTATGAATATACTGATCTATATTTGAAAAATGCGAGTATTTGGTACCAGACAAGTGAAGTCGTCGGTATCTTTTTCCACATTAAAAATTAAGGGGGGTCTGGGACTGAAAATTTTTCAAATTATGAAACATTATTTTATTAATGTAAATATATTTTGATAAAATGCCATAATTTTTTTTTTCTCTCATTAGCAGAAATTAAAGTATTTAAATTTTTGTCACATGACAACTCATATTTCAGACATGCTATCTTAAAACTTTGAAAATGTTTTTCTCGATTATGGTGTTTTGTCCCTTTTTTGAGTTTAAATGAATATAACTTAAAAACTACTTTTATGAAACTTTCTACAATTATTTTTCTTGCATATTTCTTTAGTTTGTCTTCAGGAATTATGTTGGTTTTTTTTATTTAACTTTAGTTTTTGGTTCTTAGCATACTACGGATTTTATGCAGTTTTTGTACAAAATATTTTTTTTTTTTCTAATTACTTTATAGAAAAATCCTGATGACAGTTTTTCATATGATTTATAAGAAGTAATTTAATGCAAATATGAAGTGATTTTTTAAAAAAAAGTGTTTTAGATATATCAAATTTAGGAAATATTAAAATTTTGATTTTTTTTTTAAATTTAAAAAAAAAAATATTTTTCGAATTAGAAAATTTAAAATGGTTTTTTAAGTTTCAAAGCATTATACATTACTGCATAAAACATTTCAGAAAAATAATTCTACTAAAAATAAAGATTTTAGAATTTTGAGTTCCAGTAGACTTCCTTAAGGTATACATATACAATTGAAATGATTTTATTTAATTTTTAGGTTATAATTTCAAACTTTTTGGCAGTATATCAGAATTAAAAATGATGCATTTTTAAATAAAAACTTTTTTTCCGTCAATTTTTCAATCAGCTAATTGCAATTAAAGTGACTAATTAGGACATTATTAGAACATACATAAATAAACTTGTAACTAACTTAGAGGTATTATTTTTATTGCAAATAAGAGATATTATATTGACGCCTGTTCCTATGGAGAATTTTTAATTTGGCTACAATATTTATTTAATTATAAGTTTTTAAATAAAAAGTTTGAAAGAATACATAGTTTTTGACAAAAAATTAAGATTAAAATGTGCATAAAAAATGTGTTTATAACAATATAAGTTAAATTCTCCATAGAAAACACATTCACAACTATTGTCTACGAAACAAAATTAGAATTTTCTAAATTGGATAATTTATTATGAAGTTATGACCGTTGGCGTAAAGTCATATAACACCAAAATGCCATTCTTCAGAAAACGCGTTTAAAGTTTACTACACTAATGAACGTGATACAAAACAGGTTCACAAAACCTACTGTAATTTAAAAATTTGAGTCTCAGAAAGAAAATGGTATCATTTTAATGGTAATGAATTCGGGAATATTTTAAAACCAAAAAACAAAAACGCAGATTTGAGTCAAATTTCGCCATTCCTAATGTATATGTATACCTTAAAGAAGGTTGAGTTACCAAATAAAAAGTAAGGATCACTCTTTGGCTGGTTATGACATAATTGGCGATCGGATTTTGCCCAATTCCTTGAAACTCTATTTTTAAACAGTTTAATTTTAAATATTGCTGGAAATTAACATTAATTATTCAAAATATTACGCAATCAGTAAGTAAATATTAATCATCATTTATTGCCTCAGCATACCAGTACATTCGTAGCAAACTGGCAGTTCTCTTCATCCTATGCAAAATTAAAAATGAGGTTTGATGGGGATATCTAAACATGTCGTTTCTGTGTATTAGGTAAAACATAACATATAGGTCATACATACACATATATGGCAAACATAAAAATAACTGTGTATATAGGTCAACGCAAACAAGTGTGATCTGAAATTTTCTTTGAAATTCTTGTTAAATAACAAAACCCATACAAACATGGTTCTTAATATAAATCCTTTATATGCATTACCAATTTTTATTTTCATTAACATAACACCATTTCGGTTGTCAGCGTGTGCTTCTTTTCAATATTTGAAATTTGATGCAAACACCATCTCTATCAGCAAAATATGCTGTAGACTACTTTTCCAAAATTTATTCATTAACCCTTTGAACTCATGGCCTTTTTCTCTCGGAGGGACCAGCAACTCGAATCGTTTCCAGCCATTTTTGGCTGGCATTGAATTTCCGCATCAAACCTAGTGGTCCTCTCGAGTTGCGACATCAAATCATGTGGTGAGTGAGAGTCACCTCTGGAGTGCAAAGGGTTAAAAATGAGTGTGAATTTATGCACTCACATCCTTACATCTTTTATTTATTCTGATAAAACCAATTTTTTATCAATTTATCAAAACAATTTTGACAACAGGAAAGATCGTCTTCAATGATAGGTTAAATGCTATTTCAGCTCGATTGTATGACGGCAAGTTGGTTTATTAGTATTCCATAAAAGCGATCTTTTAGTGACAGTGGCAGCTACCAAAATTTGATAGAATGCATTGTCAGCGAATCTAAGTGCCAAGTTTCATTTCGATTGAATGACGGAAATGGGGTTAATTAGGCCTCTACAGATTTACCCGCCATTGGCAAACATAATGTTGCGTGGACGGGTTCGAAAGATTTGAAGCCAAAGCAGATCAACACTTGCAGAAATTTATTCCAATATAACTCTTCACAGATTCCTTTACAAATTCAGAACTTCTCGTTCTAGTAGACTCAATACAGCTCTATACACAACAATAGAGCACAAACAGCAGTTAAACTTGACACACAACTGCTAAATCGCCGCAAAAGACAATGCAATACAGTTCGCTTTCGGAACTCTCTGAATGCTCGCTGACAGACAACCAAGTCAGTAACTCCACTCAGTCAGTATCTCAACTAACTCAATAATTCCAGTCAACTCACACTGACTCAACTGACTGACCAACCAACTCCACTCACGGCCGGTCTTATATAGGAGTCAATACTTCGTGAATTTTCTAGAGATAGATATTTGGAGAACTTTCCAGATCGTAGTCGAAAAGTCCTATGCATGTACATGGGGACCGAAAATGTCGCCAAGTTTGGCGACATTTGGCGATTTCTCACCAAATTTGGCGACAAAAATTAATCGCCAAAACCGTCGCCAACTTGGCTCTATCTAGCCATACCACAATGTTAAATGCCCTGCTCCTTGTAAAACTCGCTTCCCAGCGTTACCTCGTTATCAAGCATTAAGACACACATTGCGGAGAAGCAAACTAACGACGAACTATTGCACTGCCTTATGCGTAATGTACATAAATTTTCCTATTTGCAAAATTAACACTACGAAATATTTACGAATATACAAAAATTCGTAACAATACATACATAAGGATATAAAAATCAGTGCATCTAGAAAGAATTAGCAGTATGGAAAAAAAAGCATAGTTTAGCTAATAAAAGATTCCTAATTCCTATAGGAATCGCAAGTCCAGAAAGGATTCCTCATAAATAGTGACAAGCGAAAATTCGAATTCATAAGGTTTATATTTTCATTCACGATATCCATTCATTTATGAATGACAAGCATATCATGTTCCCAGTCCGACATATCATTACGCCAATCATGTCTGGCGTATGTCATTACTGAGAAGTGCGCATGTCAGGCTTGAATGTAATGTTGATAATTACACGGCTGTTCGGTTCTGATGATTGACTGCTGATCAAAAACTTGACAGACATCGTGGTCGAGTTATTTTAATAATGGTTATAGCGTTTATGTTATAGCGCAACTTTTTGAAATGTTCGTGAGGTTTTGGTAATATCAGGTGCAGATGTGCATGTTTTGAATTCAATAGAATAGTTAAATTTGTATTTTTACTTTTAATTTCCCATATGTATACATAGGGTAATGAAAGTATACCATTAGGTAAAAAAAAAAAATTGCATTTCTCCACGTTTTGGAACATCCTGATTTCAATAAAGTTATCTAGAAAAAATGTCTGTCTGGGCGTATGTGTGTCTGTGGTCAGCATAACTCCCGAAAAAATTGAACTACGATGTTCAAATTTGATGCGCGGGTTGGTGGGGGCCATGGATCCTACATACAGGGTCTTATCGATATTGTGCATGCTCAAAACATGAAAAAAAAATTACTTTTCACATCAACATAGGGTTCTTTTTCATTGAGCATACCTCATCAACAATCTTTTTTTTTTCTTTTTTCTTCAGTTTCACTTATAATAAAGGATATTATAAGGATTATCGAAAAATATATCGCCAAAATCCTCATTTTGGCGGTAGTGTTTTTTTTTTTTTTTTTTTTTTTTTTTTTTTAATCTTAAAAAGATGTATTGAAGTTGAAATTATACAGCATATATTTATTATTATTCATAGAGCATATTATATCAAAGACTCTTTGTCTCAAAACTTTAACAACCCTTTCATAACTATATATGTTAGAAAAATCGTTTGGGAAAGTAAAACGGAGAAGGAACAGTCATTGATGGGAAATGTTCAAGGGAGGAGTATTAAGGGGGTCTGGCACTCAAAATTTTTAAAATTCCCCCTAAAAAATATATTCTTGTAAAAAATAATACAAATAAGTTTGAATAAAATAGCATAAAAATTGTGTTTTTATCATTAGTAGAACTTGAAATATTTAAGTTTTTGTTACATGACAACTGTATCTCAGACATGCTATCTTGAAACTTTGAAATGGTTTTTTTCGGTGATAGCTTTTCGTCTTTTTTTTTTAGTTTAAATTTATATAACTTAAAAACTACTTGTTATAATTTTATGAAATTTTCCACAATTATTTTTCATATATATTTCTTTAATTTGTCTTCAAGAATTAGGTTTTTTTAAAAATTTTAAATAAAGTTTTTAGAGCTTAGCATAACTATGGATTTTATACAGTTTTTGCACAACATATATTTTTATTTTATTTTATTTATTTTTTCTAATTACTTTATTGAAAAAGTATGAAGAAAATTTTATATGTGAATTATAAGAAGTAATTTTATGCAAAAAAGAGTTATGTTTTTAAAAAAAGTCTTCTAGATATATCAAATTTAAGAAATATAAAAATTTTGAAGTTTTTTAATTTAAAAAAAAAAATAATTAAATCTGTAAATTTAAAAAAAAATGTTAAGTTTCAAATCATCTTATTTTTCCGAAATTTTTTATGCCGTAATCTAATTCTAAAAATAAAAATTTTAGAACTTTGAGTCCCACACCACCTTAAAGGTGCTCGTTTTTTTTTTTGTTTTTTTTTTTTAAGTTTTTACCCTTTTATCAATATCCTACTGGAATTTCGAAGGCATAATGTTTAGAATAACTCAATAGACAAAATGATTTTGATAAAGTCATTTGGGCGTTTTTTGGTGATTGCTGAATTATATAAGTTTTTTTTAGTTATCTTATGAGCATGCGGTATTTTAACGAAAACCTTAATGGCAAGTTCCACTGACCAGTATACAAAATTTAAAAATCGTTGGCCAATCTATTCTGGAGTCAAAGCTAACCACATATAGAAACGGCTATATTTAAATCCTGTTTATTAACTTAGATTTTGTGTGTATGTGTGTGGCTATGTATGTCGATGACTAGCCAAATCTGTGGAGGACTAATTAAACTCCTATCCGTCATCCAATTGGACTGAAACTTAGCAGATAGATTCGATGTCGATGACAATGTATTCTATTAAATTTTGGGAGTTGTCACTGTCACTGAGAAGTCGCCCTTGTTGAATGCTGATAAAGCAACTTGCCGTCATCCAATCGAGCTGAAATAGAATTTAATCAATCATCGAAGAAACTCTTTCCAGTTGCCAAAATTGTTTTAATAAACAAATAATTAAAATTGATTTAATCGGAATAAGTAAAAGATATTTGGGATGTAAATGAATAAATTCACATTCATTTTTAATGAATAAATTTGGAAAAGTTGTTTATCTCATATTTTGCCGATAGAGATAATTTTATTATTTTAAAGTAGATGCACCAGAAACGCTGACACCAGAAAAGTCTCTATGTTAATGAGTACAAAAATTGGAAATTCATATATGAATATGTAAGGTATACGTATAGGTTTCAACATTTTTTTTTTAATTTTCAATTTAAAAATTAGAGCTTTGCCCCTTGAAAAGTACATTATTTGTTAAACTGCTTTCAATAAAAAAAAAAAAAAATTTCTTCAAATTTAATAATTAATTAACATTGAATCAACTAATTAGGCTAATTTGAGAACGGTAATGACAAAAATTCTAATTCACACACAGATATAATTTTGGTGTTCAATAATGCGGAATACCCTGCTTTATGTTTTGACCCTATTATCAGAATTTTATAGTGTGTACATTTTGTGATATCTTGCTTTAACTGAATCTATTAGAAAAATCCAAGTTTTTTTATACAGAATCTTATCTTTAAAATTCAATTAAAAAATATTTATTTACAAATCACTTAATATTTAGGGTCAAAACATTCAACAATTTATGCAGATTATATAGCAAAAAACAAATTTCAAAAAATATTATTTAAACTGGAGTTATTACTCTTTGAATGAAATGCAAAATAGAAAAAACTTCAATCTGAGAATAACTTTTAAAAAAGTATTTTTTATATAAAAAACTGTTATTAGTATACTAATTATTATATATTTCATTTTTAGTATGCTCCTCCATCATAGGGTTTCCTTCTTTTGTGTTGTTTTTATTTTACTTTTGTTTTTTACGGCCTTACAAATCTTCCCCGATTTTTGCGAGTTTTGCGATTTGAAGCCTATACGTATACCTTAAAAAAATTATTTTTATGCGTTATATTATTTTTGACTACTTTGCCCTTATGCAATTCTTTCAATACCATATATATTACACTTAAGGTAATGTAAGATACCTTATATGTAATATAGAGTACCTTATATGTAATATAGAGTACCTTATATGTAATATAGAGTACCTTGTATGCAATATAGAGTACCTTGTATGCAATATAGAGTACCTTGTATGCAATATAGAGTACCTTGTATGCAATATAGAGTACCTTGTATGCAATATAGAGTACCTTGTATGCAATATAGAGTACCTTATATGTAATATAGAGTACCTTATATGCAATATAGAGTACCTTGTAAGCAATATAGAGTACCTTATATGTAATATAGAGTACCTTATATGTAATATAGAGTACCTTATATGTAATATAGGGTAATGTACCCTATTCATGTACCATATTTTCTGATTAAAGTGAATAAGCGCTAACTCCATTTTTGGTCTCAAATCTAGTTTTTGGTGAATTTGGAAACGGGAATAAGACTCATGGATTAGTAAAAGATGTGACTTGATCACTGAAATGAATTTGGGATAAACGAGTAATACACAAAAGTGCTAAGCACACTCTGAATGCACCATTTTTAGACGGTATTTTAGTTCTCCTTAAAAACATTGACAAATAAGAGTTGGCGCTTTTTCAGCCTTAGTTGACGATATGGCACTAATTTAAAATGCAAGATTCAGCATTCAAACACTTTTACTTATTTTGACATTACACTGAGAGGCGGCTGCAATTTTTGGACCCCATCGAACATCATTCTGAAATTTTCATAGAAATTAGAGAAAAGTGAGTAGACTACGATTCCACTGGTCTGCCGCGGCAAAAATGGCTGAAACTGGTCAAAAATCGACATTTAAGAAGTTGAACTAAATCCAATTGCCAAATGCGCCATAACTTGCCAAATAATGAGCATTTTTTTTTTATTTGGCAACCCTCACTCTTTAATTTTCAATTAAGAAGGTTGCAGACGATTCAGATATATGGCGACGGTCTACTTGCATCTATTAAAAGGGAGCCAAGTTGGCAATAAACATTACGTCACTGATGACGTAACTGTAGTCACCAATTTGGCTTACTTTTAAAAGATATAAGTTTTCCGAGCCAGAGATCAGAAACCGTTTGCGCTTTTTCTCATTGAAAATCAAAATGAAGTGGGTTGCCAGACGAATAAGTTTGTTCTATTTTTGGCAAGTTATGACATATTTGGCAATCGAAATTTAGTTCACTTCATTCCAAGTCGATTACTGATCAGTTTCGGCCTAATCTATTCTAATTCCTAATCTATTCACTTTTCTCCAATTTCTATAAAAAATTCAGAATAATGTTCGATGGGGTCCAAAAATTGCAGTCGCCTCTCGGACTGCATGTATTAAAGCCAAAGGTTAAATATTTTCAAGTGACCAAATATTTAATTTATATTAGACCATTTGTCCACAATGGCGTGGTGTCCATCGATAATGAAATCCGAGAAGGAACATTTTAACGGAGAAGCACTTTTTATTGATTGCGCTAAACGCTGTACAAAAAAATTAATTCATCTTGTCGCCGATAGAGGACGCTACAACCAACGGAGCCAATAGGCACCGGCAACAGTTTTCGAGTTCAACTAAAATACCTCAATACGAAACTCAATATTAAATTGACTTTCCATTTTTGGATAATGTATTATGCTGAAATCTTTTGTTTACATTTAAAAGTGAGAAATTATATTTTTAGGTGGACGTATAAATTCGCAAAATACAAGGGCCATTATACAACAACATTCATGTTTTTGCGTTTAAATGGTAATTTATATTAGTTGTTTGGTTGGATGTTTTCAGATTATCTGGCGCCGTCAGCAACACGAGGGATATAATGCGCCGAAACATTCGTCATTAGACAAGCCAACATACGTTTACAAACACCCATGCCTAACACGCTACTCGAACCCGCAACCTCGCGGTCTAGAAGCTAGCACGCTAACCACTACACCGTTTGGTCGGCTTAATTTATATTAGACCTAAGTAAATCGAATATAATATAAAAATATATTTAGTTGCTATGACTTTTACAAATCTTTTATACATTTAAAAATCTTTTAGGACTTATCAACTACTTTTGCATGATATCAGCAGAGAAACTGTCCGAAAGAAAGTTATTATAGATAATTTTTAATTTAATAAGTGTTTCTTATTCATACATAATAAAACATCATTGTTAAGGGGACTGTTAAGTCAAAAATAAAAATTCTTCAATTTTTGTCTAAAACTTATGAAATTTTTTTTGCAGTTCAATAGCAATTAGATGAAACACAACCTTAAATTTCAAAAAATTATATTGATTTTTTTTCAAGAAATTAAATTTTTACTGACAAATTTACCGTTTTTTCCGTAATTTTAAAAACGCTCCTTGCGATTCAAATTTTTTGCAATCTGTCTCAATTTTTTGTACAAGCTAATTGAATATATATTGACATAATTGTGCATGTATTTTGAATTTGACTCATTGGTTAATTATTTAAAAGTAAAACTTTGCTACTACGGCAAAAAATGTAAACTTTTTAATTAGAAGCATTACGAAAATTGCTGTAAAACAATAAGAAAATACCAGATTCCAAAATCCATGCACAATTGTGTTCAAAATAATACAGTAAACAATACTTCCAAATTTAAAAAAATTACATCAACTTTTGAATCGCAAGGAACAAATCGAATACCCTAAAAATCTTAAAATACACATGAAGAGAAAAATGCAATTTAAGAAATTGAAATACATAGGATTTCGGATATGCGCGCTTACAAAAACTCAAATAATATTCTTAATTCTTCTCGGATCAGCAAAAGTAAGATATGTACTGAAAGCTAGAATTGCAGGCTATATATTTCCACTAAAATATAAAAATAGAAATTTTTGAAATTTTTGCCTTAACAGTCTCCTTAACCCCCTAAGAAATGCTGTTTCTACAACCGCCAAAAAGCTTTATTTACCTAGAAACATCCATCCATGCAGAAAGACCACTCACGCAACGTCCAACTATCTGACATCATCATTTATGGACCGAAATTGCAATATCGCATGTTTTATGGGCCTCCTTTTCCCTGGACAGAGAGTACACGTCTAACCCCGAACAAGCTTTCACCACTTAATTCTAACCTAGTAACTCACCCTGCGACCCCTTCTTACATCAAGGCTTACAAGATAAATCAATATGGTCACGTAATATTTATCTTCCCGTTCTCGGAAATAGCCTCCCCCGGGTGAATTTCTGGTTCAAAAACTACACTGCCGTACTAGGCACCGAAGTAGTATCCGCAATCTATGCGAAACCCGAATATGTTCGGGCTCCGTGGCAACTATAATCAAGCCACACGAATATATTCGGGCTAGAAGTCAGGCTGGTTAAAATTTAACGTCATGCATTTGATGCTAACTACATCATCATTGGCAACTACAGCTACTGATTGGCCCTCTCTTCTCCCTTCCACTCGACTAGTAGTCTTTTGTTTCCAAGTAGTAAGTCCCACACACTTCAAATCCACCTCGACCAGATCAATCCATCTGATTCTTGGTCTTTCTCTGAGTCTAGATCCACTAGGGTTTCCTTTAAAAAAGTATTCTAGTTGTTTTACTAGGCTCCATTCTCTCTACATGGCTTATAGACTGAGAGGCGACTGCAATTTTTGGACCCCATCGAACATCATTCCGAATTTTCTATAAAAATTGGAGAAAAGTGAGTAGATTACGGATCCACTGGTCTGCCGTTGCAAAAATGTCCGAAACTGGTCAAAAATCGACTTTTTATAAGTTGAACTAATTTCAGTTGCCAAATGCGCCATAAATTGCCAAATAATGAGAATTTTTTTTTTTTATTTGGTAACCCTCACTGTTTAATTTTCAATTAAGAAGGTTGCAGACGATTCGGATGTGTGGCTATGGCTTACTTGCATCTTTCACAAATGAGCCAAATTGGCAATAAACATTACGTCACTGATGACGTAACTGATGTCACCAATTTGGTTTACTTTTAAAATATACAAGTTTTCCGAACCAGAGATCAGAAATCGTTTTGCGCTTTTTCTCAATGAAAATCAAAATGCAGTGGGTTGCCAGACGAATAAGTTTGTTCTCTTTTTTGGCAAGTTATGACATATTTGGCAATCGGATTTTAGTTCATTCCAAGTCGATTTTTGATCAGTTTCGGCCATTTTTGCCACGGCAGACCAGTGGTATCGTAATCTACTCACTTTTCTCCAATGTCTATAAAAAATTTAGAATGATGTTCGATGGGGTCCAAAAATTGCAGTCGCCTTTCGGACTAGTAGCCACTGGACTCTCCTTATTTCCGTGACTATAGGCTATTTTTAACACGCTTTTATTAGTTTCACCTGTATGTAACCGACTCTTTTGGGCTCGATTTTGCCCTACTTTGAGCAATCAGATTTGATTCAAACTTTGCACACTTGTCAAAGACCGATGACAATACAATTATGCAATAAGTTTGTCACTTTTTCACAAGGATTAGCTCGTGTTGTCCTTGCGCAGTTAAATTCCAACCAACCAACCTTCTCCGGAATCGAACCCTGGTGT
This sequence comes from Linyphia triangularis, assembly GCA_963978545.1. Classification (NCBI taxonomy): domain Eukaryota; kingdom Metazoa; phylum Arthropoda; class Arachnida; order Araneae; family Linyphiidae; genus Linyphia; species Linyphia triangularis. Next base: position 80,750,746 of record OZ021730.1, on the reverse strand, counting down.
GCCGTTACCGGTTACAATTCCAGTAATCACAGAACCTATCATCGACAATTGATAAGGCAGACGTTTGAAAGATTTGTCGTGGGCACGACGGTTATACAAAGCGTGTTTTTTTAGTCGCACTATCCTTACCAGGATCTTCAGGATTAGTGATTTTTCATATTCAGAGTCACGGTAGTGTTTTGTGCCAAGCAATACGCTGTGTACTAAGGTGTGTACTCAAAAGGTTCGTTATATGGCAATTGCCTACCAAACCAAGGCCAACTATTTGACAGAAACCTCACGATAACCATAGAAACGGAAGGATGTCGTGACGTTACAGCTATAGCGGATCGTTTTGATCGGACTGCGATCGGACGGGGTTGGGGGGACATTTTTGTTTCTTAATATTTAAATTACCAATTTTTTTGTAAGAAATTTTATTACAATATTTGGAATCAGCAAGAAACTCTTCATGAATATAAACTATTTTCTCTCCTTTTCAAAAAATGCGGTAATTGTCCATTGGTCTAATTATGTCATTCTAACTTATTAACGTTTAAATTAGTTCTCACGCGCACAGATACAGCTATTAAACCTTACTATTGTTATGAATTTTTCCACTGAGGCAATGATGGCACAATTTTCACGGTATAAAAATATTTATTCTCTCTTCAGAAAACTCACAAAATTTATTCACAGGCAACAGTTTAATTACTCTCAAGCTTCAACACAAGCTTCAACAAAAATAACTTCGAATTCAGCGATTATACAAGCTCACTCCAATAGGTAAACAAAGCGATCAGCTTTCAACGAAGTCCGAAGTCAATCTGAAAACTTTCCCGTTCTCCAGTCTTTTATATACAAGCGCGTGAGACATTCTCGAAATTTCCAGCCAATTCATCGGAAAAGAAATATCTCAAAACTTCTCGATTGCTTTAGGTGTTGCCACCTTTTTCTATCTTGTATAATCGCTATTAATTAATAAATAAAATAAGATAAAAATAAATTACAATAGAATTTTGAAATAATACGTCACTATTTACAATATATACAGACAATTTGTGCAACACTATTATATAGAACAAATTACAAAACCACATGGTAACAAATAACTCAGTTTAAACCAAAAATGCGGTTACACATTTCATGCTTATGAAGGCTGTTCACAAAACCCAGAATTCCATTACGTAGAGCAATGAAGGAGAAAAGGAATTTGAAGTTCATATCCGAGAATTTACACCAAACATGAATTTATCCTTCCACTAGGCGTACATGAAGGCAATAGGCGTACATAAAGTAATACACAGATTTGGCCCCAGTGAGAAAAAACGCAGCACCTGCCAACAAAGTTGGTCTTTGAGAAAAGTGGGAGTGTCATTTGATCTGCACAGATCTCCTTCGCTACCACCCGTTCCCCTATTTACCAACGAATTCTCAATAGAAGAAATAAATGGGCATTTCACCCGGAAATTAAGGTGTTGATAAGAGAACTTAGTACCCTAAAAATAAAAAAAAAATAAAAAATCAATTTTCGGATTTGTAATACGTCCCCCCCCCCCTCCCCCTTTTTTTTATTTTTATTGATATAATACTTTAGTTTCTTTTCAAATTAAAAGTATGTTATATTTTGTTTTAAGGGGGTCCAGTACCGAAATTTCTTCAAAAATCCCAATTTTTTTTTTCTGATTTTATAAAATAGTTCATACATTCCTGAAGAGAATGATGTTTTTATCTTTTTCCTCCGGTGATTAGAACGCCACAAAATTACCCGTGATTTAAACATCACTAATGGGCGTAACACCTTGAAGCGTCTGCTTAAAATGCGTTTTTCGATCACTAGTGTTTTTCACAGATGTTGCATATTCAAATCGATATATCTCCAGAACCATTAATAATTGGCTATTCAAATTTTGGGAGCATTTAATTTATATAGTTTTAAATATTTTGTCTTCGCAGAATTTTATTTTTTTAATTCTGTTTTAAAATATAAAATTTTTCATAAAAGATAACGTAAAAAAAAGCAAAAATTTCAATATTTTAACTTTGAGAATTTTTTTAATTTTTTTTAATTCACCTATCAAAATTCTGTGAAGACAAAAATTTCTTTATATAATTATGTATTACAGAAAGCTTTCACTTTGAAAAAAAAAATATTTTTTCTCGACTTATATCAAAATACGCAAACATCAATTATTATGGATTTTTCTTGGTTTTTAAATTTTTTTTAAATAACGAAACACAATATTTAAAAAAACATTTTCTCAAAGATATATAAATAGTATCTCATACATAAAATAAATTTTTGACATAACAATGTACATAAATAAAGTTTTTTTTTATTTTCGGTACCGGACCCCCTTAAAGAATCAAACAATCAATAATGAACCGTATAAAGCTTTTACATTTAACTTTGATTTTCTCAAAGCTTGTTACTTCAAACTCCAATGTATCTTTCCCTAACTATCTATACTAAACTTCAACTTCACTTAAACGATAGATCGTCACAGTGCTCATAGGTATTTAATCCATTTTGGCGGAGTGAAGACATAATTCTCGCCAAACTTTATAGCCTTTTGTTCTCTATAGGGTTGTGGTTTGGCGAACATTATGCTTTCACACCGCCAAAATGGATTAAATACCTATGAGCACTGTGACGATCTATCGTCTAAGTGATGTCTAGTTAAGTTGAAGTTTAGTATAGAAAAGATATGCCAGAAAAAAAAATTTACGAAATTACAGTGCTTAATATACTAATTTCAATCTACGGTTTAAAAAAATGTCCTGTTATTTCCATAACGATTTTTGAAGTATCAAAACTTCGTGAAAAAAAAAAAAGGATTTTTCTCAAAAAAATTGTAAGCTCGATTAAAAGTTAAAAAAAAACAACTTCTGATGATATTTTTTACTAAACTTTAATCTCAGTATCTTATATAAATTCAATTTAACCTAAATAAAAAAATTTAAATTCATTTCATAACTTGGTAAGAAAAGGTACATTAAAAATAGGCAATTTAATATTATGGATGTAAGGGATACTGATTCTCCGAAAACGCCGGTAAGACCGATTACAATTAAAATTCAACTTTCAAAAAGCTGTAAAAAAATGGAAAAAAAAAAAAAAAATGAAATACTTATCAGAATGACCTAAAAGTGTATATTCTGATCAAATTTCAAGTAATTCTGACCAGTGATTCTTTTTACAGCTTTTTGAAATGTGTACTTTAATTATAGTCACACTGTATCACTGTATATTTGATATTGGCTGATATTTTTTAGAAAAATATTAAACTGTAGCTGGGGGCCTTTTTGGGGATGCTGTATACCAGGTAACATAGCTATTTAGCCACCAGCGTATTTTAACTATTTTGTTTGGTTTAATTGTACGAATTTTTATTAAACTAAACGATTTTTCCTTTCTTTTCCCCAAGGAAGCAGATATTGGAACCGTAAGAATCTTAAGTGCTCCTAAACTGTTTTTTTTTTTTTTTTTTTTTTTTTAATTATACTTTAATAAATGTCCATTTGTTTCACGTAATAGTACTCAATACAAATGTGGAACTTCTTGTAATAAAGATACAAAAAATAAATAAACATAGCAGGCAAAAACTAAGATATTTAATTAAATTTATTTCTGAAATCAGTTACTATGGGTTGGTTGTATTCAGATTATCTGGCGCCGTCAGCAACACGAGGGCTATAATGCGCCGAAACATTCGTCATTAGACAAGCCAACGCACATTTACAAACACCCATGCCAACACGGGACTCGAACCCGCAACCTCGCGGTCTAGAAACTAGCTCGCTAACCACTATACCGTTTGGTCGGCGTACTCTATATACTATATACAATTAAATTTTTAATTTATTAGCATTTCATTTAATGTAATTTAATCTAATGTAACATTTTTTAAATTCATTTTTTATTAATATTTATTCCATTTTTACTTAATGTTTCTTTGACTTAGATTTAATGAATACTAATTGAATATTATAATTTTAGTGAAATTAGATACTTCGCTGTTAGGTAAAGTATTTATAGTTTGAGTTTGTCATTACTCGCTTTTGAAATAATTGTAGGTTAAAACGGATGTTGGCGAATGTTTTCATTTTTCACCAAATTATTTTTCTCAGGATATGAAATCGACGATCAAAACTTATGCTGTTGCCGTAAGGTGTACGTATGCCCTACAATTCACGAAAATCGATAAGAATATTCATTTTTTTCTTATTATATATTAATATTCTCTGATACTTTAGCTTTCAAACAATACTAAACATGTGAAAATATCCTTAATAGTTTTTAAGTTACAATCAATTATAGGTAGGTACTTCCCCTGTTAGATACCACGTTTTTAAAACTTTAAACCTGTTTTTCTGACCAACTGCATTTTGATTATGTCACGCTTTATTCAAACAACGATAAATCAACAACAAAATGTTCAATTATAATTTTTTTTTTGTATCATAGTAATCTACATAATATGTTTTGAAACTCAATTATATAATATTGGTCGAGAAATTGATTTTTTGGGGGATTTTTAAAACTTAGAATTCTTTGAAAATATGGATTTTTTTCACGTTTTCTCACAAAATAAATTGTAAAACAAAAACTCTTCTATATAAAGAAACTTAATTGCGATTCAAAACATTAAGAATAATATTTCGAATGGTTTCCAAGTAGAATTGCGTTTCTAAGTAAATTAGAATTTGATATATCATTGTTTGAAAAAGGTACTAATTGATCTAATTAAAGCTTAATTAACAAATTAACAATTGCCAAAATTTGAATTTTTATTATGAAATTATTTTAATCATATACTTTCTAACTAATATAAAAAAAAAATTGGATTTTTAAACTCAGAATTAAAAAAAAAAAAAAATCTAGGGTATACATACACCTTAAAAATCAGTACTAATATCTCATTTCAAGAATTACGCTTTGCTTATATAACATACCAAAGTCAAAACTCTTCTGCAAAAATGTCTGACACCAAGTATAATACCAATACCTAATGCAAGCTTCTAGACAAATCGCTCTTCAATATCTTAACCTTGTTCACCTAAAAGCTCTTTTAATCGATCGCCCTTGACTCATCGTAATCGTTTCCCCTTCAGTCACGTGACTATGACACTTCTCGGTTCTGTTGCGTCCTCTCTTTCCGATCGTCATTTCCGGTTGCAATAGCTTGCGTTAATGTGCGTTCATTCATCAAATACACGCATATTTTTTTGTGTGCCAAGTTAATGAATTGAGTATATCTTCCATAATAACCACAAGTGGCCGAAATCTTTTAAATCTATTCGTCTTAGACGTCAAATAAGTATGTCTCTATAGTTTGAAATGTCCTATGTCCAAATTTTTAAAATTAAAGAGTTACAGTTTTTGATTTGATCGTAGCGATACAACATATCTTTAATTTCATTGATTTGGTTTTCCTGGTATTAGATGTAGGTCTTTTCAATGTATCATATAAAACAAAGTTTATCATATAAATCCTTTATATGTATTGTTAATGTTTACATTAATTAACAAAGCACTGTTGCTGTTGTCAGAATGTGTTTGGTGTTTGCATCTTAATTTTAAGTATTAAAAACATCTATATCGGCAAAATATGCGGTAAGCTAACTTTTTCAAAATGTATTCATTAAAAATTAATTTAAATTTATACATTCACATCCAAATATCTTTTATTTACTCCGATTACAACATTATTATTATTTATTTATTAAAACAGTTTCAAAAACAGGAATGAGTTTCTTCAATGATCGGTGAAATGCTATTTCAGCACGATCGGATGACGGTAAGTTAATTTATTATAGTATTCCATAAAAGCGACCTTTTAATGACAGTTACAGCCCCCCACCTCCAAATTTGATAGAATACATTACCATTGACATCGAATCTGTATGCCGATTTGCAGTCAGACTGGATGACGACAATTTGATTAATTAGGCCTCCGCAGATTTTTCCACCATACACAACCACACACCAAAACGAAGTTAATATAAAGGATTTAAAAGTACACATATGCTAAGAAGAATCTAAAGTTTGGAAATCAGCATTTTAAAAAAAAATCTGAGGAAGGTTACCATAAATAAAGTGTCATTATCTAAGAAATTCCCACCCCTAAACAAATCAACAGATCTACATATTGTTACGAATTTTTGTATAGTTGTAAATATTTCGTAGTGTTAATTTTGTAAATAGGAAAATTTATGTACATTTCGCATAAGGCAGTGCAATAATTCGTCTTTAGTTTGCTTCAACGCAATGTGGGTCTCAATGCTTGATAACGAGTTTTACAGAGGTAACGCTGGGAAGCGAGTGTTACAAGGAGCAGGGCATTTAACATTATGGTAATCTCGCCAAATTGGCGAGATAGAGTCAAGTTGGCGACGGTTTTGGCGACTAATTTTTGTCACCAAATTTGGCGATCATTTGGCTACATCTTCGGTCCCCTTGTACATGTATAGGACTTTTTGACAACGATCTGGAAAGTTCTCCAAATATCTACCTCTAGAAATTTCAAGAATGTTCGCCTCCCCTGTATATAAGCCATGCCATGAGATGCCAGTCAGTCAGTCAGTCAGTTGACTGGAATTACTGATACTGAGTCTCAGTGAGCGTTCAGAGAGTTCCGAAAGCGAACTGTATTGCATTGTCTTGTGCAGCGATTTGAGCAGTTGTGTTGTCAAGTTTTTAACTGCTGTTTTGTGCTCTATTGTTGTGAAAAGAGCTGTATTCTGTCTACTAGAACGAGAAGTTCTGGATTTGTAAAGGAATCTGAGAAGAGTTATATTGGAATAAATTTCTGTAACTTTTTATCTGCTTTGGCTTCAAATCTTTCGAACCCGTCCACGCAACTATATAATATAAGGTACTCAATTTTTCTGTATATAATTGCAAATAGTGTGCATATTTATTTTTCAAGTTCTATGTCCTTAAATTTATTTGTTAAGAAAATTGGGAACTTGCGAGTTAATCAGGAAATTTCGCGATTTTTCTACATGCTCTGATTGCAAAATCGTTTACTCTCTATTTTTTTGGGAAAGTTCGAGGATATAAATATTGAAAAGAAGCGTAAATCCAGTTTGTTACAGTTTAAAAGCTGTAATGAAAGAAGCCCAGCGCTAGTTGGCATAGAGTCTGAATTTCCCTGCATCTTAAATTTGTAAGCACTAAAGCTTGATATGCAGTTCACTGTTGTTTGGTGAGGTTCTCTTGAGCCTTTTGAAACGGAGTATAAATTGTAGTTTTTATTTTGTAAAAACTGTTATCCTTTGCTCTGAGATAATTTGTAACGATATGGTGAGATTTGAACTAAACTTACCCGTTTTATATGCTGAGGTCATTGAACCAGATCTTGGTGGAGCCCGTTTTATAGTAGCAAAACTTCCTTCATCTGAACGCTATAGAGAAATAATACAATTATTAGTAAAACATATTTTACATTATACTTATTTTTCGCAACAAGGTTTATTTTAAAAGGTTGAATTATGTACTACTCAGTATTGGACTTCAATTTTCAAAAGGATACAAGTTTTATCTGATTTATGTGTTGTTTATTGTAAAAGATACATTTACGGCAGTGGAATACGTAGATGACAGTTACAGTATACTTTAATTTTGGAAATAAACGAGATACAAAAGGGAACTATTATGGGACAATTGTTCCATAATGGGCTGTGTAACTTAAAATTTGTTAAAGTAACTTGTTTACAAGAAGGGTACCTATAAAAAAATTTTTTTTTTTTTTCATTATAACTAAATTTACCATTACAATAACCATTTCTGGGATGATGATTTCATGAGCATAGTAGATCTCGTTCTCAATGAAACAGATTGAAATCTATTGTAATGACCATTTCTGGGATGATTTCATGAGCATAGTGGATCTCGTTCTCAATGAAACAGATTGAAATCTATTGTAATGACCATTTCTGGGATGCTTTCATGAGCATAGTGGGTCTCGTTCTCAATGAAACAGATTGAAATCTATTGTAATGACCATTTCTGGGATGATTTCATGAGCATAGTGGATCTCGTTCTCAATGAAACAGATTAAAATCTATTGTAATGGTCTTTTCTGGGATGATTTCATGAGCATAGTGGGTCTCGTTCTCAATGAAACAGATTGAAATCTATTGTAATGACCATTTCTGGGATGCTTTCATGAGCATAGTGGGTCTCGTTCTCAATGAAACAGATTGAAATCTATTGTAATGACCATTTCTGGGATGATTTCATGAGCATAGTGGATCTCGTTCTCAATGAAACAGATTAAAATCTATTGTAATGGCCTTTTCTGGGATGATTTCATGAGCATAGTGGGTCTCGTTCTCAATGAAACAAATTAAAATCTATTGTAATGACGATTTATGGGATGATTTCATGAGCATAGTTGGTCTCGTTCTCAATGAAACAAATTAAAATCTATTGTAATGGCCTTTTCTGGGATGATTTCATGAGCATAGTGGGTCTCGTTCTCAATGAAACAGATTGAAATCTATTGTAATGGCCTTTTCTGGGATGATTTCATGAGCATAGTGGGTCTCGTTCTCAATGAAACAGATTGAAATCTATTGTAATGACCATTTCTGGGATGCTTTCATGAGCATAGTGGGTCTCGTTCTCAATGAAACAGATTGAAATCTATTGTAATGACCATTTCTGGGATGATTTCATGAGCATAGTGGATCTCGTTCTCAATGAAACAGACTAAAATCTATTGTAATGGTCTTTTCTGGGATGATTTCATGAGCATAGTGGGTCTCGTTCTCAATGAAACAAATTAAAATCTATTGTAATGACGATTTATGGGATGATTTCATGAGCATATTTGGTCTCGTTCTCAATGAAACAAATTAAAATCTATTGTAATGGCCTTTTCTGGGATGATTTCATGAGCATAGTGGGTCTCGTTCTCAATGAAACAGATTGAAATCTATTGTAATGGCCTTTTCTGGGATGATTTCATGAGCATAGTGGGTCTCGTTCTCAATGAAACAGATTGAAATCTATTGTAAGGACCATTTCTGGGATGATTTCATGAACATAGTGGATCTCGTTCTCAATGAAACAGATTGAAATCTATTGTAATGGCCTTTTCTGGGATGATTTCATGAGCATAGTGGGTCTCGTTCTCAATGAAACAGATTGAAATCTATTGTAATGACCATTTCTGGGATGATTTCATGAGCATAGTGGATCTCGTTCTAAATGAAATAGATTAAAATCTATTGTAATGGCCTTTTCTGGGATGATTTCATGAGCATAGTGGGTCTCGTTCTCAATGAAATAGATTGAAATCTATTGTAATGACCATTTCTGGAATGATTTCATGAGCATAGTGGATCTCGTTCTCAATGAAACAGATTGAAATCTATTGTAATGACTAGGGATGGAACGGATGTGAGTTTTGCCGGATACCGGATTTCGGATATCCGGGGTACCATGTCTACCGGATACGGATATCCGAAACGGATTTCACCGGATATCCGGCCGGATATTCGGTCTATATACTAAAAACGATATTTATACGATATGCTATACGAAAAAAATGGTCATGATATGAAGTATCAAGTAAATTATAATTAGTGATTAGCGCACCGCACTGTATGCCACAGGTCCATGGTTTGATTCGCGAACTGGGAAAGGTTGACTTAGCTGTTTATACCTGAAAGAAATAAACTGAGGAGGACCATGCATGCTTGGGATCTAAACACTGGTGTTCGGGGTCAGAATGACCATCTGACCGGAACATCTGCTATGTGACACACAAATGCCACAGTCAAGAAAGCTGATCTGGGCCCAGCAGACCTTGGTCCACACGGGCTGTCACGCCACTGAGTTAATTTTTTTTATTTAAACTTTAGTTGATGAAACGATGTTTTAGTGATGCCAATACCTACACTTGCTGAACAATTTTGAAACTTCATCACCATTTTGTTTGTGTTACTTAAAATTGTACCAAACATTCTGCAATGTGATGAAAATATTTCAGAAATACGTTTGTAAATTGTTACTCAACTTCTTCTTACCTTGTATCATGTAATGTAAACATAAGAAAATCTTCCTCAAGTCTGCATAAATATCCTATATAGCTTTTACCCGAAAAACACACAGCAAGGTGATAACAAACAAATTAGAACTTACATATTTTTGTGGTTAAGGCTTTTGCTTTAGGATCATCTAAACTCCACAATTCTGGTACATATATTGTCGATTCCAATGTTGTCTGCGTGCATTTCTTGTTTTGATTAATTGTTTTTTCTTGTTCATCACTATTTGATGCATTTAGTGAGTCTTTTAAGCTTCGGTGAATTTCCTTATGCACACTCATTAAATGGTTCCATAAAAGGGTTTTGTGGAAAAGGATTTTGAGCTTTTGCCGCGCACAATATATTTTTTAAACGATTCTGTGGAGCAAGTAACACATAGGGCTTTGCTTTCGTCATTTCCATTAATTTTAAAATACTTCCAAATGGGTGACTTTAAATAAACCGTTATTAAAAATTACAAATTGGATTGTAATTGGAGAAAACTATGATTCAAGACATTCTAGAGAGCTAAATATAATTCCACATTGTGGCGCTGTGTTAAAGACCTAAAAATTACAATACTTCATTTTACGTCAGAAAAAATATACCAGCTTTCAACTTCTGATAATGAAAAATCAGAAATTAGACCATACCATTCACATCATAAAGGGGTAGGGTATTATCGTCGATAGAACAAAAAAAAAAAAAAAAAAAAAAAAAAAAAAAAACGTTGGGGAGTGCGCATTGGCTATTTATTGCTTTTTACTCGCTAGCAAATGTCAGAAAAAAAGGAGGAAGTGGGAAGACTTATGTTATGGAAAAAAAGTACTATTTATTAGTATTTCGGTTCGTGTTTTACGGAGAGGCATTCAAATATAACATCTGGAATTAATCAGATCATAAACTTGGAATGAAAAGAACATATTGCAAAACACGTATGAAGGATGTGTATGGAAAAAGATTGGAGGAATCGTTTATGCTTATCAACTCGGCGCCAATAATACGGTGCCTCTTTCTTCGAATTCAAACTAAATGCACCTGCATCTTCTAGCTCATCTCTGAAGTTAGGGATATGCGAAAGCATAGTTCTCACGAAGGAACTTTTTCGTTTTCGAACTTGACAGCAATTTATGTCCAAGAAAAAAAAAATTAAAAAAAAGTGTAGGATGCGGTGTACCCTTTGTCCGAAAAAGATCATTATTTTTTGAAAAAAATTATTTCTTGTTGATACCTGGTGGCCGGATATATATCCGGATATCCGAATGAAATTATCGGATGTCCGGTATTTCAAATCGGATATCCGACGGGGTTTCGGATATTGAAAAATCAGCCGGATATGCCGGATATCGGATATTTGCCGGATATCCGTTCCATCCCTAGTAATGACCATTTCTGGGATGATTTCATGAGCATAGTGGATCTCGTTCTCAATGAAACAGATTGAAAGCTATTGTAATGACCATTTCTGGGATGATTTCATGAGCATAGTGGATCTCGTTCTCAATGAAACAGATTGAAATCTATTGTAATGACCATTTCTGGGATGATTTCATGAGCATAGTTGGTCTCGTTCTCAATGAAACAAATTAAAATCTATTGTAATGGCCTTTTCTGGGATGATTTCATGAGCATAGTGGGTCTCGTTCTCAATGAAACAGATTGAAATCTATTGTAATGACCATTTCTGGGATGATTTCATGAGCATAGTGGATCTCGTTCTAAATGAAATAGATTAAAATCTATTGTAATGGCCTTTTCTGGGATGATTTCATGAGCATAGTGGGTCTCGTTCTCAATGAAAAAGATTGAAATCTATTGTAATGACGATTTATGGGATGATTTCATGAGCATAGTTTGTCTCGTTCTCAATGAAACAGATTAAAATCTATTGTAATGGCCTTTTCTGGGATGATTTGATGATCATAGTGGGTCTCGTTCTCAATGAAATAGATTGAAATCAATTGTAATGACCATTTCTGGGATGATTTCATGAGCATAGTGGATCTCGTTCTCAATGAAACAGATTGAAATCTATTGTAATGACCATTTCTGGGATGATTTCATGAGCATAGTGGATCTCGTTCTAAATGAAATAGATTAAAATCTATTGTAATGGCCTTTTCTGGGATGATTTCATGAGCATAGTGGGTCTCGTTCTCAATGAAATAGATTGAAATCTATTGTAATGACCATTTCTGGAATGATTTGATGATCATAGTGGGTCTCGTTCTCAATGAAATAGATTGAAATCAATTGTTATGACCATTTCTGGGATGATTTCATGAGCATAGTGGATCTCGTTCTCAATGAAACAGATTGAAATCTATTGTAATGACCATTTCTGGGATGATTTCATGAGCATAGTGGATCTCGTTCTCAATGAAACAGATTGAAATCTATTGTAATGGCCTTTTCTGGGATGATTTCATGAGCATAGTAGGTCTCGTTCTCAATGAAACAGATTGAAATCTATTGTAATGACCATTTCTGGGATGATTTCATGAGCGTAGTGGATCTCGTTCTCAATGAAACAGATGAAAATTTATTGTAATGGCCTTTTCTGGGATGATTTCATAAACATAGTGGGTCTCGTTCTCAATGAAACAGATTGAAATCTATTGTAATGACCATTTCTGGGATGATTTCATGAGCATAGTGGATCTCGTTCTCAATGAAACAGATTAAAATCTATTGTAATGACCATTTCTGGGATGATTTCATGAGCATAGTGGATCTCGTTCTCAATGAAACAGATTAAAATCTATTGTAATAGCCTTTTCTGGGATGATTTCATGAGCATAGTGGGTCTCGTTCTCAATGAAACAAATTAAAATCTATTGTAATGACGATTTATGGGATGATTTCATGAGCATAGTTGGTCTCGTTCTCAATGAAACAAATTAAAATCTATTGTAATGACCTTTTCTGGGATGATTTCATGAGCATAGTGGGTCTCGTTCTCAATGAAACAGATTGAAATCTATTGTAATGACCATTTCTGGGATGATTTCATGAGCATAGTGGATCTCGTTCTCAATGAAACAGATTAAAATCTATTGTAATAGCCTTTTCTGGGATGATTTCATGAGCATAGTGGGTCTCGTTCTCAATGAAACAAATTAAAATCTATTGTAATGACGATTTATGAGATGATTTCATGAGCATAGTTGGTCTCGTTCTCAATGAAACAAATTAAAATCTATTGTAATGACCCTTTCTGGGATGATTTCATGAGCATAGTGGGTCTCGTTCTCAATGAAACAGATTGAAATCTATTGTAATGGCCTTTTCTGGGATGATTTCATGAGCATAGTGGGTCTCGTTCTCAATGAAACAGATTAAAATCTATTGTAATGGCCTTTTCTGGGATGATTTCATGAGCATAGTGGGTCTCGTTCTCAATGAAACAGATTGAAATCTATTGTAATGACCATTTCTGGGATGATTTCATGAGCATAGTGGGTCTCGTTCTCAATGAAACAGATTGAAATCTATTGTAATGACCATTTCTGGGATGATTTCATGAGCATAGTGGATCTCGTTCTCAATGAAACAGATTAAAATCTATTGTAATGACCATTTCTGGGATGATTTCATGAGCATAGTGGATCTCGTTCTCAATGAAACAGATAAAAATCTATTGTAATAGCCTTTTCTGGGATGATTTCATGAGCATAGTGGGTCTCGTTCTCAATGAAACAAATTAAAATCTATTGTAATGACGATTTATGGGATGATTTCATGAGCATAGTTGGTCTCGTTCTCAATGAAACAAATTAAAATCTATTGTAATGACCTTTTCTGGGATGATTTCATGAGCATAGTGGGTCTCGTTCTCAATGAAACAGATTGAAATCTATTGTAATGACCATTTCTGGGATGATTTCATGAGCATAGTGGATCTCGTTCTCAATGAAACAGATTAAAATCTATTGTAATAGCCTTTTCTGGGATGATTTCATGAGCATAGTGGGTCTCGTTCTCAATGAAACAAATTAAAATCTATTGTAATGACGATTTATGGGATGATTTCATGAGCATAGTTGGTCTCGTTCTCAATGAAACAAATTAAAATCTATTGTAATGACCTTTTCTGGGATGATTTCATGAGCATAGTGGGTCTCGTTCTCAATGAAACAGATTGAAATCTATTGTAATTGCCTTTTCTGGGATGATTTCATGAGCATAGTGGATCTCGTTCTCAATGAAACAGATTGAAATCTATTGTAATGGCCTTTTCTGGGATGATTTCATGAGCATAGTGGGTCTCGTTCTCAATGAAACAGATTGAAATCTATTGTAATGACCATTTCTGGGATGATTTCATGAGCATAGTGGATTTCGTTCTCAATGAAACAGATTGAAATCTATTGTAATGACCATTTCTGGGATGATTTCATGAGCATAGTGGATCTCGTTCTAAATGAAACAGATTGAAATCTATTGTAAGGACGATTTCTGGGATGATTTCATGAGCATAGTGGATCTCGTTCTCAATGAAACAGATTAAAATCTATTGTAATGGCCTTTTCTGGGATGATTTCATGAGCATAGTGGATCTCGTTCTCAATGAAACAGATTGAAATCTATTGTAATGGTCTTTTCTGGGATGATTTCATGAGCATAGTGGGTCTAGTTCTCAATGAAACAGATTGAAATCTATTGTAATGACCATTTCTGGGATGATTTCATGAGCATAGTGGATCTCGTTCTCAATGAAACAGATTAAAATCTATTGTAATAGCCTTTTCTGGGATGATTTCATGAGCATAGTGGGTCTCGTTCTCAATGAAACAAATTAAAATCTATTGTAATGACGATTTATGGGATGATTTCATGAGCATAGTTGGTCTCGTTCTCAATGAAACAAATTAAAATCTATTGTAATGACCTTTTCTGGGATGATTTCATGAGCATAGTGGGTCTCGTTCTCAATGAAACAGATTGAAATCTATTGTAATGACGATTTATGAGATGATTTCATGAGCATAGTTGGTCTCGTTCTCAATGAAACAAATTAAAATCTATTGTAATGACCTTTTCTGGGATGATTTCATGAGCATAGTGGGTCTCGTTCTCAATGAAACAGATTGAAATCTATTGTAATGGCCTTTTCTGGGATGATTTCATGAGCATAGTGGATCTCGTTCTCAATGAAACAGATTGAAATCTATTGTAATGGCCTTTTCTGGGATGATTTCATGAGCATAGTGGGTCTCGTTCTCAATGAAACAGATTAAAATCTATTGTAATGGCCTTTTCTGGGATGATTTCATGAGCATAGTGGGTCTCGTTCTCAATGAAACAGATTGAAATCTATTGTAATGACCATTTCTGGGATGATTTCATGAGCATAGTGGATCTCGTTCTCAATGAAACAGATTAAAATCTATTGTAATGACCATTTCTGGGATGATTTCATGAGCATAGTGGATCTCGTTCTCAATGAAACAGATAAAAATCTATTGTAATAGCCTTTTCTGGGATGATTTCATGAGCATAGTGGGTCTCGTTCTCAATGAAACAAATTAAAATCTATTGTAATGACGATTTATGGGATGATTTCATGAGCATAGTTGGTCTCGTTCTCAATGAAACAAATTAAAATCTATTGTAATGACCTTTTCTGGGATGATTTCATGAGCATAGTGGGTCTCGTTCTCAATGAAACAGATTGAAATCTATTGTAATGACCATTTCTGGGATGATTTCATGAGCATAGTGGATCTCGTTCTCAATGAAACAGATTAAAATCTATTGTAATAGCCTTTTCTGGGATGATTTCATGAGCATAGTGGGTCTCGTTCTCAATGAAACAAATTAAAATCTATTGTAATGACGATTTATGGGATGATTTCATGAGCATAGTTGGTCTCGTTCTCAATGAAACAAATTAAAATCTATTGTAATGACCTTTTCTGGGATGATTTCATGAGCATAGTGGGTCTCGTTCTCAATGAAACAGATTGAAATCTATTGTAATGGCCTTTTCTGGGATGATTTCATGAGCATAGTGGATCTCGTTCTCAATGAAACAGATTGAAATCTATTGTAATGGCCTTTTCTGGGATGATTTCATGAGCATAGTGGGTCTCGTTCTCAATGAAACAGATTGAAATCTATTGTAATGACCATTTCTGGGATGATTTCATGAGCATAGTGGATTTCGTTCTCAATGAAACAGATTGAAATCTATTGTAATGACCATTTCTGGGATGATTTCATGAGCATAGTGGATCTCGTTCTAAATGAAACAGATTGAAATCTATTGTAAGGACGATTTCTGGGATGATTTCATGAGCATAGTGGATCTCGTTCTCAATGAAACAGATTAAAATCTATTGTAATGGCCTTTTCTGGGATGATTTCATGAGCATAGTGGGTCTCGTTCTCAAAGAAACAGATTGAAATCTATTGTAATGACCATTTCTGGGATGATTTCATGAGCATAGTGGATCTCGTTCTCAATGAAACAGATTAAAATCTATTGTAATGGCCTTTTCTGGGATGATTTCATGAGCATAGTGGGTCTCGTTCTCAATGAAACAAATTAAAATCTATTGTAATAACGATTTATGTAATGATTTCATGAGCATAGTTGGTCTCGTTCTCAATGAAACAAATTAAAATCTATTGTAATGGCTTTTTCTGGGATGATTTCATGAGCATAGTGGGTCTCGTTTTAAATGAAACAGATTGAAATCTATTGTAATGGCCCTTTCTGGGATGATTTCATGAGCATAGTTGGTCTCGTTCTCAATGAAACAAATTAAAATCTATTGTAATGACCATTTCTGGAATGATTTGATGATCATAGTTTGTCTCGTTCTCAATGAAATAGATTGAAATCAATTGTTATGACCATTTCTGGGATGATTTCATGAGCATAGTGGATCTCGTTCTCAATGAAACAGATTGAAATCTATTGTAATGACCATTTCTGGGAAGATTTCATGAGCATAGTGGATCTCGTTCTCAATGAAACAGATTGAAATCTATTGTAATGGCCTTTTCTGGGATGATTTCATGAGCATAGTGGGTCTCGTTCTCAATGAAACAGATTGAAATCTATTGTAATGACCATTTCTGGGATGATTTCATGAGCATAATGGATCTCGTTCTCAATGAAACAGATTAAAATCTATTGTAATGGCCTTTTCTGGGATGATTTCATGAGCATAGTGGGTCTCGTTCTCAATGAAACAGGTTGAAATCTATTGTAATGACCATTTCTGGGATGATTTCATGAGCATAGTGGATCTCGTTCTCAATGAAACAGATTAAAATCTATTGTAATGACCATTTCTGGGATGATTTCATGAGCATAATGGATCTCGTTCTCAATGAAACAGATTAAAATCTATTGTAATAGCCTTTTCTGGGATGATTTCATGAGCATAGTGGTTCTCGTTCTCAATGAAACAAATTAAAATCTATTGTAATGACGATTTATGGGATGATTTCATGAGCATAGTTGGTCTCGTTCTCAATGAAACAGATTGAAATCTATTGTAATGGCCTTTTCTGGGATGATTTCATGAGCATAGTGGGTCTCGTTCTCAATGAAATAGATTGAAATCTATTGTAATGACCATTTCTGGAATGATTTCATGAGCATAGTGGATCTCGTTCTCAATGAAACAGATTAAAATCTATTGTAATGGCCTTTTCTGGGATGATTTCATGAGCATAGTGGGTCTCGTTCTCAATGAAACAGATTGAAATCTATTGTAATGACCATTTCTGGGATGATTTCATGAGCATAGTGGATCTCGTTCTCAATGAAATAGATTGAAATCAATTGTTATGACCATTTCTGGGATGATTTCATGAGCATAGTGGATCTCGTTCTCAATGAAACAGATTGAAATCTATTGTAATGACCATTTCTGGGATGATTTCATGAGCATAGTGGATCTCGTTCTCAATGAAACAGATTGAAATCTATTGTAATGGCCTTTTCTGGGATGATTTCATGAGCATAGTGGGTCTCGTTCTCAATGAAACAGATTGAAATCTATTGTAATGACCATTTCTGGGATGATTTCATGAGCATAGTGGATCTCGTTCTCAATGAAACAGATTAAAATCTATTGTAATGGCCTTTTCTGGGATGATTTCATGAGCATAGTGGGTCTCGTTCTCAATGAAACAGATTGAAATCTATTGTAATGACCATTTCTGGGATGATTTCATGAGCATAGTGGATCTCGTTCTCAATGAAACAGATTAAAATCTATTGTAATGACCATTTCTGGGATGATTTCATGAGCATAGTGGATCTCGTTCTCAATGAAACAGATTAAAATCTATTGTAATGGCCTTTTCTGGGATGATTTCATGAGCATAGTGGGTCTCGTTCTCAATGAAACAGATTGAAATCTATTGTAATGACCATTTCTGGGATGATTTCATGAGCATAGTGGATCTCGTTCTCAATGAAACAGATTAAAATCTATTGTAATGACCTTTTCTGGGATGATTTCATGAGCATAGTGGGTCTCGTTCTCAATTAAACAGATTGAAATCTATTGTAATGACGATTTATGGGATGATTTCATGAGCATAGTGGGTCTCGTTCTCAATGAAACAAATTAAAATCTATTGTAAGGGATTAATTGTGTGTAATGACTGTCTGGGATTATTGTACTGTCTAGGATGATTTCATGGGCATAGTAGGTCTCGTTCTCAATGATAAAAGCAAAAAATCGCCTTCTAACCAAGCTGGGGGAAAAAAACAACTCCCCAACATTCAAGCAACCGTTCAAGCTCTGTGCCTGGCTAAAGTTTAAGAAAAAGAAGCTTAAAATAAGAAACAGCGGGAAAAAATTCCAATGATTTCCGCAATCTAAAAAGTTATATTTTTTTTTGGCTATGTTCCCTTTCTCATTAAAGACAATTACTTGATTATTTTGTCTTCACGCTTATGGCGACACCACGGAAAACATTCTGTAGCTAATATTGATTATCTAGTTGTAGTGGATGTAGAAGATCCACGTTCAAATAACATTGAGTAAGGGAGCATCTAACATTGAAACCAAATCGAAACAGCATTGTTGCGTTGCTTGGCATGATATTTTATTCTTAGATTGAAGCAATACAATTCGCGTTATATTTTTATACTTCCACTAATATAGTTCGTGTTAAACACTCATTAGGCGGTGTGTACTTTTCTATAAACTTCTTTAAGTTTTACAAAACTTTTAGTTCTGCGAAGAAAGAGCAATTACAACGGAAATTCTCCAAATTCCATCAAAGAATTCTTTTCTTTCAGTTATACGCAGATTAGTCGTTGCGCAAAAATCGATAAAAAGAAATTTGTGCATAATCAAACTAAACGATTGCGCTAATTAGAGCTTAATAGCTAGAAAAGAATACATTATCGCCTCGTTAAAGTGCAATTGGAAATGCTATTATTTGACAGTTTCTCGCGGGCGGAAATTATATTTTGCGGGGATTTATCAGTTTCCGTTTTCTTTATTTTCACCACTGAATGGGGAAAATATTGTATATGCGTGATATGTCTTCGGTACGATTGAAAGCGATAGCATGAAATACGAATTCTTGTCATTTAATTGTCATCAGACTTGTAGTGTCAAGATTGCAAGGAAACCCTATTTTAACAATTTGGTGAAAAAGTTTACAATGGCACCCTTCAGAAAAGGACGATTCTAGACTGACGCATATACAATGCAAACCTTGTGGCAGAAGTTTTAGAAGCCATTTTCAGTGTAGACCTTGTTAAAAGGTTACACATGAAAGCGTTGTGAAAAGCTTGTCAACTATGAACTGGCATACCTTTTTTTAAGCTTTTAAAAAGGTTGCATCATTGCTATTTGAACCTTGAAATCTTCTTTATCTGAAAGGTTGCGTCATTAATATACAATGCAAACCTTGTAGCATATGGTTTACGCACCATTTGTAGTGTAAACCTTGCTAAAAGGTTCATTGTGAAAGCGTTAAGAAAAGCTTGTCAAATGTGAACTGTTACCCCTTTTTCAAAATGCTATCTGGGCATATGCTGTATCGATTTGTTTTACTTTAATAGCGGGATAAATAAACCTCGCGTTGTTTCTTCTACTAATATTTTACTTTATTAAACTGTTTCTGTTCTTTTTTAGATAATAACACGAGCTTTTTTGCCTTTTTTTTAATTTTATTGTATGTTTCATTTTAATGGATGACATCTAGGAATAATTTTCTATAACAGAGACGTTTAAAATTAAAATGGGGCTCCGATAGCTTAGTGGCTAGAGTGGTGAGCTCATGATCCGAGGATTTTCAGTTCGGTCATCGACGACCGTCAAAGATAGATGTGTATCTAATGGGAGCTGGTGCACATTAATTCCTGACGTGGCCTCAATGTCCTCTCGTTAGTGTGGTGGGGTCGGAGAGGGGCATTTACACTAGACGGTTTCGATCTCGTATTCTTCTAGATGCTCAAAATCACGAGATCTACGGATGTGTTAAGCACTTTATAAGTGGTATAAATAGACAGTCGGAACTTCCAAACCAAACCAAATTTGAAATGGCATTGTCTCTACATTAATATAAAATTGAACGTCTGTATGTATGAACGGCTATAACTCAAGTTGGTTGGTTTCAGATTATCTGGCGCCGTGAGCAACACGAGGGCTATAATGCGCCGAAACATTCGTCATTAGACAAGCCAAGATACATTTACAAACACCCATGCCTTACACGGGACTCGAATCCGCAACCTCGCGGTCTAGGAGCTAGCACGCTAACCACTATACCGTTTGATCGGCCAAATATGGTACGGATTTTACACCAAGGTGATTTTTGCCAATAAATGGCAGCAGACGACGCGACGCTTTTTAGTAACAAGTGAACTACCTGTGGTTGCCATAATTTGCCGCAGTTTTATGTAAACAATTCTTGTACTAAACAATTATACTGAAATCATGTATAGAACAGTCACGAGTAGTGTGTTTTATTTTTATGGTTGTTTATATTGTAATAACTATTTAGTGTGGCCAGCTTAAAAGCGACCCCATAGTCAAAGAAGAACCGCTTTCCAGATTGTTAAACATAATTTCAAATGATCGATTCCAAATTTTTGTTTTAAAAATAACTTAACGCCTCTTTTATGCTTTTCAACTTGTATTGTGACCTGACAAGTCAAATTCAAAGACCTATTATGTCACAACGGTACACAGCAACGCGGGTCCATACAGCTACTAAATAATAAAGATGTTCTTTTTTTAAAATCTCTGCTTCGTTTTATTGAAACTCAGTGCTACAAGTTTCATATGACTTTTATACCTTTGTTTTAATATTATTATCTTGATTTACTCAGAGTATTATGGTTCCAGCAATCTCAGAAAAGGGGGGGGGGGTAGCTAAGGCATCAATGATATGTCCGAAAGGTCGGGGGGTCGATGTAGGATAACCTGTCATAACATGGGTGTGTAAAATTAATGGTGGTCACTGCATGCTAAATCCGTCGATATCCAAATGGCCCTCTTTGGTGTGGCATGGATGTGAGGAGAGGTGAGACAGTTTTGGCATTGGTACCATCTGACTAAGTTTAAAATTAAGTGGCTTAACTATAGATTTTGAAACAATGTTACGGTACAGAATGGCTGTCGTTTGGCCGTTTCGCCGGAAAACTCTATCAAATTAACCCAGAGGAGGATGATAAGTTAGAAAATTTAGCTGTATGTTATTCTAGAATAAATCTTTGCAAAACAGTCTCCATTCTTCATAGACTGCATACCAGAACTTTAGTCAACACAGCGAGAGTATTAGCTTCTTACTGCTTTAGAAGAAATTGGATTGTGACGACAAGCGTCACTGAAAGATCAATTCTACGCATACGTCTCTTGCAGAACAATAAGTCTATATACAAAGTATAAACAATTTGGCGATATTTAATAACTAAAATCTCTCCTTACAAGAGTTGATGCATTATAGCAATGATTAGGCGGTCAACTTAGAGGGTTAATTTTAAACAAAAACGTCGCTAAGTTGCCAATCTGAGCATTAAGGTATACATATACATTAGGAATCGCGAAATTTGACTAAGTCTGCGTTTTTGTTTTTTGGTTTTAAAATATTCCCGAATTCATTACCATTAAAATTATACCATTTTCTTTCTGAGACTCAAATTACTTTTTAAATTACAATAGGTTTTGTGAACCTGTTTTGTATCCCGTTCATTAGTGTAGTAAACTTCAAACACGTTTTCTGAAGAATGACATTTTGGTGTTAAATGACTTAACGCCAACAGTCATAACTTCATAAAAAATGGTCCGATTTACAAAATTCTAAATTTTTTTAGTCGACAATAGTTGTGAATGTGTTTTCTATAGAGAACCTAATATATATTGCTATAAACACATTTTTTATGCTTATTTTAATCTTAACTTTTTGTTAAAAACTATGTATTTTTTCAAACTTTTTATTTAAAAACTTATAATTAAATAAATATTAAAGCCAAATTCAAAATTCTCCATAGGAACATGCGTCAATATAATATCTCTTATTATCATTAAAAATAATACCTCTAAGTTAATTACAAGTTTATTTATGTGTGTTCTAATAATGTCCTAATTAGTCACTTTAATTGCAATTAGCTTATTAAAAAATTGACGGGAAAAAAAAGTTTGTATAAAAAAATGCATCATTTTTAATTCTGATATACTGCCAAAAAGTTTGAAATTATAACATAAGAATTAAAGAAAATCATCTCAATTGTATATGTATACCTTAAGACATCTTTACAAGAAACAATTTACAACCTATACTTAAATCGTTAACTTTCTAGTGAGTTATTGCGAAATTACTTTTAGGATTTAAAAATAATTTTCTCGTTACAATTTCAAGTATTGGCTAGAATTTTGAAAAAAATTGCTTAAAATTTTTTTTAAAAAGACAATTATTTTGTGTTTGCATATTTTATTAATTAGAGCAATTATTTTACTTTTTGAATGTTTTATCGGTTGAAGTTATTTTGTATTTACGTAATTTATTTGTTGAAGTAACTATTTCGTGTGTGTGTATGTTTATTTTGTTTACTTCAACTACTACTATTCTACTTAGAATTCTTCTGAGCTTAAATATTTTATTTCTTGAGGCATAACTATTTTGCATTACATATTTCATTTTGTGATGAATATCTATTTTACCTTTACATACTTTATTTTTTGAGGCATAATACATTTGAGTTTTTATATTTTATTTCTTGAGATTTAATTATTTTTGTTTAATATTTTATTTGTTGAAGTAATTATTTTGTGTTTACATATTTTATATTTTTGAAGTACAATACTTTTGTGTTTGTGTTTTTTATTTGTTGAGACATAATTCTTTTATGTTTTCATATTTTATTTTTTGAAGTATAATTATTTTGAGTTTACATATTTTATTTTTTTAAGTATAATACTGTTGTGTTTCTTTATTTTATTTATTAGGTTTGAGGTATAATTACTTTTGTTTACTGATTTTATTTGTTGAAGTAATTATTTTGTGTTTACATATTTTATATTTTTGAAGTATAATACTTTTGTGTTTGTGTTTATTATTTGTTGAGGCTTAATTTATCTTTATGTTTTCATATTTTATTTTTTGAGGTATAATTATTTTGAGTTTACATATTTTATTTTTTTAAGTATTATACTGTTGATGCATAATTATTACGTTTTTTAGTGTTTTATTTTTTTTTAAGAGTAAATATTTTGTGTTTATATATTTTGTTTGTTGAGAAATAATTAGTTTTGCTTTTCCATATTTATTTGCTGAGGTATAATTATTGTATTTACATATTTTATTTGATGAGATAATTATTTTATGTTTGCATATATCATTTGTTGAAGTAATACTTTTGTTGAGTGCACAATTTATCTTCTAATTCTTTTTTGTACGTTTAATTTACTTAAACATTTTTTTTTTTTTTTTTTTTTTTTTTTTTTTAAATTTAAATGTGTTGGTTTTGATAAACTATACTTTACCTGCCTCGAGGTTGGATATGCTGTGTAAGGTTCCGCGTACTCGTGTTGCTTATCACCACTTCCTATAAGAAAGAAATGAGTTTGAAAAAAAAAATATGGCAAAACATAATTAATTATCTCAATAACTACTTTCCAACTACATCAACAGAAAAGAGTAAATTTGAACTCATTTATATGAAGACAGAAACTTAAAATAATGTAACCCATAAAAACAACATTTTCAATATACTATATATACATAAAATATATATATTATATAATATATATATTATATAATATATATATTATATAATATATATATTATATAATATATATATATATAAAAAAAAATCCTTTATATTCATTCCCAATTTTTCTATTCATTAACACAGAGCAGATTATGTTGAAAAGCGTGTGCTTGTTTTCTATATTTAAAAATAGATGCAAACACCATCTCTATCACCAAAATATGCTGTAAAATACTGTTTAAAATTTTATTTATTAAAGAGGGACGTGCATTTACATCCTCACATCCAAATATAATTTATTTATTCTGATTAAAGTAATTTTATTATTTGTTTGTTGAAAAAAAAATTGACAACAGGATATAGTTTCAACAATGCTATTTTAATGCGATTGTATGATGGCAAGTTATTTTATTAGTATTCCATAAAAGCGACCTTTTAGTGACAGTAACAGCCTCCCAAATTTTATAAAATGTATTGTCATCGGCATCGAACCTATCTACCAAGTTTCAGAACGATTGAATGACGGAAAAGGGAATAATTAGGCAAACGTAGATTTTGCCTCCATTGACAAACCCATAAAATCGAAGTTAATAAGAAAGGACTTAAAAAGTAAATTTCAACTCATTCATATTAAAACAGAAACTTAAAAAAAAAATACTTAATATTGTTTGCAACGTGACGATTACGAACTTATTTTTGTAGGCCAAGTTTATGCACGTCCAAATTCACCATTGCATAGTGTTTAATAGCCCCAAAAATAGTGTGCCAAATTTTCACAGAGAAAATGAATATACGTTTTTATCAATTAAAAATTAGAATTTTTGTTCTTTCGTAGGAAACAACAAGTACAACAGTATAATCAACAAGCATATAATCAGTATCAAGCCTCAGCACAAGCTTCACTAAAAACAACTTCGAATTCAGCGATAATTCAGGCACACTCAAATAAGTAAACAAAAGCGTTCAGCTTCTTTCATCGACATCCGAAGTAAAAACTGATCCCTCCCGATCGGTGGTCTTGTATTTATAGGGGCGCGTGAGAACTTTCTCGAAATATCCAGCCAACTGGCCAAGTAATAGAAACACCTCGAAATTTCTCGATTGCTTTAGGTGCTGCCACCTTTTTTCTAACCTGTATTATCACTGTTAACAAATAAAATAAAATAGAACTTTAAACGGATACGTCACTATTTACAACTATATACAGAAAATGTGTGTAAGAAAAATTGTCTAACAAAGAACAAAAATTAAACATCGTGTCCATGACTGTTTTTGTCCAGGTATTTAAGTCTTTACTGATTTATTCTCCATGAACTAAAACCATTTGCAACTATCCCGATAAAACTCAACGTGTCAAATTGACTTAGTTACATATTCTCGAAGTACCATCTCTCCATACAATGGCAACAATTTGATTTGATGCTTAAGGGGACTGTTAAGTCAAAAATAAAAATTCTTCAATTTTTGCTCAAAATTCATGAAATTTTTTGTGCAGTTCAATAGCAATTAGATAAAACACAACCCAAAATTTCAAAAATTTATATTGATTTTTTTTCAGGAAATTAAATTTTTATTGAAAAATTTAGCGTTTTTTCCGTAATTTTAAAAACACTCCTTGCGATTCAAATTTTGCAATCTGTCTCAATTTTTTTGTACAAGCTAATCAAATATATATTGACATAATTGTGCATGGGTTTTGAATTTGACTCATTGGTTAATTATTTAAAAGTAAAACTTTGGTACAACGGCAAAAAATGTCAACTTTTTAAATAGAAGCATTACGAAAATTGCTGTAAAACAATAAAAAAATACCAGATTCCAAAATCCATGCACAATTGTGTTCAAAATAGTATAGTAAACAAGATCTCCAAGTTTAAAAAAAATACATCCACTTTTGAATCGCAAGGAAGAAATCGAATACCCTAAAAATCTTAAAATACACATGAAGAGAAAAATGCAATTTAAGAAAATGAAAAACAGGCGATTTCCGATATGCGCGCTTACAAAAACTCAAATAATATTCTTAATTCTTCTCGGATCAGCAAAAGTAAGGTATCTACTGAAAGCTAGAATTTCAGGTTATTTTTTCCCCCTAAAATATAAAAATCGAAAATTTTGAAATTTTTGCCTTAACAGTCCCCTTAATTTGTTTCTTTCAGGTAAATATTATTAAAAAAAAATGTAGTATATAATGTAAAAATAATTTAGTAGGAATAGTAACACTAAGTTATGGTTGCTTTGAAAATATTGTCAGAAAAACATTGCTATGAACCGTAAGTAAAAGTTTTACGAGTACTTTGATTTTAATTTTTAAAATGGCTTGCGTATGGTTAAATTAAAAACCCGGGAACTGAAGAAGCCAACAAAATTCAAAATGTTACGAAGATTTAAACTAAAATAAGGCTTTAATTAATTATAGCATGCAATATTAAAAAACTAGGGGTGTGGAACATCGCACAACTTTCAATTACACTATATTACTGATGTGTCATTTATCGATTTTATATTTTCATCATTTGCTTAGAAAAAATGGCCAGTTTGGCGAGAATTCTTATATGGGTCTTTAAAAAAAAAATTATATTTCGACAAAATAGTGTTTTTGGCGAAATACTTTTCAAAAATTCCTATATTATCCTTTGTTATAAGTGAAACTGAGGAGAGGGAGAAAAACGATCGTTGATGAGCTATGTTCAAGCAAAGAGGACTCTGTGTTGAAGCCATTCGTTTTTCAACTTTTTACGCCATTAAAGCATCTTTACGGGAATTTTGAGATGTGGGGATGTTTAGAACACCTTAAGAAGCATTAGCACAGCGATTTTTATCAAAATCATTAGAGCCGTTTTTTAGCAATCATTGAAAAACATGACTTTTTTAATGGTAGCTACCTCATGCACGATTTTGACGAAAACCTTAATGGTAGGTCCTTGGGCCAACACCAACCTGCTCACCAAATTTGAACATCGTAGGTCAATTTGTTCGGGAGTTATGCTGACCACATGCACAGACATTTTTTCTAGATCACATTTTTGAGATCAGGATGTTCCAAAAAGTTTTATAAAAACAAAAAAATTGATTTTTTTTTTACCGAATCCTATACATGCATTACCCTATGTATTATATATGGGTAATTGAAACTAAAAATATATTTTAATTACGTCAGGTAAACAATAAACGTGCACAGAAATACAACTGTAAACTTAACGAGTTTCATACCTTAACAATGCAAATTCAAGTTAAAACTTCAAATATCGAATCATAACGATATTATTATTTCCCCTTTATTCGTCCTAACTCAAAACCGTCCAATTCTGATTACTGTGTACCTCGTTAGCATAAACTACAACTTCAACTCCCAATCTCAAGCGAACACAGATTTCAAAACGGATCCCGCCGGTCGTTTTAATTAGCATAATTAACAACGGCGAAATGACAAAAGCCAACAATCTCACGTAATCTATTCACCTTTTCCTTCCTCACTCCCCCCAGAACTTTATTACTAACGGAAAAGAATTTAAAGAGACTTGAGTTAAATAAATCAGCCTTTCCAGTATATTCCAAAACGAATCACATAATCACATTCCCCCCCCCCCCACACTTCAAATTCTTTCTATAACCCCCTCCTCTTTTGTTAAGAAAAGAGAATTATCATCTTTCTGGAATCTTTTATTTAGTGAAACGTCAGGTTCATCTTGAAAAGTTCAAAATCCAAATATAAATCGGAATAAGGTTAGCTAATAGAAAAGATGTTTTGGCTCATAACTTTGAATGGAAACGTGTCACTAAAAGACCAACAACAAAATACAATTATTCATTGTGAGACCAACAACAAAATACAATTATTCATTGTGAAACCAACAACAAAATACAATTATTTATTGTGAGAACAACAACAAAATAAAAATACTAAATGAGAGACAACAGCAAAATACAATTACTGGTTGCGAGACCAACAACGAAATACAATTGCTGGTTGCGAGTCTAACAACAAAATACTTCGATTGGTTGCGGGACCAACAACAAAATGCAATTACTGGTTGGGAAACCAACCCATAAAATACAATACCTGGTTGCGATACCAACAAAATACAATTCCTGGTTGTAAAATCAACCCAAAAATGCAATATAATATATACCAATATACAATATATACCGTCAACAAAATACAATTCCTGGTTGCGAGACAAACAATAAAATACAATTCCTGGTTGCGAGACCAACAAAATTCAAATTACTGGTTGCTAGACCAACAACAAAATACAATTAATGGATGTGAAACCAACCCAAAAATACAATTACTGGTTGTGACACCAACAACAAAATACAATTACTGGTTGTGAAATAAGCAAAAAATACAACTCCTGGTTGCGAGAAACAATAAAATACAATTCCTGGTTGTGTGACCAACAACAAAATACAATTACTGGTTGTGAAACCAACCCAAGAAATATAATTCCAGGTTGCGAGACAAACAATAAAGTGCATTTCCTGGTTACGAGACCAACCAAATACAATTCCTGGTTGCCTAGACAAATAATAAAATACAATTCCTGGTTGCGAGACCAATAAGAAAATACAATTACTGGTGGCGAAACCAACAAAATTCAAATTACTGGTTGCTAGACCAACAGCAAAATACAATTACTGAATGTGAAACCAACCCAAAAATAAAATTACTGGTTGCGACACCAACAACAAAATACAATTACTGGTTATGAAACCAACCCAAAAAATACAAATCTAGGTTGCGAGACAAACAAGTGCAATTCCTGGTTACGAGATCAACCAAATACAATTCCTGGTGCTAGACAGATAATAAAATACAATTCCTGGTTGCGAGACCAACAACACAATACAATTACTGATTGTGAAATCAACCCAAAAAATACAATTCCTGGTTGCGAGACCAACGACAAAATACAATTCCTGGTTGTGAGACCAACAAAATGCAATTACTGGTAAAGGCAATTCATAACTTGCGAATTCGGAATAAAATAATTGCGTGATTTCAGTTCTATGTTGTTCAGAGTTGTGATTGGTCAAAAAATTAATCACGTAAAAACATTTCTACAACAGTTACCCTGATCACACTCACGCTGCAAGTTAAATTCTAACCAATCATTGTCGAAACAATACCCTGTTGTCAAAATAGTTTTTCAAAGCTCCAATATTCCCAATCGTCCACTGTGATAAATCTTGAATATTATATTTTATTTGCTTTTGGTTGCTGTCGCTAGAATAAGTTACATTTAATAAATTCTAGGCGTTAAAATGACATTGCTATACATTAATTTTTCAAAAGAATATTGAAACTTCCAGCTTCGCATAACATTAATCTTAGAAGAGTAACCCTTATCTCTGACTGACTCCCTCACTCAAAGTTAAATTTTAACCGGTTATTGTTGAAACTCTTTCCAAAATTGTTTTTTATCAGAATAAACAAAAGATGATTGGATACTGAATGCATATATTCCTTATAAGGCGAGGTCCAGTCAATTCAACGCTGCGTTGTGTAGTAAAGCTATAAGTGAAAGAATTTTAATCGATCATTGTTGAAACTTTTTACTGTTTCCAAAATTGTTTTTTATCAGAATAAACAAAAGAGGATTGGACACTGAATGCATATATTCCTTATAAGGCGAGGTCCAGTCAATTCAACGCTGCGTTGTGTAGTTACGCTATAAGTGCAATAATTTTAATCGATCATTGCTGAAACTCTTTCCTGTTGCCAAAATTGTTTTGATCACAAAAAATAAAATATATTTAGAGGTGAATGTATAAATTCCCGTTCATATTTAGTAAATAAAATTTGAAACATACTTTGACGTACATTCTGGTGTAGGTTGTTGTTGTTATCTGTAATTGTTGCTGTAATTGTTTTTTATCAGAATAAACAAAAGATAATTAAACACTCAATGTATACATTCATTATAAAGCGAGGTCCAGTAAATTCAACTCTGCGTTGTGTAGTAACGCTATAAGTGAAAGAATTTTAATCGATCATTGCTGAAACTCTTTCCTGTAGCCAAAATTATTTTTATCACAATAAATAAAATATATTTAGATGTGAATGTATAAATTCCCGTTCATTTTTAGTAAATAAATTTTGAAACGTACTTTGACGCACATTATGCTGTAGGGAATGTTTTTATTGTTTAAAATTGAATGCAAACTCCAAGCACACTCTGAAAACAGAATCGACACTATGTTAATGAATATAAATTTTTTCAATGGATTTATTTAAAAAAAAGCTCTGAGGTTTTAATATTAAAAGTTGGACTTTTTTAGAACCGAAAGATAATCGATTTGGTTGATGACTCTCAATCTCTTAACTCTCATATCTATTATAGAGCTTATTCTGTTGTCAGAGAAGATCCAAATGATGCGCTCGATTTCCCTGTAGCATTCATGCGCAATGTACAATAGTTTTTCAATAGGTTCTTTATTAAAAAAAAAAAAATGTTGTCAAAAAAAATAAAAATTATCACTTCATATATATTTATGAGCAATAATTTTCATTTGCATAATACTGAAAAAAAAAAATAATTTTTCATAAATATATTAAATTAAACTTTATATATTAAACCAAACTGTTATATTCATTATTTTTCCAACGGGTGCCTTAGGCATCTTACAACTTTCTATTTATAAACATAATATTAAGGTCTGAAACTGCTCATGACCAATTACTGCAACCAAAGCAACAAACAAAGACAATCTAACTTTACGTGAAACAACTTTTATGACTGTTTTAAAGTCCCCATAACTCGTCATTCATAACACGACAAAACTAGCTTCCATTATATAATTGTCAAGTGTGTGCTAGTGTTATAATTGCATCATAAGGGTAAAAATTAGATAAGTAAAATAATAAAGATTTTGCCAATTATACTTTTAATATATTTAATAATTTGAGTTACATGACTATAAGTAAGGGGTTTCTATTATATGTTAATAATAGCAGGGAGAAGTTTCATTTATTAAACCTAACAAAATTGTACAAGTTTGGTAACTATTATATGTTAATAATAACAGGGAGAAGTTTCAGTCATTAAACCTAACAAAATTGTACACGTTTGGTAACTATTATATTTTAATAATAACTGGGAGAAGTTTCAGTTATTAAACTTAACAAAATTGTACACGTTCGGTAACTAGACCTAATGAAAAATAAAACCAAGTGTAGAAACTACATTTCAGTGACAGTGACTGCCAATATCTATTTTGTTTGTGAAGACATTAAAGTGAAATGGATTGATCTCTTTTACATTATGCCCCATACTAAAATCCCACTGTCACAGTTTCTGTACATTCCTCTAATCCTGTCGACGGCGTTATGGAGAGGTGCAGTTCGTCAGTTTCCCTCAGTCCGCCTAAACAGCTTGTCCAGACGGATTCCCAGTTCCTCACGCAACTGGAACATTGTACTTAAAGGTCCCGGCGCTGATTCGAGACAAACCGGACCTCCCGAAGAAGCCAGGCACTTCGAACTTTTGGTAGCCACCAAAACGATCATCAACGGTCGACTGAATAATACGTAAGTACCATAATGTCTTCATTATTGACTAATAGTTGCTTGAAAATACGACGATTAACTGACGATTAAGGGACGATTAATTGCTTGCGAATCTATCCAATCAAATGGACATTTTCCAAATGACGTCACGCGCCCATAACCAATAATTGCTCACCAGTAATTCAGCTGATTTATGATATTAAATCTCAATAACAACGAATACTTTTGACGCTGCTATCCCAGCTATACCACAGCCTTAGACTTTTGTGTTTAGAAAATACTTTTACTGGAAATAGTTTCCTTGGGGTTTTATTTCTTAAGGCAACAGTCAGATTGAATGCAAAACAGCTTATTGGAGAAAAGTTTAAGCTCGAGGACTTTGAGAACTTCTTAAAAGATGATTCTTTTAATGCCGCCAAGCACGGAATGTTGGCGACAGCCTCAAGTTTGTCTTTTCGAACAATTCGTATCGACGACAGTTAGCATAAATTTATCGCGAGTCAATTTATTTGGTGAATCTGCATTTTTTATTATTTTGCATAAAACTTTAGAAGACTTTAGTGGAAAAATGTCTTAGTTCTGAAGTTCAAAATAAATTTAGGCCGAGGGACGTGAATGATTGGTTACTTTTCTAGAAATTTGGGTAATGAGTCTTATTCCATTGGAATACTATGAGGTAAGTAGTTCTTAATCGGATTATTAATACTATAAATACATTTTAGAATTAATTTAAGTAGCTAGAAGTTAATTAATTCGTGAACATTTTTTAATGGGACGCTGCTGATATAACAGGTTGGTTGGTTGTTTTCAGATTGTCTGGCACCGTCAGCAACACGAGGGCTATAATAATGCGCCGAAACATTCGTCATTAAACAAGCCAACATACATTTACAAACATCCATGCCTAACACGGGACTCGGAACCCGCAACCTCGCGGTCTAGAAGCTAGCGCTCTAACCACTATACTGTTTGGTCGGCTTATGAAACGTTCGTAGGCTACGACTATGACCGACACCATAGATAACTAAACTTAAACCGGTGTTACTCTGTAACCAATCATTTGATTTATAAACTTCGAACAACTCATAGACTACGGTTATGAAACGTTCGTAGGCGTTGCATCATTGTTATCTAAACCTTGAAATCTTTTTTATCTGAAAGGTTCCGTCATTAATGTACAATACAAAACTTGTAGCAGAAGATTTACAGGCCGTTTTCAGTGTGAACCTTGTTGGTTGGTTGTTTTCAGATTATCTGGAGCCATCAGCAACACGAGGAGGGCTATAATGCGCCGAAACACTCGTCATTAAACAAGCCAACATACATTTACAAACACCCATGCCTAACACGGGACTCGGAACCCGCAACCTCGCGGTCTAGAAGCTAGCGCTCTAACCATTATATCGTTTGGTCGGCTATAGTGTAATTGAAAGTTGTGCGATGTTCCACACCTTTAATCTTTTTCGTTTTTTGTTTTGTTTTTTGTCTTGATAAATAACTAAAAGCTTTTCTATTATGGCGAATAAAAATCCGCATTCTTAGAAATCATTATCCGAAAAATAAACACTAAATTGGACTTCAACTGTTTGTTTATTTGCTTTTGTATATTAAAACCGTTACTCTCTAAAAAGGAAAATACTCTTATAGTAGCAAGCAATTCTCAGACGCGGCCATAAAATATTCAGTATCTAATTAAGTGGAAAATGCGCGTTGAGAATTTTCCTGGCCCGCAAGGGAAATAAACAAAATTTCTAGGTTATTTATTTTCCAGCATTCTCCCAAATCAAAACGAAACGGTAAATTTTAATTCCGAAGACCTTTTAAGGTTTTTAAACCGCGGTTTGTTGGCTTGAGCAGCTTTTCCTATCCATGCAATTTTAATGTATTGTCGTTCTCTTTTCTCTCTGGCTGTGTGACTTACTTTGCAGGGAATTCGGTAAGGAAGGTAATCAAGAAAAGTGGCGGTCATAGATGCCGTATGGTGCACCAAATTATTCATTGGGAATCTCTTTAAGAGTTAAATGTCGCGATCCAAAGCGACTTCGACAAACGCGTTTGAAATGTCGGGTGTTTTCGATGTTGTGGAGAAAGCAATTTCGTTTTTTTTTTTTTTGTGATAAGGTTTCAAAAGAAATGTCTTGTTTACAATTTCTGGTGGATGGTCTCTTTCTTTTGTTTTTGTCTTCCCCGTTGTACCTAATCAAAATTGATAAATAATGTATCAATTTAATGAATAAGACTGAATAGTTTATTTAGAGTTGCAAATTAGATTTTTTGTTTGAAAATCAAAATTTAAGACTATTTTAATATTGCCTTTAATAGTATTTTAACATGAAAGAGGTTGGTTGGTTGTATTCAGATTATCTGGCGCCGTCAGCAACACGAGGGCTATAATGCGCCGAAACATTTCGTCATTTAACAAACCAACATACATTTACAAACACCCATGCCTACACGGGACTCGAACCCGCAACCTCGCGGTCTAGAAGCCAGCACGCTAACCACTATACCGTTTGGTCAACATGAAAGAGGACTCTATGCAAAAGGGACTTTATATAGAGGGATTTTATGTATGGGGGGGGGGATAACTATGTGTGGGATCTGTTCATAGGTTGTTTTTTTTTTCAGATTATCAGGCTCCGTCAGCAACAGGAGGGCTATAATAATGCGCCGAAACATTCGTCATTAGACAAGCCAACATATATTTACAAACACCCATGCCTAACACGGGACTCGGAACCCGCGACCTCGAGGTCTAGAAGCTAGCACGCTAACCACTATACCGTTCGGTCGGCTTTTTCATGTTGGGAATTTGAAGTATGTGCATTTTTTTTAATGAAAAACCACTAACGCCAAGTTTGAAATTTTATTTCTGTTCAACTATAGCACCTAAAGATAAAAGCAAGGTGTGAAATTGTTTATAATATATTGGTAAGCAACTTCAAATTTTTCTTCCGTGTTCGTTAAAATATTGAGTCGCGAAGAGCATTTTAAAAAAAAAGTTAAAATTTCGAAATATTTTAAATACATTTTTCTCAGCAATTTACTATCTATTTCTTATTATCCTCTCAAATTTTTTTGTTGCGTTATAAGTCACATCTTCTATGTTGTGTGCCAAATTTTATTTAATTCTAGGCAAAACTAAAGAATTTTTTGAAAAGTGTTCCTTGTCCCCTCAATACAAAATGGTCTGTATGATGAATGATACAGGAAACTAAATAATTCATACATCCTACTAAAATCATCGATATAAATAAACAACTGGATAGACTACTCCATTGTCAGTGCAAAGAGCAAAACGCGCTGGGGATTGCGAAGCTGGTGGGAAGATTAACCAATCACAGTTCACTTTTATAGTTGGATGGAAATGCGAAAAACCTTGTAAAATGCTAGAGTATATATATTTTTTGCACATTATTACTAATTAAGGTGCACTATTGACATTTCTGCTGTGTACAACCCAAAATTTTATTTTCTATCCTCGGCAATCGGTATTTTTTATCCCACCAACTGTATCTGGCAACGGCTTCATTTTCCCAGCGTTAAGCAGTCTATCCAGTTGCTTATCCATATCGATGATTAAAGTAGTGTTGTACAAATTGTCTGTATATAGTGTAAATAGTGACATATTATTTTAAAATTCTATTATAATTAATTTTCTCTTATTTTATTTATTAACAGCGATTATACAGGTTAGAAAAAGGTGGCAACACCTAAAGCAATCGAGAAATTTCCAGATGTTTCTTTATCGACGAATTGGCTGGAAATTTCGAGAATGTACTCTCGCTCCAAGTATAAATAAGACTGGAGATCGGGAAAGTTTTCAGATTGACTTCGGACTTCGATGAAAGCTTATAGCTTTGTTTACCTATTGGAGTGAGCTTGTATAATCGCTGCATTCGAAGTTGTTTTTGCTGAAGCTTGTGTCGAAGCTTGAGAGTGACCGTTGCTTTTGAATAAATTTTGTGAGTTTTCTGAAGAGAGGATAAATATTTTTATACCGTAAAAAACAACAAAAAACTGAAAAAAGTCGATAATCCTCATATTCACAATGCAACTAAAAAAACTCAACTCCCCTCCCCCCCTCCTACCTCCCCTCAAGACAAATGTTAAATCCTACCTACTTTCAAAC
The DNA here is from genome assembly GCA_963978545.1 of Linyphia triangularis. NCBI lineage: Eukaryota > Metazoa > Arthropoda > Arachnida > Araneae > Linyphiidae > Linyphia > Linyphia triangularis. Next base: position 80,714,881 of record OZ021730.1, on the reverse strand, counting down.
AATTTACATCCCGATCATTTCTCCTGATTAAAACCCAGCAGCCAATCCCTATCGATTTACGAAGAAAACAAATCCCCCCCCCCCTCCTCGGTGAACAACAATGCAAAGCTCTCTCCCCCCCCCCCCCCCCCCCGAAACCCACCCAAGGAACAAAACAAATCTGGAGCCCGGTGAAGATCCGCACAACAATAAAACAACCGCCCCGAAAAGTTTCCATACCAAATGGAGCACCAAAGATCATTCTTTACTCGTGCTTGTCACGAGCACTTACGAGAGAAGAGCAAAGCTTTAAGTGGACTAAGGCTGAGGGATTAAAAAAGAAGCTGCACTCGTAACTCTTTTAGCATCCAGGCATTAGAAGCCAGATCTTGAAGTGGACTATTTGATGGTTGTCACTGACAAATATATGTTTGATTGAAGTGAGAGTAGTCTCCTTATGCATTATACTTTAAAACTTTGTTTTCATGACAAAACGTTCGCCATTTGAGGATTTTTTTCTGTTGCCAAAATGACAGTTTAAATTTTGTTACTTATATTTTTGTTATTATCCATGATACTAATCCCATTTGAAAGGGTGTTTACCTTTGCATGGATTGTCATTTATCCCGTCGATCATTGGCGAACTTTTTTTATTAACGGTCGTCAAATTGACTTATTGAATTTTTCGACTTCGTTATTCTCTCTTAAATTCAAATATTTAAATTCAAAGCCTGAAACACATTCTCAGCAATAATGTCGGAATAAGAGATTTTTATATTTTGCAATATAGCAATAAAGTTTATTTTTAAGACACTTGAAGTTTAAAATGTATTTAAATAATGGAAACTAAATAAAACTGGGCAAGACGTGACCATGAAGGTGTAAGGGTACGATGTTTACACCCTCTTAACTTTTAAACGTTATAAAAAAAAAGAGAATTTCATACATTCAAAGATATGATGAAAAAAGAAACTAAATTACGTGGATAAATAACTGTTAAATAGCATTTTGTCAAGAAATTTGATAACTTATTTCGAAAAATGAAGATTTTCACTCCTAATAAACACAAAATTGAAGTTAATATAAATTCATTAATATTCATTAATATTCAATGAGCAATATTTATTTTTTCCTATAAATAATTTGTTTAGATTTGCAAAAAATTTTGGCAATGGGAAAGAAATTCAACAATTGGTGAATATTTTATCACCAACAAAAAGTTCGCCAACGGTAGACGGGATATTTCGTAAGTACCGTGAAAGGTTACGAAGTGCGTAATCAGTTTAAATAATAACGTTTTATTGATAAATATGGGGGCTTAATCCTAGTATACGTTACACGGTGGATTTGGCGACATTGGCGACAATTTATATGCTTTTTTTTTCACGGTATTTTTATGTATTTGTCATTTTCAGGTTACGATTGTCGATGTTTTTGCTTTTGTCAATTCGAGTAGACAATCGTAAAAACGTTATTTCGGTGTTGGCATCAGTTTGACAACAACCATCAGCATGTCATTTCGGCGTTGGCAACATTTTTCAAAATCACGCCAAGCGTGTAACGTATACTAGGATTTTACCAATATGGGTTTTAATCGAATCCATTGCACACAAATTAAACCTTTTTCAGTATCGATGTTATTTGTAAGCAATACAGTCCATCAATTATTATTATTATTATTTTGCAAAGAAATTGTCAAATAATGTCTAAACTGATAGGAACTGACACATTTCATAATATATCAATAAAGTTTATTTTTAAAACACTTGAAGTTTAAAATGTATTTAAATAATGGAAACTAAATCAAATTGGGCAAGACGTGACCATGAAGGTGTAAGGGTACGATGTTTACACCCTCTTAACTTTTAAACGTTATAAAAAAAAAGAATTTCATACATTCAAAGATATGATGAAAAAAGAAACTAAATTAAGTGGATAAATAACTGTTAAATAGCATTTTGTCAAAAAATTTGATAACTTATTTCGAAAAATTAAGATTTTCACTCCTAATAAACACAAAATTGAAGTTAATATAAAGGATTTAAAAATACTTCCAGGTGACTGTGGCCATTTTTTAGAAGAAAAAAAAACATGTAATTTATATTAGAAAATTAAGAAATATAATTTAGAAAACATGAAAAATGCAAACCCTTTTCCTGAAGCAGAAATTATAACAGAAACAGTTACGCAAATGACATCGATAAAACTTAGTAAAAAGAATCAACACTGTCCATAAAATAAAAACTAAAATGCAACTGATACAAGTAATAATAATTTATAAAACTACAAAAGCTGTACATTTTAACTAAGATAGAATATTAACGTACAAAAAAAAAAAAAAAAACTCAAGTGAAGCTAAAGATACAATTTTAAGTCAACGATAAATGTCATAAAAGAAAAATAATAAAAAAAAACCCTTAAAATGTGACCTTCGAAATCGGGATCGTCTTTATTGAGTTTATGGCAATGACGTCATTCTCACTTGAAAGGACTCTAAGGTCATTCGCATTCTTCCATATCTTATTATATTCCCATTGACAATAGGCGAAATTTTTGTCGGTGTTCTCTACGCGAACTATTTGATTGGCTTTATTTTTTGAATTTAAATTATTGTTTGATTTCTTTTTAAAGTTTAAAATATATCCTCAACAAAATTATGGGAGAACCACCGGGATTATTCTAACAAAGTTCTACACAACAAACCACAGTCTATGATGTATTTATGCACTGAATCGCGGGAATAATCATAATAAAAAATTATTTTCAATAAACAATTATTCATATTTGCAAAAGTTGGTAAGAAGGAAGAAATTCAATTATTGTCGAACCTTTCATCACGGATAAAAAAAAAATCGTCAAAGGTCGACGGGATAATACGTAAGTATCTCCATTTATGATTTTCGTATTGTAATTATTCTTATGAATGAATTAAAAATATTTCAATGGATTAATCTTATTTCAATGAAATACATTAAATTTAATATCTGTAATGAATGCTTTTTTACTAAAGTATTCATTTGTGATATTTCAAGAATGAAGTAGAGAGATATGCAAAATTAAGGTAACTCAAATGAATGCGTTTGGGAGAAGTTAAAGCCCTTATGATATTTTAAATCAATTCGCTTGAAAAATGAAACTAAGAAACGTGAGATAATAGCATATGTGAAAAAAATATTTTAATGAATTTGTAAAGAATAAGACACCATAATTCAAATGTAATAATTCATACGACATTATAACTGAATTTGTGAACAAAATTAAAATATGTTCATTTGTATAACAACTCGTGTGAAAAAAGTTTTAATTAATTTATAAATAAAAAGAAATGAAATTTCAAAGAGTTTAGTTTTTTAAAATTTTGGTACTTCAACTAATCAACAATTTTTTCAAACGAATTCATTTACAATATCATAAAGTTTTTATTTCACACAAATACATTAATATTTTAACGCATATTTTAACGAATTCTCGGGTATGAATTCATGACACTTAAATTAATGAATTCATATGATATGAAAATATACACTTTACATAATTGAATTCAAATTAATTAATAAATTATATTTTAAATAAATTCGAAGAATATAGCATTTATGGTCATATTAATAAAGCGCGTTAAAGATGCGTTTTAAATTATGATACTTAATTTAATGAATTTGTATGAAATAAATATAGACATTTCACTTACGTATATTAATAAATTATGACATTTTAAATCAATTCAAAGAATATAGAACTTCTGATATTTTAATACAGCTTTTTTATGGATGAAAAATAATATTTGAAATGAATAAATTCGCCTAAAAAAATAACTTCTGATACATTAAAAAACTATGAGTCTATTTCCTCTTTCACCAACCAACCTTAAAATCAAAGGTGCACTTACTTCTTTGTTCTTTGGCGAACTGGTGCTGCCCCCTGGCGGGCGATGAGTAATGCGATCCATTAACGGACTGTTTTCCGCTCAGGGACTTCTGGGATACGTCCGACATGAGCAGCGAATCAGCGGCGACCTTCGGGGAATCGTACTCTGCGAAAAGGAGAAGGGACAAGTTTTTGAAATATGACCTACTCTAAAGCAATTTTAGCAGGGAGGAATATAGGAGAGGTTTCTGGGGCTTTTTGGTATTCGACGAGGTGAAAGATAAGTCAGTGTTAGCGATGACGGTAATTAGTTTTCGGTACGGAGGTAATTCTTGCGTAATTAGAGGGGATAAATAGGTGAGGTGTAAGAAATGGACGTGATGTATGTAAATATTTTGCATAATGGGTATAAGTTTGGTTGTTATAATAACAAAGGATAATATAACCCATAAAAACATAGTTTTTTTTTAAAAAAAAAAAACCTTTATATGCATTGTCAAATTTTTATACTCATTAACACAGAGCCGATATCAAAAACATTTCTATCAGCGAAATGTGCGGCAAACTTTATTTATTAAAAAAATGAACCTGAATTTATGCTCTCACACCCACAAATGCCATTTATTTATTATAATTAAAGTAATTTTATAATTTATTTATTAAAAAAACAAAAATTGGCAACAGGAAAGAGTTTTAACAATGGTCGGTTCAATGCTAGTCAAAGCGCGATTGGATAACGGCAAGTTGGTTTATTAGTATTCCGTAAAAAGTGACCTTTTACTGACAGTAACAGCCCCAAAATTTGATAGAATGCATTTTCATCGACATCGAACCTATCTGTCAAATTTGGGCCGGATTGGATGACGTCAAGGGGGTTAATTAAGCCTTTACAGATCCCATCGACTAACATAATCAAAGTTATTATTAAGGATTTAAAAAACAAACATTTTCAAATGAATTCTTTTTATGCAGTGTCAATATTTTTTGATCCACTCCAACTTCTTTAGAAAATAATCTTTAACTTTGAAATGACATAACTAATGACAATAATTTTGAAATATAACACAGTCATAGAGAGAAATAAGAGACTGGTAGTAAGTGAGATCGACAGGTCGAGAATTTCAAAGTCACCGATTAGCAAAATTTATTGATGAGAATGAACTTGAAGGCAGATGTATATGGTTTGCCGATGAGGTGTATTTTCGTTTGAACTATAAATATTTAAAAAAAAATTACATTCTAGTTAATATATGTAATGAATGCATATGGATGAATGTATTCATTCGTGATATTTCAAGAATAAAGTAAAGAGAGATGTAAAGGCCTTTAACTTTTAGCATCTCTAAGAATTCAACTCGGTATACCTTTTATCATTTTATCATTTAGAACACAAATTTTCATACCAATTATAAAATGTTAAACTGTTGATAAACTATTCGTCAGAAGAGGAGGTCTTTATCTTTAAGGAGACGCATTACCCAAAAATTTATTTTCAGCAATTTTACCACTACAATTTAAACTGTAGTAATTTTACATTGTGTTGGCGTAATTCAACCCGCAAAAAATGTTTTGAATACATAATTTTTGATAAATTCATTTTTTTTTTTTAAATTTCAAATGTTTTTCGAAATGCTACTACTTCCACAATTTTAAGTATTTTTCGATGAAATTTTCACAATATATTCGTATTATAAGTGTTAACAATAATTAGTATGGATTTGAAGATGCAAGCTATGGAAAAGGTTTTATATATTTTTACACTAAAAACAGCAGAAAAACGATTTTTTTTTTTAACTTTATAATTTTTAAACTAAAATAATAATAATAATAATAAAAATAGCACACCATATTCCATACTAACTTTTGTTTGTCAGATGTATATAAATAGGCTATAAAAATTCCCTAATCCTAAATAAATTTAGAAAAAAGCCTCAGGGATTTAAATATCACACATACTGAAAAATAACGAACTAAGAAAAACAGTGTTAAAGATTTCTTTTTCAGCTTTGATAGTGTGAGATGTTTTAGATAATATAACTTTTTATCTATGTACGCATCCAAATGTACAAGTATAAAGGTTTGCACCACTATTCAGAAAGATATTCTCTACATTATGGGATAAAAAATTGAAAAATTTACATTTTCGTCATTTTTTATAGGTACCAAGCCCCCTCAACTCAGTATATATTTTACCATTTAGTAAATAAATTTTCATACCAATTACAAAATGTTAAACTGTAGATAAACTATTCGTCAGAAGCTAAGATTTTAGCATTTAAATGAGTACATCTTTTACCAATTAGGTTTTTGTATACAGAGAAAAAAATTTATCGTCTATAAAACAAACAAAAAACGCAGTTTATAAATATTATATAAGATTTATGGTTCACGAAAGAAACTTGAGACTTAATTTGAATGCATACTGGTTAAGGTATACGTATAGGCTTCAAATCGCAAAAATCGGGGAAGATTTGTAAGGCCGTAAAAAACAATAGCAAAATAAAAACAACACAAAAGAAGGAAACCCTATGATGGAGGAGCATACTAAAAAGGAAATATATAATAATTAGTATAATAATAAAAAAATTTTATATAAAAAATACTTTTTTAAAAGTTATTCTCAGATTGTAGTTTTTTCTATTTTGCATTTTATTCAAACAGTAATAACTCCAGTTTAAATAATAATTTTTGAAATTTGTTTTTTGCTATATAATCTGCATACATTGTTGAATGTTTTGATCCTCTAAATACTAAGTGATTTGTAAATAAATATATTTTTAATTGAATTTTAATGATAAGATACTGTGTAAAAAAACTTGGATTTTTCTATTAGATTCAGTTAAAGCAAGATATCACAAAATATACACACTGCAAAATTCTGTTAATAGAGTCAAAACATAGAGCAGGGTATTCCGCATTAATGAACACCAAAATTGTATCTGTGGGTTAATTATTAATCATTACCGTTCGAAATTAGCCTAATTAGTTGATTAAATGTTAATTAATTATTAAAATTGAAGAAATTTAAAAAAAATTCTAATTGGAAACAGTTTAACAAATGATGTACTTTTCAAGGTGCAAAGGTCTAATTTTTAAATTGAAAATTAAAAAAAAAAAAAATTTGAAACCTATACGCATATCTTAAACTGGTATATCTTTTACCAATTAGGTTTTTGTATACAGAGAGAAAAATGTATCTTCAATAGAACAAACAAAAAACACAGTTTATAAATATTATATAAGATTTACGGTTCAAGAAAGAAACTTTAGACTCAACTCGAATGCATACCGGTTAAAAGGAATTCAAATGTGGATTTAATTGGAACCCCCGTCACACTTCACTAAATTAACTTTATCCCCACAAACGGCGTTTCGATGATGAGTCTGCCTCGTCGTTGAAGTTCGCCATCTTCGCTATAGCATGACGATTTAATGAGTGGTCCTACATTTTGGGAATTTTGTCCTATAAGGCACGAACTCGCGCGCTTTCTCTCATCAAACGCTTTTCGGCCGAGATTATATTTCTTGGGGTTTCAAATGCCGAGAGTATGCGTTGCGTTTAGGGAAATGCTTGTGGACAAGAATTAAATTATAGGTATGTTTTGGGTCATTAATTAATGGGAATGTTTTATCAATGAGTATTTAATGAAGCCAATTAGTTTTTAAGTGATTTTGTTGCTTGAAACGAAATTTGTGGGGATGTGGTGGTTGTTTTTTTTGGAGGTTTTCAGAGAACTTTTTGAGAACTAGCAATTATTAGATTAATGGCAAGTATAAAATTAACAGTTAATGAGATGTGCTACGAGGCAACAAGTAATTGACTAACTCAATTACACGTCATTAGCTCTCGCACCACCCATATATAGGAACAACTCTGAATGTGAAAAATGCCAAACATAGAAAACGTAAGATCGTTCAAATTGTATATTCTAATTGCTCTCTTCCAATATTTAGTGGCCAAAAAGGGTAGAATGTTCCAAGCGAAGGATAATCAAATTTCCCACTTCTAATAGAGTCAGAACTTTGAAATTTGGTACAAATGTTAGAATAGACAAATTTAGAAAAGGTAAGATTTTACGGTAATATCAATTAACTATTTTTAATGAGTTGAAACGTTCCAAATGGTATATTCTAATTGCTCCCTTTTATTAATGTTATCATAACTCTTGAAAATTGACACAAATGTCAAGTATAAGCTATTCCGACCTCTATTAACAAATTTCATGGGAACAAAAAGGAGTCAAACGTTCCAAACGTAGGATATTCAAATTTCCCATTTCCAATAACTCTGAAATTTGGTACAAATGTCAGCAAAATCAAATATAAAAAAAAAAAAAAACTATTTCAATTTTTATAAACCAACTTCAGAGTTCCAACTTCAATGTTCCAAAGAAGAAATACTTTCCCGAGTTTTCAGATACTGTAAAGTTGAAAAAGGGCAGTTATTGTCAGTTACAGGCAGTTAAAGTTCAGATACTGTTTATAAAGTTTTTTAATTATTTTAGGCATTGATGTAAATTAAATTATTTTAGTTGAATTGTATTGAACAGTTTCTGGTAAATATATTCAACTGTTTCTACTAAGAAATTATTGATTATGAAATTATGATCATTACTAGGGCATCCTCCTAAAGCTACCGAATTCGAGAATATTTCAGAATAAAAAAACAAACATCGTTATTATTCACCGATTTCCCCAATTTCCCTTTGTGAACGGTTACCCTAAAATTGACTAAAACCCTTTTTTACCTTAATTAACTACTAAGAAGTTCAATTTGTTATAACTTACCTAAAAAATTAAGGGTAGTTGGTACCCACAAATTTATAAATAATCGATTTTGAGTTGATTACTGTTTATTAAAATTTAAATACTCCCCTATAAAAGGATACCTCATTTGTAATAATACCTCAATTAGAAGTATTTTTAAATAATTTTTTAAAGACAAAACTGGTAACTATTAGTGTTAGTAAAGTTTTCTTTAAAATGTGTTTTTACTCAAAACTACATTTTTCATTATTCATGTACCTTTTTCTCAGAAACTGCACTAGCTATCTTCCTAAAATTTTTACCACATATTCTATTAAATGTACCTGTATATACTGAAGTGAGATTTTGTTATTTTAAAAATATTTTTTGTTTCGGCAAAAAATCTTGCGATTTTTAACAAATTTGAGTCACTTTCACGAAAATTCATTTAAAAAAAAGCAAATGAATTTCAATCAAAAGCTCACTTCAGTAGAACAACAAGTACCTGCTAAATGGACTGACAAAATTAAACTTTTATGTCAATTACTTTCTAAGAAAAAGTTATATGAAATATGCCAAAATAGCATTATTGGGTATAGATGCTACCAATTCCACCTTAACTAACAACTAAAGAGTTAAATTTAGTATAACTTACCTAAAAAGTTAAAACCAGTAATACCACAATTAAACAAAACATTGTTCCCTTCGTGGAATAAATTAAGTCATGAAATTCGTCGGATACGTGTCAAAATTTTGGGAAACGTAATCTGTCATAGGTATTAAAAATTGCTAATCAACTCGGGGGATGTAATTAATTTTCCATTTCCCACTTACCAACGAAAATGCAAAGTGTCTGGAACAATTCTAGAGCTAAATGTAATTCCCCGAAGTAACATTAGCTTCGGTAACGCACGCCATTTCGCGGTTGGGCTTTTGGGTGGCTAAATACATTCGAAAGACTTAGCTTAGATCTCTGGAATTGTCGTGTGTCTTATGATTAATGGATTGGAACACAATTTATTAAAGATTTAGCACGTCGGAAAGAATCCCATTGTATTTTCTGATTTCGAAAACAAAATTATAAAAAGTAATAACACCATTTTTAATCCATGAGTGTAACTGGAATATAAATTACTTTCGAACTCAGTTTGAACATGCATCAAACCTCAACTTTTGTACCGGCTCGTTTCGACTTGAATTAGGTGGAAATGGTAGGTACTATAGCGAGAAACTAATGTCCTTGAAATATATCTCTAATTGAGCGTGGAATATTCTAAAGTTTAGATGCATTACCATATTTGGTAGCCTCTATTTTAAATATGCACACCTGATGGCTGTAGGTTGGTTGGTTGTATGGATTTTAATGGCACAAGAGCCAGGATTGGCTAAGCTGCGCCACTGATGGCTGTAGGATAACCATTCTGGCCTTGCATGGTAAAGGTGCCGGATTCGAATTCTGAGTTAGAGAGAGAGAGACAGATAGATAGATAGATTCTGGCCTTGCATGGTAAAGGTGCCGGTTGGTTGTTTTCAGATTATCTGGCGCCGTCAGCAACACGAGGGCTATAATGCGCCGAAACATTCGTCATTAGACAAGCCAACATACATTTAAAAAACACCCATGACTTACACGGGACTCGAACCCGCAACCTCGCGGTCTAGACACGCTTTAATAGAAAACCAAACTAAAAAAGTAGAAAATAATTTTAAATAAGTTTGAAATAAGAATAGAGTGATTAACAAGAAATATTTATTTTATCGTAAAAAAGCGTGGGGTGCTTGATGTCAATTGTTGTATATATATTGGTAAAAGTAGAGCCATTATTAAAATATCTTAAAAAGCACTCCACGCTTTTTTGCGATAAAATAAATATTTCTTGTTAATCACTCTATTCTTATTTCAAACTTATTTAAAATTATTTTCTACTTTTTTAGTTTGGTTTTCTATTAATGCGTGTTTTTTAGTTTTTTAAACTATTAATTATTTTCTACTTTTTAGTTTGGTTTTCTATTAAAGCGTGTTTTTTAGTTTTTTAAACTATTAATTATTTTCTACTTTTTAGTTTGGTTTTCTATTAAAGCGTGTTTTTTAGTTTTTTAAACTATTAATTATTTTCTACTTTTTAGTTTGGTTTTCTATTAAAGCGTGTTTTTTAGTTTTTTAAACTATTAATTATTTTAATATAAATCCTTTATAAACATCGCCAATTTTTATATTCATTAACAAAGCGCCGTTTCTGTTGGCAGCGTTTGATTGGTGTTGGCATCTTATTTTAAATATTAAAAACATCTCTATCAGCAAAATAGCCATAAAAGCCGCCTTTTAATGACAGTGACAGCCCCCAAAATTTGATCAAATGCAATGTCATCGACATCGAATCTATCTGACAAGTTTCAGCCCAATTGAATAAAGGCAAGTGGGTTAATTAGGCCTCACAGATTTGCCCTTCAGCGACAAACTTACACATAAATTCGTAGTTAATATATAATACATAATATAATTATGTTTTAATAATATATATAGTCCCCTTGCTAATACATGTAAATCATGCATTTTTTTATTCTTTATATTTTCACGCTCAATTTAGAAGATATTTCAGGGTTATTAGCGCCTCGCTACACTAAACTTCACCTTTACTTAACATCAAATGACGGTAGATTTTCACAGTGCACATAAGCAATTCATCCATTTTGGCCCCGTGAAGGGATGCTGGGAAGCTCAGTTCAGCATCCCTGTAGAGAACAAAAGGCTATAAGGTTTGGCAAGCATTATGCATTCACTCCGCCAAATTGGATGAATTGCCTATGTACACGGTGAGGATCTACCGTCTAAGTGATGTTAAGTCAAGGTGGAGTTGAGTATAGTATCGAACGTTTCCACCCGATTCTAGTTAAACCTAGACGGAACAAAGGTTAAAGTTCTTTTGTACGTAACACGTGTCAATAGGTTAATTTGTAAATATATATATAAAGAAAAAATATTTAAAAAAAAAAATATTAGTCATTTATTGCAAGGATTGCATATGTTGGCTCTAAAAGGTTGTTTCTAGGTTTATTTTAAAATTCGATCTTGATAATATTCAATTGGAAGACAACAATAATAAACAATTGGAAGATGACCAGTAGTTCAATTAGTCCTATTCAGATTTTCCCATCATAAATAAAAAAAATTCGAAGTCAATATGAATATGGACAACTTTTTTCTAAAAATTCTATGTATAAAATTTTTTTGTGGATTAAAAATTTAAAAAAATGTAACATATTTGCAATAATTTTTTAAAAAAATTGTTTCATTAATGTTTATTCACTAATGAAGATTCATTGCACTAGTGATAAAATTATTTTTAATTAAGTTTGAAACACATTTCTTACTGGAAATTAAAACCAAAGTATTGATACATGGATCCTACCAAAATGGAATGTGTACCTTAAATATTTTTAAAATTCTAGCATTTAGCATGAACAGCATAACAGCATTAAAAAAAAAAAAGTCAATTTTCCAAAAATAAAAATATTCTAAAATATCCAAACAAAAATTTTATTTTTTTATATTTAGGTAGGCTCCGTGCTGTGAAATGTTATCTAAATTATACAGCTAAAATTTAAAAATCGTTTCATTTGCTCGTAAGATATCGCAGTTGGAATACATTCATACCACAAGAAAAAGCAGATACACATAAATTGAGTTCAAAATTTTCGACAGAAATTTTTCATGCAAGTCGAAATAAAAAAAGCAATAAACTGATTTTCATACCCATTGAGATCTATCTTTACGAAACTGCATGTAATTAAAAAGGTATTTTTACTATAAGAAAGTTATTGGTATCATTTTAAAGAAAATTAATTGGAGAATATTTTAAGATTAAAAAAAAAAAAATCCATTATTTAGGTGAGTTTACGAGATTACCAACGTACATGTCTATCTTTTAAAAGGAGTGCGACCCGTAACTAATAGCATGATTTACTAAAATGTTTGAAGGTTCCAATAGGTTTCTGTTTTTACTTCCAATTACCCATATGTATACATAAGGCAGTGATTCTTAACCTTTTTTTGTCGCGGCACACTTTTTACGATTTCAAAATTTGGCGGCACACAAAGAAAAAGATAAGTTTAAAAGTTGTTTAATTTACCTACCTATAAATACACTGTAATACACCTATTATACACGGTGTAAAATAGTTTATGATAATAAGTTGGAATGTAAAATAAAATAATATAATATAATATGTACTACAAAAACAACACTACGTTTATTAAGGGATTAAATACAAATATACATTTCTAAAATTTGGCGGCACACTTTAAAAATTTGGCGGCACACAAAAGTGCCGCGGCACAGTGGTTGAGAATCACTGACATAAGGTAATAAAAGTATAATATTCGGTAAAAAAAATAGGTTTTTTTTTTGTTTTTTTGGCATTTCTCCATTTTTGGAACATCATGATTTCAAAAAAGTAGTGTAGAAAAAGTGTGTGTGTGTGTGTGTGTGTGTGTGTGTGTGTGTGTGTGTGTGTGTGTGTGTGTGTGTGTGTGTGTGTGTGTGTGTGTGTGTGTGTGTGTGTGTGTGTGTGTGTGTGTGTGTGTTAGCATAGCTCCCAAACAAATTGACCAACGATGTTCAAATTTGGTGTGTGGGTTGGGGATGGCACAGGAACGGACGTACCATTAAAGGTTTTCTTCAAAATCGTGCATGCGCGTAAGGCCTTTGAAAAAAATCATGTTTTTAAGTAATTGCAAAAAACGGCTCTAACGATTTGTGCAAAATCGCTGCGGTAAAAGATGGCCTCTAAAGGTGTTCTAAACATTCCCACCTCCGAAATTATCATAAAAATACGATAAAAAGCCTAAAAATTTGAAAAACGAGTGCATTTAACACAGAGCTCTCTGCCCTTGAGCATCGTCCATCGACGATTGATTTTCTTGCGTTTCACGCACAAGCAAGGACAACGTAATCTATATCCAATAAAACCACCAATTTTGTCATTTTGGCGCTTTTTTTTTTCTTCTCACATAAAAATGATTGCTAAAAATATCGCCAAATCGGCCTTTTTTATTTAAATGAGTAAAAATAAGAAAATGGTAAGTAACACCATGTTAAATTTTACTTGAAAGTTGTGCGATGTTCCACACCTCTAGTTTTCTTCATGTAAATAGGCGTTGATATTGTCACCTTTAAAAACTTGCAAACTCTCTAAATATCCATTATTTACAACCTACTGTACAATAACCATATAAAACCAGACACTTCCCACCACCACCACAAACTTCATTTCCATACTAAAACACAACTATCTTCATATTCACCGGGTGATGAAAAGAAAATTGCTCTCATTTAAAACACGACACAAGTTTGGTTACAGGACTTCTTTTTTTTTTTTTTTTTTTTTTTTTGAGGATGGAATAAAGAAGATTTCTCCAGCAACGAAGTGAAGAGAAGAAGAAAAAAAAATGTCCCCCCCTCAAATAAAATACTCTCGAAGAAGATTGCATACTTGCGGTAAGTGGACGGGATATAGGATGCGATGTACTACTGAGGGGGTCACGCAATTGCACAGAACTTGTTTTTTTTTATATATATATTTTCTTACTTCGAATAATAACAAGAAATACTTTGGGCTATCTATGAGTCTTCGGGCTTGGAGGAAAGAAAAATAACTAGTGTCCGTGCTAGTTATCCCGTTTTAGTTTTTTTTAGTACCGCGGAAACACGCATAAGAGAAATGCTTCGAGAAAAGATTTTAGTTGATGGGAGTTGTTATATATGATACAAAAATAAGTGTATCTTTCTGCGTTTTTTTTTTTTTAAGGGGAATCATATTTACGGACGTACTTAAAAAGTACTTAAACGTTCTTGAAACAAGTTGGATTTGCGGCAGTAACCGTCACTAAAAAAGTTGTCTTATGCGCAGATTTTTATTGCGATACATCAATTATAAGAACTTGGCATTAACAGTTTGGCAACATTTGATGACAGCAATTTCCCATCTGGTGATATTTTGAGGCCAATCCAAATCCTGCTAACTATAAGTTGTTGTTTTTTTACAAACTAATGTTACACTGAGTCTGCGATTTTTATATTTTAAAGTTTTTTTTTTTTTTTTTTTTTGGGCGGGGGGGGGGGCAATCTTATACAAGCGTACTATAAAAAAAAATTTAAAAAAAGATGGATTGTGGCTTGCACTGTCACTAAACAGCCTCTTCTACTGGTTTTGTAGTTGTTGTTGTTTATCCTCAATAGATCTGACATTTGTCAAATCAATTCCAGAAGGTTGTTGACAGCCAGAAAATCGATGACAATAAGGGTTGGTTGTTTTCAGATCATCTGGCTCCGTCAGCAACACGAGGGCTATAATGCGCCGAAACATTCGTCATTAGACAAGCCAACATACATTTACAAACACCCATGCCTTACAGGGGACTCGGAACCCGCAACCTCGTGGTCTAGAAGCTAACACGCTAACCACTATACCGTTTGGTCGGCGATGACAATAAGGGAATCTGATGTTAAGACCACCCTGGAAAGTCCGACGCAATTCAGAATGTGATCCGGTGAGGCTGGACGGTCACAGCATTTTTTACAATTGGGGTAAATTTTTGTGCCATGTTCGAATGACAGACATTTTAGGTGGCAACTTGAGAGTCTGGCTAAAGCAGTCTGGAACCCTCAATCGCAGTTGATTTTCAGAAGAGTGCCAGGAGGTGTTCCGGAGTACCATTGACGCATACTGGTTTTTATTAAGATACATCAGCTCCAGAAATTAATCATTAACTGGCAACATTTAATGACTGAAATTTTGCTTCTGTTAATTTTGATATGCCGACGAAAATTCCGCTAATTTAAAGATTTTTAAAAACAAATATTTCGCTGAGTCTGCGATATTGTATAAAGCAAATTCGGATTTTTGGGCAATCTTATGCTTATTTTTTACTTAAAAAGTACTTATACATACTTAAAACAAGTTAGATTGTGGCAAGCACAGTGACTAATAAGCCTCTTCTACTAGTTTTATAACAATACATCAGAGCAACAAGGCCAAGCATTGATTGTTTGGCATCATTTAACCCTTTGCACTCCAGTGGCGCCTCTCAGGCGCCACACGATTGGATGCCAAACCACGAGAGGACAATTAGGTGTGATGCGGAAATTCGATGCAAGGCCAATGACTGTGTTTAGTTTCTATGAAGCAAATCCATAAACACCAGCCGAACCTAAAATGTCTCAAGTTGCTGATTCCTAAGAGCGAAAAAGACCTGGAGTGCAAAGGGCTAAAGAATGAAATTTCCACTCAGGCTATTTGTGTATGTCAATGAAAATTCTGCTAATTTAAAGTATTTTTTTACAAACAAATGTTACACCAAGTTCACGATTTTATATAACCTTTTTTTTTTTTATTTGGTTTTTTGTTATCTTATATTTTCGTGCTTAAAAAGAATGCATACATACTTAAAACAAGTTTGATCGTGGCTTGCACTGTCACTAAAAAGCCTCTTCTACAGGTTTTATTACGATACATAGGATCTAGAAATCAAGCATTAACAGTTTGGCTATGATTATTAACTGAAATTTTCCCCTATCAATTTTGGTGACATATGATAACGAAATCCTGCTAATTTAAAAAAAAAAATTTAAAAACGTATGTTTCACCAAGTTGGTGAGCTTAGTGACATAGATGATAGTAAATAACAAGATGTTGAAGTCCTATAAAATTATGCCGATCAAACGGTATAGTGGTTAGCGTGCTAGCTTCACTGTTAAAAATTTGGTTCCACCCTGCACCAAAATTTGGTGCCCATTTAGCTGCCACCAACATTTGGTGCTTAGTTTCACGAAATAATGGTGCTACCTCGGACACCATATTATGGTGATAGGTTGCACCGAAATTCGCGTTTTCGCTACACCACTTTATGGTGCATGGTTGCACCAAGATTCCCGTTTTCGCTACCCCATTTTATGGTGCATGGTTGCACCAAAATTAGTGTTTTCGCTACTCCATTTTATGGTGCATGGTTGCACCAAGATTACCGTTTTCGCTACCCCATTTTATGGTGCATGGTTGCACCAAAATTAGTGTTTTCGCTACTCCATTTTATGGTGAAACGTTGAACCAATATTTGCGTTTTTGTTATACCATTTTATGGTGATAGTTTAAACCCCCTTTTATATTTTTTGTACCGCATTTTGAAGTTAAGGATGAATCAATATTTATGATTTCTGTCCTCAACTTAAAGGTGCATTAAATGTTGAATAATGCGTTTTTCCCCCTCCCCTTCCCCCCCCTGCTTGTTATAGCTGTGGATAGAATATATATTTTTAAATTAAATATTGTTTGTATTAAATAATTTTTTTTGTTTTAAATTATTACTTTTTCATATATTATATAGTTTTATAAATAATATTTTGTATATAAATTATTTTAATGTATTATAAATAAAAAATAGTTATCATTTCAACATTCAATGAGGATATAACTGCATGGGTTCTTCAGCTAGGGCAATGAAGTAGTATAATCATGCATTAATTAAAAATATATCCATTTGGAAACAACAAATATTAAAGTAATTTTTTTTTTCAACAAATAAAATATCCACATATTAAGTAGAAAATATAATTAAAAAAAAATTCTATTTCTAATAAGCATTACTATTTATTTAAAAACTGAATACCTTTATTTATTGTTACCAACAATAACCCTTTTAAATAATTAAAATTATGATCAGATCAACAATTCTCATATTTTAGCAAACTATTTTTATAGCCCTGTATATTTCACACAGAATACTTGAACAGGAAAACATTGTTTACTTATTTAATCAGATCTCAAATGCAATAAAAATGAGTCATGACACCCTCAATTTCATATATATATTCAAATTTAAATAGCAGCTTCACATTATAAATGAAAATACAAAATCAAAATATTTTATTAATTGCTCATTACAAAAAAGCAAACTGAACAGATGTAATTACAAAACATTTTATGAATAACAATACAGTTGGTAAAATTAGCATCCCACTTTCTACACAACAACTTGTGTTAAGGAAACCACAGCTTCAGAATACCATTATATTTTGCCCTGTTGGACATGTGTATCTAAATTATACTATCAAACAAATTCTGTTTAAATATATTTGTAAAAAAGTAATATATTATAAACATACATTTTTAATACAGAAGAGACAGTACTTTTCCCTTAAAGGGTGCTATTGGCAAAAAATATCCAAGTACAGTACGGATTCTGCGTTAAGAACTGTTTACGTAAAACCAAGCCAAATCATGGCAACCATAGGCAGTTAACTTATTAAAAAATGGCAGCTGCTGCCATTTATTGGCAAAAATTATCTTGGCGCAGAATCCGTACCACACTTGGATTTTGCCAATGGCCTCCTTTAACGGAAAAGTACTGAAGAGGCTTTTTAAAACATTTAGTTGATTAAAAGTCTGTAACTGAGCACTAAATCAACTTATTACTTTGCAGATTATATTTTTTATCATATTACAGCAACCTTTCATTATGCAATGGTATCATGTAGCTTAAAATAGAATATATTTAAAAAAAAATTATTTAAAGTCACCTTCAGAGGAAGTCATTTTACTGTTATTTGTACTAAATGCAAGTTTTTCATGTTGAAATAGGGGAATTCTTAATAAAGAATAATTAAAAAAAGCTGAGGGACAACCAATAATACCACAAACATACCGAAAAAGATAGCTCATGTTTATGTTTATTACGAGCAGGGTAGAAATGAAACTTTTGAAAGTCTACTTTATTTAGCACACAAAAACATTGTTTTTAATCAAGGTTCCCACACTTTTCATACAATAAGAAGCTATTAAACACCTTTAATATTTTTCATAAGAACTAACCTTAACTTGCATACATGAATTAAAAATCAAACCTGAACAAGATTTTGTATGATAATTAGCATAAACTATATTATTTAAAAATAAACAACACATTTGAAACCATTAATACCACAAACATATTGAAAATGAGTCAAATCTAGTTAGCTGTAATAAATAAGCTGGAATTTTAAATTACTATTAGAGAAAAATAAGAATTATTAAAGGTTTTTATAAATGAAAACTAAAAGTAAGGATTTCTTAAAGAGTAAGACCTAGTAGAAACATTGTTTATACATAAATTAAATATAAAACATGTACTAGATTATTTAAGGTTTTTTTAGAATAAAACTTGTAATAAGTTCTAGTCTTCTTGAACGGAGCATCAGGTTACTTATCCAGATCATATACGAACCACGTTCTGGTGCAGCATAGTCTTCAATTGTGTACTCATTTGACTTAGATCTATTCCTGCTGCTACAATGATAGGTTATCAAAATTTAATTGACTTTGAACGTGGCATTATAGTCAGCGCTTGAAAGATGGACATAGTATCTCCGAGGTGGTAAATAAACAGTACTGTGGTAAATAAACTGTACCGTGGTAAATAAACTGTACAGTGTGTATCTATTACCCGGTAAAACATCAAATCTCAGAGAAATCGATGCGGTTAGGAAAATACCTTGAAAGACAGGGACCATCAACAACTAAGGAGAATCCTTAAGCAAGATGGAAGTGCACCACTTCTACAAATTGCCACAAATTTCAATGCTGGGGCATCAACAAGTGTCAATGTGCAAACAGTTCAAAGAACCATCAATGATGTGAGGCGGAATCCCACACATGACGTTGTTGACTACATGACACAAGGATTTACGATACGCCTGGGCCCACCAATATCGCTATTGAACTGTTGATGACAAGAAACTGTTGCCTGGTCTGATGAGTCTCCTTTACAATTGTATTGGGCAGATGGACAAGCAGGGTTTGGAGACAACCTTATGAATCCAAGGTTCCTACATGTCTACAGGGAACTGTTTAACTTAGTGGAGCCTCTGCGATGATATGTGGCATATGCTGTTGGAGCGATATGTGACACATGATTAGTCTAGAGACGACTCTGACAGGTATGTAAGCATCTTCTCCCATCACCTGCACTTATTCATGTCCATGGCGCATTCGGCTGGACTTGGGCAATTCTAGCAGGACAATGGGACACTCCACATGCCACGAGTAGCTACAAACTGGCTCCAGGGACACTCTTTTGACTTTGGACATCTTCGTTGACCACCTAAACCCCCAGACAGGAATATTAGTATATCTGGGATGCCTTGCAACGTGATGATCAGAAGAGATCTCCACCACCTCGCACTCCTATGGATTTGTGAGCTGAGCTGAGCATCATCATCGGGAAACTGAAATATACAAAAGAGCATGATTAAGTCCCGAGTTTATTATTATTTTTATTATGTATAAAATTGTGTTTACTTTACTGCAATTTCATTGAAATATCACTGGTCGCTCTACACAGAATAATTTTTTTTGTTATTTAATCGATAACTATCCGAGACGATTTATTATTTATGCAATTTATTTCTCAATTAAACTCTATAGTCCGAAGGAGGGCTGCATGTTAAGGTACTCCATCGGACATCATTATAATTTTTTTTACAGAATGTGGAGAAAAGTTAGATTATGAGTCCACTGGTCTGCCGTGGCAAAAATGGCCGAAACTGGTCAAAAATCGATATGGAATGAGTTGAACTAAATCCGATTGCCAAATAATGAGCATTCTTTTTTTATTTTATAACCCTTAGTTCTTTAATTTTCAATTAAAGGCTGCAGACGGTTCAGATATCAGGCGACGGCTTACTTGTATCTTTTAAAAATGAATCAAGTACACAATATATATTATGTCCCTAATGACGTAACTGATGTTGCCAATTAAGCTCACTTTTGAAATATGCTAGTTTTCTGACCCAGAAATCAGAAATCATTTGCCTCCTTCATTGAAAATCAAAGTGCGTTGGCTGACCAGAAGAAAAAGTGAGTTAATATACTAGCAAGTTACGACATATTTGGCAGTCGGATTTAGTTCAAGTCATTAAATCGAGCAGTTTTGGCCATTTTTGCCACAGCAGACGAGGGGATTTACATTCTTCACATTCTATAAAAAATACAGAATGATGTTCGATGATGTACCTCAACATGCAGTCGTCTCTTAGTCTATTAGTGATACAGGTAGAATTGAAATAAAGGATATATAAAAAGACAATAAACCATGCATGAAAAAAATACATTTAAAATAGCATTAATTGAAAACGTATAATTTGAACGAAAAGGGCCTTAAACATTCTTTTTCAGAAAACATGTTTAGATGAAAATGCATTGAATTATTCGAGAAATTGATTAAATTGAACTTTTGAATATTTTGTATGATTAAACTTTCAACTGCAGTGGCATAAACTGTTACATAATTCATATGAGCGGCCTCTCAAACCATTCTTCCATAAGCGTGATTAAAAGTTGACGGAAAACTAATAAATATTATTTAAGTACTATTATTTATTTGAAAAGAGGAGGGACCATTGTTCACTTTCAAGGGTGGAAACATTTCATGAAAAATGACTCGGGTCTGAAACTGCATACAACAGTTAAAGCTTATAAACTTTAGGATAATGCTAATAATTATTGAATAAAATAATTTTTTATTCATACATATGTTATTTTTGTAGAAAGGGTGCAATATAAGTCAAAATTTATCATTTTGAGTAAAAAATCCGAGACTGCATGTACTTGAAGCTAGTTGAATGGCACAAGATTGTTTTCATATTAAATTCAAGCTGAAACAGACTTAAGCGTCCTTCCAGCCCATATAAACTATGATTATGTATACACTTTAACTTAAAAAAAAAAGAATTTTGGGTTGTGTCACTTTTGTAGCAAGAGTGCGATAAAACATCGCGAAATCAGAAATTTTAAGGTAATTTCACTGGTAATGCATTGCGGCGAATTTGTCAACATCACTTAAGCCTAACTGAACACAGGGCAAATCAGTTTCTGCATCGATAAATAATTTACAGTAAGCAAAAAACATTTACCATATATGTAAAATAAAGCATTTTACTTACCTTGATATTCGATTAATGATTTAAATACTCTGTGCTAGACATTGGCTTTCGGTCTTGATGCGGTTGTTGTCGATTTCAATCGGTTACGGTTGCGGTGATCCGAGGTTGCACCATATTTTCGTGCAACCTCCTCATCAGTATTTTTCGTTGATGGAAGTTGCACCACTTTTTGGTGCAACTGCCTACCAGCCATGAAATTGCACCAAAATTTGGTTCAACGTTGAACTGAATTTTTTAACAGTGTTCTAGACCGTGAGGTCGCGGGTTCGGGTCCCGTGTAAGGCATGGGTGTTTGTAAATGTATGTTGGCTTATCCAATGACGAATGCTTCGGCGCATTATAGCCCTTGTGTTGCTGACGGCGCCAGATAATCTGAAACCTATAGAACTACATTTTTCGAAATTGGAAATTTCGGTTAATTTAATATAAGTCTGCTATTTTTATTGAGGCTTTTATACTGATAAACGGAACATGTCTGTAGTATTCATAGTTAGACATATCAAATTACGGTATGGATTCTACATAAATACTACCTCAAAAGTACTAATTATGTTTGTTTTTTATTTGAATTGTATAGCTTTTCTTTATTGCTGCAATAAGCTTTAAAAAGAAAAAAAAAATTATATAAATTTTGATTTGTAAAATTTCGGTATTCTGCTTGGCCATGTCAAGCTACTAGTCCGAGAGGCGACTGCAATTTATGGATCTCATCGAACATCATTCTGAATTTTTTATAGAGATTGGAGAAAAGTGAGTAGATTACGAATCCATTGGTCTGCGGTGGCAAAAAAGGCCGAAACTGGTCAAAAATTGACTTGGAATGAGTTGAACAAGATCCGATTGCCAAATATGTCATAACTTGACAAAAAGAGAACAAACTTTTTCGTCTGGCAGCCCACTGCATTTTGATTTTCAAACAGAAAAAGCGCAAATGATTTCTAATCTCTGGTTCGGAAAATTTGTATCTTTTTAAAGTAAGCCAAATTGGCGACATCAGTTACGTCATCAGTGATGTAATGTTTATTGCCAACTTGGCTCCCTTTCAAATAGATGCAAGTAGATCGTCGCCAGATATCTGAATCGTCTGCAACCTTCTTAATTGAAAATTAAAAAGTGAGGATTACCAAATAAAAAAAAATGCTCATTATTTGGCAAGTTATGGCGTATTTGGCAATTGGATTTAGTTCAACTTATTAAGAGTCGATTTTTGACCAGTTTCAGCCATTTTTGCCACGGCAGACCAGTGGATTCATTATCTACTAATTTTTCTCCAATTTCTATAAAAAATTCAGAATGATGTTCGATGGTGTCCTAAAATTGCAGTCGCCTCTCAGTCTATTAACCCTTGTCAGTGTTCTTCAACCTGTGTTCCTCGGAACCCTATGGGTCCACTCAAACGCTTTAGGGGTTCCTCAAGTCAATGCAAAAACTAGAATGTTAACCTGCGTTTACAACTAGAAGTGTTGCATTAGTCGATTTCGGATAAAAATTAATGTAAGAATATCAGGAAATTTCCAAAAGCGAGGTAAAAGAATTGATGCCTTTCGTTACAACCCACCTCTGTAAGAAAGCGCTTTCCACATACGTCACTACAAAACCCTCGTATAGAAATCAACTTGATGCCGAATATGATATTCGTCTCCAATTAACACCATTTTAATCCAGATGTTGATAAATTGTGCAGTAATTAACTAGCACAAAGAAGTCATTGATATATTTTTTTTTTAAATATTTCATTTTGTTTTGCTTTTCTTTGTTTTCAATTACATATGTAAGTATAATACAAATACTTTATATTTCATGTGTAATATTCATCTTTTTGTTTTGAATAAATTTAAATTTTTTGAAAATATTTCATAACAAAGGTTGGAAAACGCTGCCCTATGTTAACGTATGAATACCATCGATATAGATAAACAACTGGATAGACTGCTCCATTGTCAATGCAAAGAGAAAAACGCGCCGGGGATTGCGAAGCTGGTGGGAAGATTAACCAATCACAGTTCACTTTTATAGTTGGATGGAAATGCGAAAAACCTTAGAAAATGCTAGAGTATATATATTTTTGCACATTATTTCCAATTAAGGTCTACTATTGACATTTCTGATGTGTACAACGCAAAATTTTATTTTCAATCCTCGGCAATATTTATTTTTTATCCCACCAACGGCATCTGGCAACGGCTTCATTTTCCCAGCGTTAAGCAGTCTATCCAGTTGTTTATCTATATCGATGATAAATACTTGAACTTAATATGATGAAAATAGTGGCATCTTTTGGTCACTAGAAGAGAATAACATAAACTGACACAAATAAAATTGCTTGTTTCGATACACTAAAAAAATTTACAAACAATTTAGTTTGAAACATCATTTGAAGTTCTAACTAATTTTTATAATCAACAAATATAGAGAGATTAAAATTTTAAAATCCATAATCTAAATATTCGACAATTTAAACAAATTTCGCATGCGTAGAAATCAAACCAACTTAAACATATATATATATATTTTTACTAAAGATGTTTGGCAAGAAATAAATATTAAGTTATGGATAGGATTCAGTTTTCTTTAATACAAGTTGCGAATTTTTTCTGTCCAGGGGAATGATGACATTAGGTTACAAAACATATTTTAAACTTCACCAAGAATTTTTTAATTTTTAAAATAACAACAGCAAAATCCGATTGAATCTCACTCCAGAGTTTCAGTTTTCCCGACTCAACAACAGCGAAATAACAAGCTTATCGTGTCTTTCCGAAAGATAAAAAAAGAATAGAGCTGCATTCACAGCAGCTCAAACCAAATCGTTAACAGAGAGAACTGGGCCGGACTCAAGCCTTTTATTGGTTGGCAACTCCTCTCAAATTCTAGAAATGTTCGGATAAACCATATATTTGCTATAACTTTGTAGTAGAGGTCGGAAACATCGATCAGAATAAATATCGATTCTATATCATTGCACAGAAAAATATCGATTAAATATCGATACATATTTTTTTTTATTTGATTTTTTTGGGGCAAATTTCTAATTTTCATGATTGCTTTTTTGTAAGGTGACTACTTTTTCAACAGAAATTGATCTAAATTGATCTAAAAATTGATTGCAATATATATATATTGGCTTAATTGGTGCAGTGATTTTAAGAAAAAATTAGATAATTTTCAATAGCTTTTAAGTGTATGTCAAAATATTAAATATTGGTGCTATTTTAACTGTCTCTCAGCCAAGTTCAAACTTTAGTTTTGAAGTTTTTGAAAAGGGAATAAAGAAAACCGAAAAAACACATGGAACTACAAAACGATCGTCAAAAAACTAAAAATATTTAAAAATATCGATATATCGGTGACTTTTATCAATATTTTTAATATCGATAATTTTTTTTTAAAATATCGATAAAAATATCGTCGTATTGATATATCGCCGACCTCTACTTTGTAGCCTTGTATTACCGATACTACATACATCATTTTTAACATTGATAAAAAAAAATTAAACTATAAGTGATTGCTAAACTAAAATAGAATTGGAACTTGCATTACATAGAATTATTTTAAAATTCAGAGAAGTAACAATAAGATTACCCAAAAGCACACACTTAACCAAAAGATAACCCAAAAGCACACACTTAACCAAAACATAACCCAAAAGCACACACTTAACCAAAACATAACCCAAAAGCACACACTTAACCAAAACATAACCCAAAAGCACACACTTAACCAAAACATAACCCAAAAGCACACACTTAACCAAAAGATAACCCAAAAGCACACACTTAACCAAAACATAACCCAAAAGCACACACTTAACCAAAAGATAACCCAAAAGCACACACTTAACCAAAAGATAACCCAAAAGCACACACTTAACCAAAACATAACCCAAAAGCACACACTTAACCAAAAGATAACCCAAAAGCACACACTTAACCAAAAGATAACCCAAAAGCACACACTTAACCAAAAGATAACCCAAAAGCACACACTTAACCAAAAGATAACCCAAAAGCACACACTTAACCAAAAGATAACCCAAAAGCACACACTTAACCAAAAGATAACCCAAAAGCACACACTTAACCAAAAGATAACCCATAGGTTAACGCACAAATCTATTCTCCCGCCACGATGGAGCATTCTATCAATTCAATTGAATATTTCAACTGGAATTAATTAAGTTTTGACCATATTTCATGTATGGCAGTTTCCTGGTATAACCGCTACCTCGCCACTACACTTCTAGTTTCTAAAAATCAATTCTAATAACTAATCGCTCTTTCAGAGATTCAAACTATTTTTAAATTTAAATAAGGAAATATTCTCTTCTAAGAAAGATCACACGAAATCTGATAAAATAATTCAATAGTTAAAGTCGGAGGAATCTTTGGAGCGATAAATTTAAAATCATTTACGACTTGTAAATTGATCGTGATCTAATCTTTTAAATTTCTTAAGAGCTTTCAACATCCTATTGATTGCCTAGTCTTTATTCCGAAGGACGGTGAAAATTTGATGTATTTGTAGTATCGTGCTGCCATCTACATCTTAATATCGAAACTATATAAAGGCAAAACTGGTTATCATAGCTTATTCATTTCAAAACACCTGAAATGTAATTTATTAGAAAGTAATTTGAATTGTGATTGTAATTAAAAATACG
The DNA here is from genome assembly GCA_963978545.1 of Linyphia triangularis. NCBI lineage: Eukaryota > Metazoa > Arthropoda > Arachnida > Araneae > Linyphiidae > Linyphia > Linyphia triangularis. The sequence goes on along the minus strand of OZ021730.1, from coordinate 80,688,655 downwards.
TTTCTTTTCTTCCTTTGCGTACAGCCATTTACTTTTAAAGGAATTTAAGTATTTGATGTACAAGAGTACAATATGAATTGTAACTTTACATATTATTTTTAAATGATTTTTACTACACAAGAAAATATTTTTTTATTCCAAATACAAACCTTTACATATTTTGAAAATGTATAGTAAAATATTGCCAATTTAGGGATTTTCGTCTTGAAAACTTTCGGTAAACTTTGTAAATTTTTAATGTAATTTGGTGAAAAAAAAATGACAGAAAATATTCGTTAAGGCTATTTCTCGGAATTTAAACTTTTAATAGAGTTACTATGGCAGAAATTTTTCAAGAAAAGTACATAAGCTTGGCGTCCACTATCGCTAAGCAGAGCAGATCAGAGCGGAGTGGATTAGAGCCAATTACAAGGCTGTCAACGTGCATTGTAGCTCGAGGCTCGTGCTATAGTAGACATTGGCAGCCTTGTAATTGGCTCTAATCCACTCCGCTCTGATCTGCTCTGCTTAGCGATAGTGGACGCCCATGTACTAAACCAAGTACTTTTTTTTTTCGTTGTGGAAATCTCACCGTTTGTTGGATTTATTTCCGATTGCCAACTTTTTTGGCATATCGAAATAAACTCTTTATTAAAATTAATATTATCTCATAATCATCTCGTCACTAAATGCAAAATATTTTTATAGACTGCATTCCAGTAATTTGAACTTTGTGAAAAAAGATACGGTAATTGAACTTTGTTTATAATGTTTTTTAATTTACATTTCAAGAATAAAGTTGGTGGCCAAAAATATAGATTTCCATGTCTACCACCAAACAAAAACTTCGTCAACTGTGTATGATTTAATACGTCTCGAGATCAAGCGTAATAAACCTTCGACCTCTTTGTCGTAACAAAAAGTTCGGCAAACATAGTCGACCAAACGTAGAAACTAAAATATTATCGTCAATCCTTTAAACAAATCAACATACTCTATAGAATAACATGAAATTCTATTTCAATTTAATAAAATTACTAATACAATAAACAAAAACAATAAAAAAAACTGTAGCCGTTTGCTTTTTTCTTGATCTTTCAATAAAATAAATGCATTAATGACGTTCGATTGGAAATGACTCCATGGTCAAGCAATAACTTACAAAAGTTATTTTTGTCATTTTGGCAACAAGAATGAAATTCAACAGTTGACGAGATTTCCACTACGTCATAAAGGTTGGAAGTTTAATACGTAACTACTAAAACTAGAAGTGTGGAGCATCGCACAACTTTCAATTACACTATAATACTGACGCGGTTTTGTGTCATTTACTGTTATTATATTTCCAGCATTCATTTAGAAAAAATGACCAGTATGGCGATATTTGTTTAGATAATTCTAGTATGGATTTAAAAAAAACGAAAGAAAAAGAAAAAACACCCTCCGCCAAAATGGTGATTTTGGCGATATACTTTTCAACAATCCTTATATTATCCTTTATTATAAGTGAAACTGAGGGGAGAAGGAAAAAAACGATCGTTGATGAGGTATGGCTCAAGAAAAGAAAACTCTTTGTTGAAGGCATTCGTTTTTCAACTTTTTAGGCCATTAAAGCATTTCTACGGGAATTTCGGGGGTAGGGATGTTTAGAACACCTTAAGAAGCATTAGCACAGCGATTTTTATCAAAATCGTTTGAACCGTTTCTTAGCAATCATTGAAAAACATGATTTTTTCAATGGCAGCTTCCGTATGCGCATGCCCGATTTTGACGAAAACCTTTATGCATCCTTTTTCTTTTCCAATAATAATTTGTTAATTAATTAAAAGCATTAAAGTTCAGCATCCCCAAAATAATAAGGAAATAAAAAAAAAAGGATGGTATTACTTGTATTGCAGACTTGTTTTAACAATAGTAAAATAGTTACTATTATTATCATACCAAGTATGACATAACATGATATGACTATAACTTGTAATACAATAAAAAACATTAATGATAAAGACACCAAAAATAATATGGAAACCAAGAATAGAGACTTGTATTACATGCACTGCAGAGTTGTTGTAACAATAATAGGAAGGCAATTTTCTCTTATTTTCATAACAACCATATACCATAACTAGGTGTACAACTATAACAATTTTTGTACAACAATTAAAGTTTTAAAAGATTAAGACACCACAAATAATTAGGTAAACAAGATTAAAATTTGTCTTTGTATTTTAGATTTCTTTTAAGGTATATATATACAATTGAGATGATTTTCTTTAATTTGTAGGTTATAATTTCAAACTTTTTGCAGTATATCAGAATTAAAAATGATGCATTTTTATCTATAAACTTTTTTTCCGTCAATTTCTTAATCAGCTAATTGCAGTTAAAGTGACTGATTAGGACATTATTAGAACATACATAAATAAACTTGTAATTAACTTAGAGGTATTATTTTTATTGCAAATAAGAAATATTTTATTGATGCATGTTCCTATGGAGAATTTTGAATTTGGCTTCAATATTAATTCAATTATAAGTTTTTAAATAAAAAATTTAAAAATACATAGTTTTTTAACAAAAAATTAAGATTAAAATATGCATAAGAAATGTGTTTATAAAAATATATATTAGATTCTCCATAGAAAACACATTCACAACTATTGTCTACAAAACAAAATTATAATTTTGTAAATCGGATAATTTATTATGAAGTTATGACCGTTGGCGTAAAGTCATATAACACCAAAATGTCATTCTTCAGAAAAAGCGTTTTAAGTTTACTATACTAATGAACGTGATACAAAACAGGTTCACAAAACCAAACTGTAATTTAAAAAGTAATTTGAGTCTCAAAAAGAAAATGGTATCATTTTAATGGTAATGAATTCGGGAGTATTTTAAAAACAAAAAACAAAAACGCAGACTTGAGTCAATTTTCGCGATTCCTAATGTATATGTATACAATAATAGTAAGGCTACCTATCATATTTGTTGTAACAAGCATCTTTAATTTCTTAATCGTAACTTATTATCAATTAAAAACATTGTAAAGAAACCAATCCACAAATTATAACGACACCACAGTTAAACTTATAATTACTTGTTTTATCGACTTAACCATCCATATTATTGTGGTCATTTTAAGTATGCAACTAACTAAGCAAAAAAAAAAAAAGTGTAAAACTTCTAAGTACGGAATTGATTCGGCACCAAGAATTGTTTACCTAAAACCCCTCCAAATTCTAGCAACCATAGGCAGTTCACTTTTTATCAAAAGAAATGACAGTGGCTGCCATTTGTTGGCGAAAAATCACTTTGGCGCAGAATCTGTACCGTACTTGGAATTTTTACCAAAGCCTGTTGCAGGCAGTAGTTGACGTACCCTGTTCCCTTCTTCTGTCGTGCGTGTGCTTCCTGAGACAAATGACGACTGTGAAGATGACGATGATGAGGACGAGGGACGAGACGACGACGGGGATGACGAGGGCAACGTTCCTGTGGAAAGGGAGCTCGGCGTCCCGTCTAACCAACCCCGGAAGTGACGTCGCATCTGCCAACGATTTATGAAAATAAACAACTTGCAGGTTATTGCAGGGAAATTGCTAAACAACTCAAATCGTGGGCTTGAAGTGAAAAGCAACTAACTCCACTTTTGGCTTCAAATCCGTTGTTGATGTACAGTAAAACTTGTCTATAATGATAGACATATAAGGAACCCCCCCAAAAAAATTGTATAAGCAAGTTTCACTCAAGACAGGTTGAACACTATGCGCATACAATGGTTAAGTTCTTATGTGTGCATGAACATCTGGTATTATATTTATTTAAAAAAAAATATATATATATTTAAATAATTCATAGGAACATATTTTTGTAATAATTAATCGAAATACTAATTAACAATAATTAGCACTTTGACAGCTTGGTGATGTTAAGTTTTATCCTAAGGATAAAATATATTAAAAGTCCCGGGCAGCAATTCCGTCACTACACTGTTAAAAATTTTGTTCCACCTTGCACCAAAAATTGGTTCCCATTTAGCTGCCACCAACATTTGGTGCTTAGTTTCACGATTTAATGGTGCAACCTCGGACCGTAAGCACCATTAAATCGCGAAACTAAGCACCAAATGTTGGTGGCAGCTAAATGGGAACCAAATTTTGGTGCATGGTGGACAATTTTTTTTAACAGTGTACTGGCCAAGTCTCGCAACCTGAATTAACTTAAAGGCATAAATTAATTAATTTTTTAGAGGGGTAACAACCGATTTATCATTAATTATTTATTAGTTGGTGTTGATATGGCATTTGTATAAAGTCAAAATATTAGACAAAATTCCTATTATAGATAAAGGGAAGGTGCGCTATATTTTTATATTACAAAAGGAAATTTTACTAATTACGAAAAAAAAATGTGTTAATTTTTTGGTTTACTAGCTGATGCAAATGAGACATACGGTCACATATTTGTTGAGTTCATTTAACGAGTTCGAATGCACATCAAAATATTTAGTAATGTTGAAACTAAAGCCTTTAAGTTTGAATGGACCATTGGGTGCCGTATCTTTTCCAATATATACATATAAAAAATATCGGAATATACGTGTATACAACATGTTTTCTCCTACCAATTATCATTATATACAGGCGCATGTACGAAGTGATTATCGCTGTAGGCAATCCCAAAATACATTGAGTAGATGATAATTTCTTTGCTCTCTGCATAATTACTATTATATGCATGTTTCTTGTATATTAGGTACTATCTTTATACACAGGTTTCATTGTAATTGGAAACAGGAAGAGAAGATCGATCAATTAGTGAAAGCTTTAACTTGATCACTGAAACAGATTTGAGATAAACCAGTGATAAACATAAGGTGCAACTTGATTACTGAAATAGATTTGAGGTAAACCAGTGATAAGTAAAAGCTGCAAATTGATTAATGAAATAGATTTGAGGGAAACCAGTGATAACCAAAAGCTGCAAATTGATTACTGAAATAGATTTGAGGTAAACCAGTGATAAGCAAAAGCTGCAACTTGATTACTGAAATAGATTTGAGGGAAACCAGTGATAACCAAAAGCTGCAAATTGATTAATGAAATAGATTTGAGGTAAACCAGTGATAAGCAAAAGCTGCAAATTGATTAATGAAATAGATTTGAGGGAAACCAGTGATAACCAAAAGCTTCAAATTGATTAATGAAATAGATTTGAGGTAAACCAGTGATAAGCAAAAGCTGCAACTTGATTACTGAAATAGATTTGAGGGAAACCAGTGATAACCAAAAGCTGCAACTTGATTACTGAAATAGATTTGAGGTAAACCAGTGATAAGCAAAAGCTGCAACTTGATTACTGAAATAGATTTGAGGGAAACCAGTGATAACCAAAAGCTGCAAATTGATTAATGAAATAGATTTGAGGTAAACCAGTGATAAGCAAAAGCTGCAACTTGATTACTGAAATAGATTTGAGGGAAACCAGTGATAACCAAAAGCTGCAAATTGATTAATGAAATAGATTTGAGGTAAACCAGTGATAAGCAAAAGCTGCAACTTGATCACTGAAACAGATTTGAGATAAACCAGTGATAAACATAAGGTGCAACTTTATTACAGAAATAGATTTGAGGGAAACCAATGATAAGCAAAAGCTGCAAATTGATTAATGAAATAGATTTGAGGTAAACCAGTGATAAGCAAAAGCTGCAAATTAATTAATGAAATAGAATTGATGGAAACCAGTGATAAGCATAAGCTGCAACGTGATTACTGAAATAGATTTGAGGGAAACCAGTGATAAGCATAAGCTGCAACGTGATTAATGAAATAGATTTGAGGGAAACCAGTGATAAGAAAAAGCTGCAACTTGATTACTGAAATAGATTTGAGGGAAACCAGTGATAAGAAAAAACTGCAACTTGATTACTGAAATAGATTTGAGGTAAACCAGTGATAAGCAAAAGCTGCAACTTGATTACTGAAATAGACTTGAGGGAGAACAGTGATAAGTAAAAGCTGCAACTTGATTACTGAAATAGATTTGAGGGAAACCAGTGATAAGAAAAAGCTGCAACTTGATTACTGAAATAGACTTGAGGGAGAACAGTGATAATCAAAAGCTGCAACGTGATTAATGAAATAGATTTGAGGTAAACCAGTGATAAGCAAAAGCTGCAACGTGATTACTGAAATAGATTTGAGGGAAACCAGTGATAAGCATAAGCTGCAACGTGATTAATGAAATAGATTTGAGGGAAACCAGTGATAAGAAAAAGCTGCAACTTGATTACTGAAATAGATTTGAGGGAAACCAGTGATAAGAAAAAACTGCAACTTGATTACTGAAATAGATTTGAGGTAAACCAGTGATAAGCAAAAGCTGCAACTTGATTACTGAAATAGACTTGAGGGAGAACAGTGATAAGTAAAAGCTGCAACTTGATTACTGAAATAGATTTGAGGGAAACCAGTGATAAGAAAAAGCTGCAACTTGATTACTGAAATAGACTTGAGGGAGAACAGTGATAAGCAAAAGCTGCAACGTGATTAATGAAATAGATTTGAGGTAAACCAGTGATAAGCAAAAGCTGCAACGTGATTACTGAAATAGATTTGAGGGAAACCAGTGATAAGCATAAGCTGCAACGTGATTAATGAAATAGATTTGAGGTAAACCAGTGATAAGCAAAAGCTGCAACTTGATTACTGAAATAGACTTGAGGGAGAACAGTGATAAGTAAAAGCTGCAACTTGATTACTGAAATAGATTTGAGGGAAACCAGTGATAAGAAAAAGCTGCAACTTGATTACTGAAATAGACTTGAGGGAGAACAGTGATAAGCAAAAGCTGCAACGTGATTAATGAAATAGATTTGAGGTAAACCAGTGATAAGCAAAAGCTGCAACTTGATTACTGAAATAGACTTGAGGGAGAACAGTGATAAGTAAAAGCTGCAACTTGATTACTGAAATAGATTTGAGGGAAACCAGTGATAAGAAAAAGCTGCAACTTGATTACTGAAATAGACTTGAGGGAGAACAGTGATAAGCAAAAGCTGCAACGTGATTAATGAAATAGATTTGAGGGAAACCAGTGATAAGCAAAAGCTGCAACTTGATTACTGAAATAGATTTGAGGGAAACCAGTGATAAGCAAAAGCTGCAACTTGATCACTGACATAGACTTGAGGGAGAACAGTGATAAGCAAAAGAAACAACTTGATCCCTGCAATATATTTAAGTTAGAAAATAAATATATGCAAACTGGAACTTGTCCTAAAAAGTTTTACTGCTGGAGTTGGCGCCTTATCCACTCTCTTGACGATTTGCTTCTATAGAGCAAGGGACATCTTTGATTTGCACGAATTTTATATTAATATGTTGCAACAACACAGTCGTTGGCTATTTTTAAGTCGCCTTTTTTTTTTTTTTTTTTAATCTAGGGAGTGTTAGGAACCAAATAAGCATTTTGGTTGGCAACAGTTGGTTAATTCATTTTTAATTCCATGTACTTTGATTAAACTATTTTACAAAATGTGCATGGCATTACTTTATTCCTAGTAACTCTTCAATCAGATGCAAATACATACATTAGGATGATATTTTTTATCATCTGTTAAACAAGTTTTAACCGAACGAAGATAATTGGGATTTTCCAATTGCTAGTACCCACCCAAACTGCCATTTGCAAATATTAACAACTTTTGGCATGTAGAGAAAGAGTCGACATCGGATTATATAACGGAAGCGTTAAAACCTATATTATGATAAAAAATGAATTTGAATATATGTCTCTCCATCTGGCTACAGAAACTAACTTCTAGTATACGGAGAACTCTAACATTTTTAACATGAATAGTACTTAACCTCCAACTTAATGTTCACACCTAAAATGTTAAAGTTTAAATTAGTTTTTTTAATGATTTTTTATGGGTTCGTGCAGGAAATACAACCGTAGAGATCCAATAGATTTCATAAGGACCCTTCAAACCTCCAACACTCACCCGAACTGTGCGGAAGCGGCATAGTCCTGAAACTGTACTCCGCCTGCGTTACCCCAGTCTCACTGTGAGCCGTCACCATGACGACGTACTCTCGATCCGGAGAGAGCTGTCCCACCGTTGCCCTGTCCCTCGTGGCCGGAACGCGTTCCGGGACAGCCGAGATCCACTGGCTCTGGTACTTCGCCCGGTACTGGATGGTGAAGTGCTGTATCGGACAACCTCCGCTCTGCCAACCGTCCAGGTGAAGAACGACGAAGGTTGAGTTGACAGTGATGAAGGAGCCCTGTGGGGCTGGCATCGGGGCTGGGGAAAGAGTAGACGGGATGAGTGTTGATATTTTACTTAGTTGTATTTATCCGGGCTGTTATCTAAAGTAAGCTGTTTTACGATTATGCAAACTAATTGTTGTGTTTTAAAACAATCTACTTCGATAACGCCATTTTTAAAGTACAAGATTTTTTAATTTACATTAACTGGTTGGTTGTTTTCAGATTATATGGCGCCGTGAGCAACACGAGGGCTATAATGCGCCGAAACATTCGTCATTAGACAAGCCAACATACATTTACAAACACCCATGCCATACACGGGACTCGGAACCCGCAACCTCGTGGTCTAGAAGCTAGCACGCTAACCACTACACCGTTTGGTCGGCCTTACATTAACTGATTGAGCTTTATTGAATGCTTATGTATAGGAATAGACAGGATAGAATAAGGAGATTAAAGGTTTTGGTTTGTTGAGCCGGACAACTGGGGAACTGCGGAAAGTGGGAGGATATTTTAAGATTTATATAAAGCTGTTGTGAAAGCATTGAGAAGAGGGATTTTCAGTAAATTTCTTGTATGAAATTATACTCTTGAAAGTAGCGATATTAACAAAAAATTTTTGTGCGACGAAAGTTTTGCGCCAAGCAAAGACGTTAAATGCTCATCTAGAAAATGCAGTGATATATATATATATATATATATATATATATATATATATATATATATATATATATATATATATATTACTCTATATGTGGGATTATGGAATTCCTATAGAAGGCCTTTTCAAGAAAAACGCATAAGTATTTAATTTGGTCCAAACTATTTTTATTTATAATTATTTTCTATCCTTTTATTTCACACAACTTTTTTGTATGGAGCAAACAGTATATATATATTATGCTTTTATTTTTTAAAAAGGAAATGCAACTTTAGTAGTAGAATATATCTCTCTATTAGCAATTATTTTACAATTTTGACAGAATAAGTTTTTGTTCTTCAAAATATATTCACAAATACTAGAACTCTAACTATGGATTATGTGTTCAGCATCGATTCATTTCATTGCGAATGTCACACAACTGCAAAACAATCCGTTTTCATGGATTTTATAGAAGTTCCAATCAAAACGTAGATTTTCAAACACAATGGTGGAATTCCATTCGTTTACAATAAACTTTAAACATTTGAAAAGGTAATGTCATTAGAAATATTATCCTATTTTTAAAACAAAAATCTCAGCCATTAAGCCATGAAATTTACATGTTTTCATTGAAGGAAACTTCGATTATGGGTTCCACCGCAAATCTCAATGATAGTAGTCATGTGCATTGTAATATCTGTTGATTCAAGTTTACCAAATCATAGTACATCTGAACCGAAATTTTTGATTTGCGAATCTTGTTAATGAAAACAGCGCCACTTTCCAATCTGTATTTCGTAGACGCCCTGTTAACATGCAATCTTGTTTTCTTAGTCTAAGACACTATATACGAATTCATTTCTATCTAAACAAAGAATTCGATCAAAACGATACCTTGTGTTCTGGGTCATATCTAGCGTGATTGAACATGGGGATTCAAGCTTGGAATCAAGTTCAACTTTTATTATTTATTTCAAGATCAAGTTTTATACACTAATTCTGAAGTTATCCTCATTTAGTAATCTAAATCTTCATTTCGATTTAAGATATTATTATTCAGACCAAGTTTTATGTTATATTATTCAGACCAAGTTTTTTACAGTAATTCTGAAGTTGTTTTGAGTTAGTAATCTAAATTTTCATTTTGATTTATGAGCCATAGTTCTCCAGTTTGACGGACCAAAATCATCAATATTTTTTTTTATAACCTGTCTATCTTCTATGTAAGCGTTCAATAAAGCTTTATTTTTGGTAAGTATGTTTTGTGACAAAACCTGTATCGATATATTAATTCAACATTGGGTGCGAGTTAAACTTTGATTGTTTATTTCAAGACTAAGTCTTTTACGCTAATTCTGAATTTATTTTCAATTAGTAATCTCAATCTTCATTTCGATTTAAGAGCCATAAATCTCCGACTCGACGGACCAAAATCTTCAGTCTCCATGTTATAACCTGTCCATTCCCCTATATAAAGTTCAACAAAGCCTTATTTTTGGTAGGTATGTTTTGGGACAACCTGAATTGTTATATTATTCAAGATTGAGGGTGAGCTAAACTTTGATTATTTATTTCAAGACCAAGTCTTTTACACTAATTCTCAATTTATTCTGAAATCGTAATCTCAATCTTCATTTCGGTTTAAGAGACATCATTCTCCGACTCGACGGACCAAAATCTTCAGTCTCCATGTTATAACCTGTCCATTCCCCTATATAAAGTTCAACAAAGCCTTATTTGTGGTAGGTATGCTTTGGGACAACCTGAATTGTTATATTATTCAAGATTGAGGGTGAGTTAAACTTTGATTATTTATTTCAAGACCAAGTCTTTTACACTAATTCTCAGTTTATTCTCAATTCGTAATCTCAATTTTAATTTCTATTTAAGAGCTATAATTCTCCGACTCGACGGACCAAAATCTTCAATCTCCACGTTATAACCAGTACATTCTTCTATATAAAGTTCACCAAAGCCTTATTTGTGGTAGGTATGCTTTGGGACACCCTGAATGAATATAAATAACAATCAATGTAAAACTTTTGAGCACAGCATCCGTACCTGCTCCTTTTGTTCTGATGGTGACTGCCCGGCTGGGTTCCCCTGTTCCGAGACTGTTGGACGCCGTGAGGTACATGTGGTATTTGGTGCCACACTTCACATTCTCCAGAACGTATTTATCCGTCGTACTGCGAAGCTTCTTGCTCTGCCACATTCCGTCATCAGGTTTGTAGTGCAGAGTGTACTCTGCATTGAGAACCAATGAATGGATTAGTATTCTACATGTTTAGTATTCGATTAAGATGTACGTATACCCTACAATTCACGAAAATCGATAAGAATATTCATTTTGTTTTGGTTATTATATCATAATATTCTCTAATACTTTAGCTTTCAAACAATACTAAACTTTTGAAAATATCCTTAATAGATTTTATGTTACAATTAATTATTGGTAGGTACTTCCCCTGTTAGATACCACGTTTTTAAAACTTTAAACCTGTTTTCTGGCGAATTGTATTTTTATTATGTCACGCTTTATTCAAACAATGACAATTTGACAGCAAAATGTTCAATTACATTTTTTTTATATCATAGTAATTTACATAATATGCTAGATGTTTAGAAACTCAATTATATAAAATTGGTTCAGAAATTGATTTTTTGGGGGATTTTTAAAACTTAGAATTCCTTGAAAATATTGATTTTTTTTATGTTTTCACACAAAATAAATTGTAAAAAAAAAAAAAATCTTTTCTATATAAGAGACTTGATTGAGTTTCAAAACATTAAAAATAATATTTCGAATCGTTTCCAAGTAGAATTGCTTTTCTAAGTAAATTAGAATTTGATATATCATTGTTTGAAAAAGGTACTTATTATCTAATTAAGGCTTCATTAATAAATTAACAATTGCCGAAATTTGATTTTTTTTTTTTTATGAAATGATTTCAATCATGTACTTTCTAACTGATGTAAAAAAGAATTGGATTTTTAAACTCAGAATTAAAAAAAAAAAAAAAAAAAAAAAAAAAATCTAGGATAAATTATACACCTTAAAAGAAGTTGATATTGTTTATCGAATTCAATGGTTCAAAATTGTTATGACTTTTATATGTTATTTTGAAAAACATTTCAACTATCGTAAATGACTGCAATGCTTAGAAAAATAATTAAAAAGCAATCATCAAGATTCAGCACATTATAAAAGTTTCTTTATAAACAACATAATTATTAATGAGTACTAAACTAAGTCCCCTCAACAGCTCGGTATAGCGTTAAGAAGGCCATCAGAAATAAATGATCTGTGAATCGAGACCATTATAGATAGGACCGCAAAGTGCTGAGGTAAAACAAAATTAAGGTACTTTTCCTTTAAAAGGTGCCGTTGGCAATATATAAAATATAGGTAAAATTTCCAAGTATGATACGAATTCAGCGCCAAGGTGATTTATTTCGCCAATAAATGGCGAAAGTCGCCATTTTTTTTATTTTTTAATAATCAATGAACTGCCTATGGTTTCCATAATTTGGCACAGTTTTATGCAAACCATTCTTGGCGCAGAATCCGTACCGTACTTGAAAGTACCAACAGTCCCCTTTAACGGAAAAATACTAAAATTAACAATGCAACAAAGCTTTCAGCATAGGATAGCCATTGCAAATTCTTATGTGTAAATGTGACTTCGTTTCGTGATTTTGAGATCAGGTGGACTTTTCGTAGTGTTTGACCTCAATGAAAAGAACCCATTTATTTCGCGCCCCCATTATTTTACTAAGCTTTTATTATTTTAATCCAAGAAGACAAATGATGTGACATTTTTAACTTAAAAGGAATATTTATTCAAATTACCTACACATTGAAAATGCTTTATCTTTTCACAAATAGTTTATGATTTAATTATTCTTAAAGATATAACTTTAAATGAATTCCTTGAAAGTTTATGTTGTGCTGCCATCTATATTATAAATTTAAAAACAAATTATGTGAAAAAAACTCTCAGATTTGTTTCCGCAATCACTATATTTATTTTGCATATAATTTTCTTAAAAAATGTAAAAAAAATATATTCATATAAGTTTCTGTCCATTTTAATACTTAAAACGCATATTTTTTTTTTTTTACATTCACACGTGTTAACATTATTGTTTAATTTTGTTCAAACTCCATTTTTTCGTGCTGCCATCTAGGTAAAAAGTAATAAAACATTTACGATTTTTTTCATCCTTTTTACATGTATGTAGATTATGTATTAATTATGCATGTTAAAAAAGAGCCAATAACACAAAATTTAGTTTATAATAATAATGATTTTTTACCAGCATTAATCTTTTTTTATTAAAAAAAAACTCGAAAATTATATGGACGAGTAACAGCTCTACTCTCTTATACTTTAAATACTCTACTATACTTTACTCTAAGGGGACATGGTAACCAAAAAATTATTTTCAGAAAATGCCCCCCTAAAATTTAAACTATAGTAATTTTACATTGTGTTTATGGTAAATAAACATAATTTTACCTACAAAAATATTTTAAAGAATGTTTTTTTCAAACTTTTTTCGAAATGCTACTCCTTCCACAATTTTAAGTACTTTAACATGAAATTTTTACAATATATTCGTATTATAATGGTTAATAATAGTTAGTATGTATTTGAAGATGCAAGCTAAGAAAAATGTTTTGTATGTTTTTACTCTAAAAACAGCAGAAAAACGTTTTATTTTTCAAGTTTTCAACTTTTTAATTTTGTTTAAAAAAAAAAAAAATAGCACACCTTTTTCCATACTAATTTTTGTTTATCAGATGTGTATAAATACACGATACAAATTTCTTAATCCTAACTAAATTTAGAAAAAAGCATTAGGGATTTAAACAACATTCAAACTGAAAAATAACTAATTGAGAAAAACAGAGTTAAAGATTTCTTTTTCAGCTTTGATAGTATGAGAGGTTTTAGAAAATACAATATAACTTTTTATCTATCAAAGGTACAAATATAAATTTTTGCACAACTCTTCAGAAAGATATTCTCCACATTATGGGATTAAAATTGTCGTCATTTCGTCATTTTTTTGGGTACCATTAATAATAATACTATTATACTTTAAATTAAAAAGCCTTCTTAGAATCAAATTTAAAAGATGTTAGTGCATAGGTAAATCAATTGTATTTCAATATAGGATTTGTTTCACAAACTAAAAATTAAAAGTCTTCCAGAATACGTTCTAGCATTAAGAAAAAACTGTATAAAAATCAATAGCTTGAAAAGCATAAAAATTCTTCAGTGTAATAGAATCTGTATGGAATTCTTCAACAACGACACTTCCAATGCAAGCTAGGTTACTTCTGCTATATCTTTCAGTATTTTTCACAGCATTTTGCCTTTCTGAACTTTCACTATCATTTTACATGTTGAGCATAATGTCTCCTATTTGTGTTTTAATGTTTTGGTCGCATGACAAATATAATTTCGATTCAACAGATCTACAACCGTTGATTCAAATATGTAAGCAAACGGCCGGTGTTGCCAATCCGCATGTAGAAATACTATCTTATTTGAGCATGCGTAAGAAAATTATATAGATGTAATAACAATATATTTTAGAGACTCCTCTAAACTCAATTTTCCCTTTCAAAGCACTCATTCTATTTTTAATCCCTTCACAGATCTTCACTTTCTTTCCCACGTTGTTGATGTGAGACTGTTTATGTCAGCGCTTTTCTAACAAGGAATCCCGTTATCAATATTATGTATTACACGTTATTGAGTCAGCCTGTGTTAGCGTCTCACGCCGTTGTGATTTTAAATTCTACAGACTTTAGGCACAAACACCACAGCGATATTTTTAATTTCCAGATGTTCTCAAGAATATAAACTAATTCATTCTTATATTATTCGATTCCCTTTATCTTGTTTGATTAACCCATTGACGATCATGGTAATCTGCAATAGTTTTTTAAATTTTATTTCTAATTCAAATACATAATTTTTTTTAATTATTTTTTATTTATTTTGTTTTAGGTAGGTTATAAAATATTATCCCAAAAAAAATTTTTTTTAAATATTTTATTTTAAATATTATTTACAAATTAAAAATTTTTGTGTATTATTGGAAAGACTGTGAATCAAATGACGTATATATACGTGCATGACCGTCAGTGGGAAGATGTTCGTGCCATTCTCTCTCTTTCACAAGTAACAAATAAATATCTCTGAGTGCTACTTAACCCTTGGTTGGGGGGGGGGGGGTGAAAATCTACCCCAAATTCTAATTTTCGTGCATACCATTAAAATCGTGACTAATTATCAAAGTAAGGGGGTATTCTAAATATAAACACAACATTATTGAACATAATAAAGTACAAATTAACAAATATTTAAAAAATAATTTGGTAAAAAACTGTAAAAAGGATATGATCATGTGCTGCCATCTATTAAGGGATTGATTTTGGGGGACATTTGTTAACCACGCGACTATAACCAAGAGTAAAAAAGATTTTTTTTCCCTTCTGGCCATGAGCTGGATAACAATTGTAAAATGCTTTGAATATTACATAGTTACATATCAAATCTTTTCAACCACCTAAATTAGAAAATGAATAATTACAAATTAACAATATTGTTTTGTGGATAGGTTCGAAAGATTTGAAGCCAAAGCAGATCAACTCTTGCAGAAGTTTATTCCAATATAACTCTTCACAGATTCCTTTACAACTCCAGGACTTCTCTTTCTAGTAGACTCAATACAGCTCTTTTCGCAACAATAGAGCACAAAACGGCAGTTAAACTTGACACACAACTGCTAAATCGCCGCAAAAGACAATACAATACAGTTCGCTTTAGAACTGCTCTGAATGCTCACTGAGACTCAGTATCTCAACTCAGTAATTCCAGTCAACTACAACTGACTAACTGACTCATGGCAGGGCTTATATAGGAGTCAATTCTCTGGAGACTTCTAGAGGTAGATATTTGGAGAACTTTCCAGATCGTAGTCGAAAAGTCCTATACATGTACATGGGTACCGAAAATGTCACCAAATGGTCGCCAAGTTTGGCGACAATAATTAGTCGCCAACACCGTCGCCAACTTGGCTCTATCTCGCCAATTTGGCGAGATTGCCATAACCATAATGCCCTGCTCCTTGTAAAACTCTCTTCCCAGCGTTACCTCTGTAAAACTCGTTATCAAGCATTGAGACACACATTGCGGGGAAGCAAACTAAAGACGAACTATTGCACTGCCTTATGCTAAATGTACATAAATTTTCCTATTTACAAAATTAACACAACGAAATATTTACAAATATACAAAAATTCGTAACAATATCATGCCATAGACAATACAAAAAAAAACAAATTAGGTAAATATAAAGAGTCTTCATCTAAATTAAAAACTGTATACTGATGAGGAATAAAGGATGGAAATGCCAACCTGTTATACTTGACCTGTCCTTCGAATCTTTCTCCCATCGAATGTTAATGGAATTGGAGGTAGAGCCTATTACTTGCAAAATGGGTGAGGTAGGGGGTGCTGAAAAAACATAATAAAAACATTAGTTGCAATTTTTCAAGCCCCGCGAATATTTTAAGGAGGTCCGGGCCCCGAAATTTTAATTTCTTTAATATTTGTTGGATCAACACAATTTTTTTTTATGTAATTGTAGAATTGTGTACTAGTCAATAAAATCTATTAAAAAAAATTTAATTCATGTTTTTTATTAAAATTTTATAATTACTAAAAGACAACGCATTAAATATTTTTATATAACTTTATAAAAAATATCTTAATAAACTTAAAAATTATATATGTGTGTTCACATATATATGTAACAAGAAAATCTCCCAAACACAGTTCTGATATTTAAAGCGGATATTAAAATAAAAAATTTTAACTACAAAAGTTAATATTTTTTTTCTTTCATAATTAAAAAAAAATCATATCTGGAGTAAAAAAAACAAAATTATTAAATTTTATTTGGTAAATATTTTCTAAAGAGTTAATACAATAAGCATGGGTAATTTGTACATTATTACAAATAGAATTATTTCCAATTATATATAAAAAAAATTGGTAAAAAAATCATTAGTGAAAAAAAGCTGTTTAAAGTTCATGCAGAAAACTAAGTCAGTGTCAGATGTCAGGTATTAATTTAACAACTGTATATTAAAATAAAAAATTTTAACTACAAAAGTTAATATTTTTTTTCTTTCATAATTAAAAAAAAATCATATCTGGAGTAAAAAAAACAAAATTATTAAATTTTATTTGGTAAATATTTTCTAAAGAGTTAATACAATAAGCATGGGTAATTTGTACATTATTACAAATAGAATTATTTCCAATTATATATAAAAAAAATTGGTAAAAAAATCATTAGTGAAAAAAAGCTGTTTAAAGTTCATGCAGAAAACTAAGTCAGTGTCAGATGTCAGGTATTAATTTAACAACTGTATATTAAAATAAAAAATTTTAACTACAAAAGTTAATATTTTTTTTCTTTCATAATTAAAAAAAAATCATATCTGGAGTAAAAAAAACAAAATTATTAAATTTTATTTGGTAAATATTTTCTAAAGAGTTAATACAATAAGCATGGGTAATTTGTACATTATTACAAATAGAATTATTTCCAATTATATATAAAAAAAATTGGTAAAAAAATCATTAGTGAAAAAAAGCTGTTTAAAGTTCATGCAGAAAACTAAGTCAGTGTCAGATGTCAGGTATTAATTTGACAACTGCAAGTCAACGGAAAGGGAGTCGCATTATAAATGAGGTAACACAATTATCGAAATTGGATATATTATTTCTTAAAGCAATTTTTTTTTTTATTTAATTTTGAAAATATCTGGCCCCTGGACGCCCTTAAACCATCACTGCTTGATTTCCGCACGTCCAGCTGGCACGGACTGCCCGAGGCTACTTTATTTACAAGACACTTTTTCATTATTATTCAAAAACTCATTAATCTTAATTTATATTATGATTGATAAAGGAGACACGTATCCCCAAATGTTGATTTTTTTTTTTATTTTTTTTTTTTATTATTATTACATTAAATTAAGCTATACATATTTAAGAAGACATAGACACAATTTCAGATTTCAGATTAAAAGAATAGAAATTTTTTGTGCAAATATAGAAATTTCTTGTGAAATATACGAAATATTTAAAAAAAAAAAAAAAAATGCCCGTTAAACAAATTGAAAACAAAAAATCTCTCTTTACATCTTTAGAGTATACTTTAATAAAATTAATTAGTTTTGAAATTAAAAAAAAATATATTAAAATTGAAGGAGGAGCAGTCTTTTTAAAAAGGTATATATTTCGGCCAAAGACACTAAAATAAAAAAATAAAATATTCAACTTAAAAGAAAAAATATATATTAATAATTGTTTAAAAGTAGATATTTTACATATATAAAAAATTTGGTGCCTCTAAATTCATTAATAAAAAATTTAGGTTTTTGCTTACGGCTGTCCCTAAACTACGTAAAAAAAAAAAAAAAAAAAAAAAAAAAAAAAAAAACACGATTAATTAGTAAAAAATTGGAACTAAAAAAGTATGCAAGATATTTATCATCAATTATACGAACAATTGGGGACAAGGGGTAACGGGATAACTGAATTTTCGGAAAACCAATCACTTAAGAGAAAAAATATGTACCAGTATCATAAGAACTATATGAATTAAAAAAAGAATGATATTAAACACAAAACTGTATAAATTTTGTATCGCACGTCTTAAAATCTCCATTTATTAAGTTTAGAAAAATAAGCCAAACATTTTGAATTTTTCGATTGGAATAGTTTCGGTTAACTGGTATCATTCTATAGTTCGATTTATTTAATACAATTTGAGAAATTGCAGAATTGTATTAACCTGAACAATAAATGTATGGCTTGGTACTTGAGCATGTGGAATGAACAAAAATGGCTGCAAATATAAAATATACTTAAGAAGACTAAATATTTTTGCGGACACATTTTGATTCCTAACTACCCTGGGCCCACAAAAAACTCTACATAAATACATGAATACCCAACCTAGTTAGCATAACAAGTACAAGCATTTCATTTATAACTTATACCAAACAGATTAAATAACTAGGAACTTCTTAAAAGGAAAAATTCTTTTTGTTATTAAAAAAATGATTATTTTTGAGATTTTGGACTTTCATAACTTTCTAGGTTCATTGTTGTCTAAATTATTTTTATTTGTTGCCTACACAAGGGAAGGATAATGACTACTTATTACTAATAATAAGGAGTTCTAATACACTTCTAAAGATAAATAATATTTTAATAATTGGAACTTTTAATAACCACTAATATCTAATAATAATGACTACTAATGACTGTTATAAATGATTACAAAAGACTAATAATAATGACTACTAATGACTATTATAAATGATTACAAATGACTAATAATACTACTCATCACTAGTAATGATGCTTAATAATACTACTCATCACTAATAACAATGACTACTAATACACTATAAAAGACTAATAATAACAACCAATGACTAATAATAATGACTACTAATGACGACTAGCAATAACTAATAATACTGAGTATAAATTATTAATATTAATATCTAATATTAATGAGTTCTAATACACTTCTAAAGATAAATAATAATATTAATAATTGGAGCTTTTGTTAACCACTAATAACTAATAATAATGACTACTAATGACTGTTATGAATGATTACAAAAGACTACTAATAATAATTACTAATGACTATTATAAATGATTACAAACGACTAATACTACTCATCACTAGTAATGATGCTTAATAATACTACTCATCACTAGTAATGATGCTTAATAATACTACTCATCACTAATAACAATGACTACTAATACACTATAAAAGACATAATAACAACAAATGACTACTAATAATGACTACTAATGACGACTAGCAATGACTAATAATACTGAGTATAAATTACTAATATTAATATCTAATAATAATGTCTAATAATAATTACTAATATTAATAACAATTTAAGTCTAATAATAATGACTACAAATCAATAATAATAATAATAATAATAATAACTACTAATCACAAATAGCAATGATTACTAACCATTAATAACAATGACCAATAATCATTAATGAATAATAATTATTCGTAACGATGAGTACTAATTATTAATAACAATGACTACTAACAAAAGACTAATAATAGCGACTACTGAGGATGACACTAACCTGTCTCCAGCGTTGTACCGATAATGCTGTCGGTCTGCGGTCCTGCCCCAGCGACGTTGTACGCTTTTACAATGATTTCGTACTTCGTGAATGGCAACAGCCCAGTGACGTATGTGGAGTGCTGTTCGATGCCTTCCTCGTTGGCTTCGACTGGTTTGAACTGGAACTTTTCATTGGAATGGTAAATTCGATAGCCCACGTGATACCCTTGGATACGACCATGTCGAGCGTCAACCCTTGGTGGCTGATGAAAAAAGATTTTATTTAAAAAAAGAAAATAAGACATTTAACTTTTTGTAATTGCTTTTTTTTATAATTTATTAAATACGTTAAATCTCTGCTGGGCTGCTTTTATTTTAAAGTTTAATTAAATAATTTTTGTTATTTTTAAATAAATTTTTGTTTTAATCCAGTTTATTTTATTTTTTTTGTCATTTGAATCAAGATTAATTTTAATCACTGTTAGTTTCAATCAAGATCAATAATTGTTTACGTTTAATCAATTTTAATTTTAATCCAGTAATAATGTATATTAAACTAGAAAGTTTACTAAAATAAAATTTGAATCAAATTAATAACACATTACTTCACACTTACATCTGAATCAAGATCAAGTGATGAATCAAAACAAAATATTAATCAAGTGAACATTTTAAATCAAAAGGAGTTTTAAAAAAAAAATATTTTTAAACAAGTTGAATTTATGAAATTTATTTTCATTCAAATTTATCATTCAAATTTTAACTAAGTTTTAGTTTTAAACAAGTTTGATTTTCTTAATCAAACCGTCAAGAGAAACTACGGAAATGAGTTTTGCCCGAGTTTATAAGGGAGTTAATGTCTTGGAACAATCCAGCTCCGAAATGGAGTCACTGTCTTGGATTGGTTGTTTTCAGATTATCTGGCACCGTCAGCAACACGAGGGCTATAATGCGCCGAATCATTCGTCATTAGACAAGCCAACATACATTTACAAACACCCATGCCTAACACGGGACTCGAACACACAACCTCGCGGTCTAGAAGCTAGCACGCTAACCACTATACCGTTTGGTCGGTGTCGCTGTCTTGGAAATTTATGTATTATACAGGGTGTCGATAAAGGGTAGGACACATTTTGATGTGGAATAATTCATAAAATAATTAAGTTATAAACAAACTTATGGCATTTATTCATAGGATAACTCATACATTTTCATTTATAGTGAACGTTGCCATAAAAAATTTCCTTTTTCCAATTGAATATCATTACTTTTGTAAATATCGTCTGTCCGTGTTATTAATTTTATGGTTTTATCGTTTCTTTTGTAAATATCGTCTGCGCGCGTTATTAATTGTATGTACACCGTGTACAGGAGAAAAGTGTAGAATGACTTTAAGGCCAGGATTACAACCGCAATAGCCTCTGTGGATGCCGAAATGGTTGTCCGTATCTAGCTCGAAATGGACTACAGTCATGATATTCTCCTTGCGACTACCGGCGCATGCGTAGAAGTCCATTGACAAGGGCCATAAAACTTTTTGAGTCTATCTAACCATTAGTGTTATTAATTTAAATTTGTCTTCATTATTTTATGAATTATTCAACATCAAAATGTGTCCAACCTTTTATAGATACCCTTTATTATATATTGTAATATCAAAACTATTTATAAGAGGCTTGCAATCCTTAGTCATAATATTATTATATTTCGCTTTGAGTTTTAAAAACTTAGGTGGCAACTTAATGCAAAAATTGGAAAAAAAAAAAATAATTAGTTTTTCGATTGGATTTGAAATACGAGGTTTGTGTTCTTTCTCTAACATACGCTACAATATACAAAATGTATGAGATAACTTTCAATATTGTCCTTTTGTATTAGTTTAGAAAAGGTAGATAGCACATTCAATTATATTTTTCTTTTGTTACAAAAGAAGACGCTTGAATGAGTTATGAAAAATAGGTAGTTGAAAAGTGAATAAAGTTGGCAAAGATAACCCAAAATGGGTTACTAGGATGACACACAGATTAAACAAAGGGTTGTGCAATTAAGCCGCAATCATCTTAAGATAATTATCATCGATGTGTTAGGGCTAAGATAAACCGAGAAAGAGGCTAACTAGAAATAGTGCATCGAGCTAACAAAGCTGGTAAGCAACTACGATGAACCTTAAACTTACCATTATAGGGAAAGTATCAAATTAATAATGGTTATAATTCAATGAATTTAGCTATACACACAGTTATTGATATAAGATATTTTTAATCCAGTTATAGCTATTAAAATGTTGTAATATTTATCGAAACTGTTGTAACATTTATATGATAGGATTTTTTTTATACAGACAAATCAATTCAGCACTAAAAACAAGTTGAAATGATCGCCAATTTATATTGACATAATCAAATTAATGATGGTTATAATCTCATGTTTTTTTACAATTTAGTAAATCTTTTTGATATATTTTTACCAATTTACACCTATAACTGTTTTACACGTAAAATTTATAAAAATTTCTTAATCTATTAATAGAAAAGGTTATACCTTGCAATTTATTAGCAAATTTTTTGACCTTTTGAAAATGAATTCAAATTACAACATTAAGAAACAACACTTAAATGGAATTGTACCGAAACAATTAACATTTGAACAAAAGTTCAAATTACAATATCAAGAAACAATGTTGAGATGGAATTATACCAAAATAATTATTTGAAAAATATTCAAATTACATCATCAAGAAACAATACTGAGCATTAACTGTACTGAAATGGTTAAAATTTAAAGAAATGTTCAGATTATAACATAAAAAAAAACGAGTTCGAATTGTAACGAAATAGTTAACATTTGAACAAAAGTTCAAATTACAATATCAAGAAACAATGTTGAGATGGAATTATACCAAAATAATTATTTGAAAAATATTCAAATTACATCATCAAGAAACAATACTGAGCATTAACTGTACTGAAATGGTTAAAATTTAAAGAAATGTTCAGATTATAACATAAAAAAAAACGAGTTCGAATTGTAACGAAATAGTTAACATTTGAACAAAAGTTCAAATTACAATATCAAGAAACAATATTAAGATGGAATTGTACCAAAATAAACATTTGAAAAATGTTAAAATTACAGCATCAAGAACCAACATTAAGCTTGAATGGTACCGAAATAACTAACATTTAAACAAATGTTCAAATTAGAATATAAAAAACGAGTTGGAATTGTAATGAAATAATTAACATTTGAACAACAAATAAGGACTTTCTATTGTTACAGAACCACCCTCAGAAAATTCTTATTTGATTTTAATATTCTCCAAATATATATTATTTAAAATATTATTATACTATGATAAATAAATTCATCTGGATTACTAACACATTCATTCATTAAAATGAACATTTACACAATAACACAAGTTGGGAAAACAATCACCGCTTCAACTTTAAACTTCTGGAAATTAATTATTTTACTGAAATTATTTCAGAAAATCTCAAAACTTTGAAAACTTAGTTTTAATATAATTTTAATACAACTTATCTTTTATACAGACCATTTCATTTCGTACTGAAAATATTTAAAAAATGGTCTGATGAGGTAAAAATGTAATAGTATTTCAAAAAATATTTAAAATATCTCCAGGGCTAGAGAAAGGGAATGAAAAATGGGGGGAAAAGGATAAAATATAGTAATTTTGTGGAACTAAAAAAAAACATATTTTAACAAATCATAAAATATTGCAATGATATGGAATAATCACAAGTTAAACAATACAATTATATTGTTACACAAATGTTCTGTATATAGTGTAAATAGTGACGTATTATTTTAAAATTCTATTGTAACTCATTTTATCTTATTTCATTTTTTAACAGCGATAATAAAGGTTATAAAAAGGTAACAACACCTAAAGCAATCGAGAAATTTCGAGATGTTTCTTTTTCGACGAATTGGCTGGATATTTCGGGAATGTTCTCACTCGCCTGTAAAAATAAGACAGGAGATCGGGAAAGTTTTCAGTTTAACTTCGGAACTCGATGAAAGCTGAGCGCTTTGAGTGTGCCTGACCTGAATTATTGCTGAATTTGAAGTTGTTTTTATTGAAGCTTGTGTTAAAGCTTGATAGTTATTGCACTGTACTTCGAATAACTTTTGTGATATCTTGAAGAGAGAATAAATAGTTTTTATCTAGTAAAAACTGCGCCATCATTGCCTCTGCGGAAAATTCACAACAATACATTTAAAATGGTCTTGTCTGAAGTCTTTAATGTATTTTATATCAGTATTTATTAAATAAGATGTTTATTCTCGATATAAATTACCATCTATGAGGAAGAATTGTTACGTAAGAAATTCAAGGACTAAATTAAATAGCAGTCAGCGACCACATAAGACAAAATAATTTGAAACATATTCTCTTTACATTTCCCACTTTTTATGACTGTGGAGTTCGAGATCTGATCTCGCATTCCAAAGGTACTAGGATTGAACCATGGGTTAGACACGGATGTTCGTTAGGATTTCAAATCCAAATTTAGCTGCAGGTAACTGCTTAATAAGCCGTTATTGTGCAACAGGGATTTCGAATTTGGCCAACCGTGGACACCACCAGTTTTAAAATGCAATGAAATATTTCTCAAACAAATTTTGTGTGTGTGTTTTATTGTGTGCTTATTTTTTTACTGGATGGTTTGTTTTTAGAGCAAGAACAGAGAAGGAAAAAAAAAACGTTTTGAACTGTGAACTGTTGTGATGTGTGGTGATGACCAAAGAACAAAAACACGATCGACATGGCACATTGTAAATGCATAAAAAATATCCATTTTCAAAAGTGTAGTCATCAGTAATTAACTTGATGGACATGTGAATGTGTGGTTGTAGCATATTATACAAAGTGGTTGTACAAGTCAGTGAGTTGTTGTGGATGTTGTAATTAAGATATACATATACATTAGGAATCGCGAAATTTGACTCAAGTCTGCGTTTTTGTTTTATGATTTTAAAATATTCACGAATTCATTACCATTAAAATGATACCATTTTCCTTCCGAGATTCAGTTTACTTTTTATATTTCAGTAGGTTTTGTGAACCTGTTTTGTATCCCGTTCATTAGTGTAGTATACTTTAAACGCGTTTTCCGAAGAGTGACATTTTGGAGTTATATGACTTTACGCCAACGGTCATAACTTCATAATAAATGGTCCCATTTACAAAATTTTTATTTTGTTTTGTACACAATAGTTGCGAATGTGTTTTATATGGAGAATCCAATATGTACTGTTATAAACATATTTCTTATGCATGTTTTAATCTTAATTTTTTGTTAAAAACTATGCATTTTTTTAAACTTTTTATTTAAAAACTTATAATTAAATAAATATTGAAGCCAAATTCAAAATTCTCCATAGGAACATGCGTCAATATAATATATCTTATTTGCAATAAAAATAATACCTCTAAGTAAATTACAAGTTTATTTATGTATGTTCTAATAATGTCCTAATTAGTCACTTTAATTGCAACTAGCTAGTTAAAAAATTGACAGAAAAAAAAAGTTTGAATATAAAATTGCATCATTTTTAATTCTGATATACTGCCAAAAAGTTTTAAATTATAACCTAAAAATTAAAGAAAACCATCTCAATTGTATATGCATACCTTAAAGAAATACTATTACGAAAATCGCTACCATTATTGCTTTCCCCGACGCAAAAAATTATCAACTACTCATTAAATAATTGTTCCATTAAGGTATACATATACAATTGAGATGATTTTCTTTAATTTTTAGGTTATAATTTTAAACTTTTTGGCAGCATATCAGAATAAAAAATGATGCATTTTTTATTTATAAACTTTTTTTTCCCGTCAAATTTTTAATCAGCTAATTGCACTTAAAGTGATTAATTAGGACATTATTAGAACATACATAAATAAACTTGTAATTAACTTAGAGGTATGATTTTTATTGCAAATAAGAGATATTATATTGACGCATGTTCCTATGGAGAATTTTGAATTTGGCTTCGATATTTATTTAATTATTAGTTTTAAAATAAAAAGTTTAAAAAAATACATAGTTTTTAACAAAAAATTAAGATTAAAATATGCATACAAAAATTGTTCATACCAATATATATTAGATGCTCCATAGAAAACACATTCACAACTATTGTCGACAAAACAAAATTAGAATTTTGTAAATCGGATAATTTATTGTGAAGTTATGACCGTTGGCGTAAAGTCATATACCACCAAAATGTCATTCTTCAGAAAACGCGTTTAAAGTTTACTACACTAATGAACGTGATACTAAACAGGTTCACAAAAGCCACTGTAATTTAAAAAGTAATTTGAGTCTCAGAAAGAAAATGGTATCATTTTAATGGTAATGAATTCGGGAATATTTTAAAAACAAAAAACAACAACGCAGACTTGAGTCAAATTTCGCGATTCCTAATGTATATGTATACCTTAACTAAGCCACTAAACATGGAGATGGTACATTAAACATGATTTGTACCTTCCATGAAACTTTCAAAGACTGGTCGCCAGTCGGATGCACTGCCAACTCTCTGGGTGGACCGGACGGTGCTGAAGGGAAATACAAAAAGTTACTTTTCATTAAAATAACACATAAATCAACATAAAGTCAATACAATAATCAACCCTTAGAAAATAAGTTTTTGATATAAATTCTTTACATGCATTGTAAAGTTCAATATGTAATGGTAACTTCTTGAAGTGACTTTTAAATCAGATCAAGTTTTCATACTGTTTGACTTTTATAAAGAAATTCACCGATTCTGTGACATTGACTATTTCTCTTGCTCCAAAAACTCGATAGAATGCATTGAAATTAACAACGAGTCTATCTGCTAAGCTTATGCTCAGTTAGATTACGAGAAGTGGGACAATTAGTCCTCCAACGTTCAGAAATGTGTGTAAAAGCGCCCTTTTCGTGACAGTCCTCTAAAGTTGGTTGGTTGTTTTCAGATTATCTGGGGCCGTCAGCAACACGAGGGCTATAATGCGCCGAAACATTCGTCATTAGACAAGCCAACATACATTTACAAACACCCATGCCTAACACGGGACTCGAACCCGCAACCTCGCGGCCTAGAAGCTAGCACTCTAACCACTGTACCATTCAGTCACCTAAAGATGATAGAATGCATAGTCTTCAATAACGCGTCTATCTACTATTTTTTAGAAGTTCATCAAATTTATGTACTACATTTTACTGCTAATATATTAAAGATTCCTTAGGATTCCTCAACATGTTTAAATTGCGATTTTCTCTTTTTATAGTAATACCATCTACTGTATATATTTGCATCCCAAAATTTTCGGACCATTTCTGATTTTTGAAACTTAATTTTTCAAACAAAATCCCTACAAATGGGTATTAACTGTTCGTCAGAAGCGGCGGTCTTGTCTTTTGGTAAATCATTTATCAATTTAAGTTTTGTAAAAATTGAAGAAAATTAACCATGAAATACTATATATGTATATAGAAATGAGCTTTTTAAATCATTTATATTAACTCGATTTGGGACGTGTGTTTGTTGTAGCAAGAAAACCTTCGAAGACCTTTTTAAGCCATTTGCCGTCAATCCAATCGAGCTGAAACTTTGCAGATATAATCGTTCTCGAGGACATTCTATCAAGTTTTGTGGGATGTCACTTAAAGGTCACTTTTACGGACGCTTCTATTAATGCTTCGGATGACTAATTAACCCACTTACCGTCATCAAATTCATCAGAGCAGAATCGACGGTTTTTCTTCGTAGGGATCAAACTAGAGGTCGGAAATATCGATCAAAATAAATACCGATACTATATCATTGCATAGAAAAAAATATCGATACAATATCTATATATCGATAATTTTTTTTTTTTTTTCCAATTTTGCCAGAAACCAAGGTTTTCGGGGCAAATTTCTAGTTTTCATGAATTTATGCCAAAATTGTATTAGTAAATAAATTATAAAAATTGTTTTATTAAATAAACTATAATTTTTTTTTTCATAAATAAATTATATTATCAATCAGAATAAATAAAATACATTTGGATTTCAATGTATAAACTCACATTTATTTTTAAATAAGAAATTGTAAAAAGTAGTTTATCGCATGTTTTGCTGATAGAGATGTTTTTAATATTTAAAATTAGATGAAAATTCCAGGCATACGCTGGCACCAGAAACGGCGCTGTGTTAATGACTACAAATACATGATCTTATCTTTCCATTACATTATGTTTTCTTTTTTTGGTTAGGGTGCCATTTTATCTGTTTCTTAGCCAAGTCCAAACTTTTGTTTTGAAGTTTTTGAAAAGGGAATAAAGAAAATAGAAAAAACACAAGGAACTACAAAACGATCATCAAAAAGCTAAAAATGTTTGAAAATATCGATATACCGGTGACTTGTATCGATATTTAAAAAAAAAATATCGATAAAAATATCGTCGTATCGATATACGCCGAACGCTATTAAAACTCAATCTAAGTCCAAAATCGCGTACTGTTAAGTCAAAAATAAAAATTCTTCAATTTTTGTCCAACATTTTTTTAATTTTTTGTGCAGTTCAATAGCAATTAGATAAAACATAACCCAAAATTTCAAAAATGTATATTGATTTTTTTTTTCAAGAAATTAAATTTTTGTTGAAAAATTTTGCGTTTTTTCCGTAATTTTAAAAACGCTCCTTGCGATTCAATTTTTTTGCAATCTGTCTCAATTTTTTTGTACAAGCTAATTGAATATATATTTACATAATTGTGCATGGATTTTAAATTTGACTCATTGGTTAATTATTTAAAAGTAAAACTTTGGTACAACTGCGAAAAAATTTAAACTTTTTAAATAGAAGCATTACGAAAATTGCTGTAAAACAATAAAAAAAAATACCAGATTCCAAAATCTATGCACAATTGTGTTCAAAATAGTATAGTTAACAATATCTCCAAATTTAAAAGAAATACATCAACTTTTGAATAGCAAGGAACAAATCGAATACCCTAAAAATCTTAAAATACAGATGAGGAGAAAAATACAATTTAAGAAAATGAAAAACAGACGATTTCTGATATGCGCGCTTACAAAAACTCAAATAATATTCTTAATTCTTCTCGGATCAGCAAAAGTAAGGTATGTAATGAAAGCTAGAATTTCAGGCTATATTTTCCATTAAAATATAAATATCGAAAATTTTGAAATTTTTGCCTTAATAGTCCCCTTTGTAAATTGTAACTGCGCGTAAGTTGACAATGGAAGATAACCATTAAAAAAACTTAGTGATTATTATTTAAATTGTTTAGTATTCATTTTATGTACAAGATGAACGATGTATGTTAGTTAATGTGGTCTAAAAAGGCCTAAGCGACAGTTCTTACCTTCTACTTGTGTGGTGACGTTTATAATGGCACTGGGTCTGCTCTTTCCGATGGCGTTTTCGGCAATGACTCTTATGTGGTAAGTCGTCACAGGATGTAGTGCTCGTAATACGGCAGTACTGTCCGATCCAGATACTATTAACTGGGAGGTGTGGCCTTTCCAACTGTCTGTTATAACAAATGAAACATCGTTATAAGGACTGAGTATAAGAAGAAAATATACAATATATGTGGAATATCCAAGTATATTTGATATATGTTGTTTACAAAATATGCGGAATATCCAAATGTATTTGATATTATTGTAGGTTGGTCATAGAGAAACTTTGCCGATATATGCACCTCTAGCTTCTGTCTCGTTCAACAGATAGAAATGATATTTCATGTCTAGTTATTCACTTGGTTGATTGTATTCAGATTATCTGGCGCAGTTAGCAACACGAGGGCTATAATGCTCCGAAACATTCGTCATTAGACAAGCCAACATACATTTACAAACACCCATTCCTAACACGGGACTCGCAACCTCGCGGTCTAGAAGCTAGCACGCAAAAACCACTATACCGTTTGGTCGGCCTGGATTTTGTGAATGGCCACAAAATGGCGCTCACAATTATGGTTATAGTTACAAGAAACCCTTCTGAACTGTTTTGAAATAACAACACTTTCATTTTATCTCTGTCACAAAATGCTCAGCGCATGCGAAAACCCAAAAGAGCGTTGGAACGGTACATGTATCACAAAAAACGGACGCGTTATGCAAGCACAAACAGCAGCTCTGCAAACGGTCAACAAAAACGCGATTAGGGTGCATGGTAGAAATTTGCGTATGACAGAGACGGAAGTTCACATGGAGTAAAAATCCAAAAGTTCGCAAAAAATCACAGCAAGTTTTATCAGTTTTCTACGGTGAATACCTGGAGAGCAGCCTTCTGTGATTGATGTCTTTATTCTGTTGGCCGTTCGCAAAGCTGTTTTCTGTGCGTACATAGCGAGTCCGTTTACTGTGATACACTTAAAAAGTAGGTGTTGCCATTCGAAAATTTCGAGTTTCTGCAACTATAGTATTGTACGTTTCTGTAACAAATGTGTGAATTATAACCGTAACTGTAACCGCAAAATTATGTTGCCATTCTCAGAATCCCGAGCTCTTACCTCTGAATAACTATACCTGAAATCTCATATCTATCTGTTGAACGGAACGGAAGCTAGAGGTTCATATATTTGTGGCGACATCAAATAGCAAATAAAACTTCTGTGCACTGGAGTACTCTTTTGCACAGCGGTAACGCATCTGTCTCGAGATACAATGGTCCTTGGATCGAGACTCGTCACCGGCAACGAAAGCTAGCCTACGCTTTATTGGTGACTGGACTAAAAACGAATCATGCTGCCATCTATTGGCGCTTCTGAAATGAGACATTTCATCGCAACAAACCAAGACATACGCAACTCGCAACAAGCGATCACATACGCAACTCGCGTGCAACACCGCAACAAGCGGATACAACGATGCAACAAGCATCCCAAACCTCCAACTCCGATCAGACGTTGATCAACAGTATCGCTCCTTCGTCACTGGGAGGAGGCTATATGTGCCGACATGAAATAACAAATAAAACTTCTGTGCACTCGAGTACTCTTTTGAACAGCGGTAATGCATCTGTCTCGAGATACAATGGTCCTTGGATTGAAACTCGTCGCCCGCAACGAAAGCTAGCCTACGCTTTATATTGTCAAAGTTTCCTTATGACCATCCTGTATTGTTTACAAGAAAAGAGAAAATATTCAAAATATGTTTTACCGTGACAATTGAGATCAACGATGTTTAGTGAAAAAAATTATGACTGGTGTTTCATAAATAGTATTGACCTAATATGTTTTAAGTGGGGTCCAGTAATAAAATTTCGTCAAAAATCTCTTTTTTTTAAAAATTAAAAATAAATATATATATATATATATATATATATATATATATATATATATATACATACATTTCTGAAGAAAATGATGTTTTTAATATCTTCTTCCGGTGATTAGAACACTACGAAATTACCTGTTATTTAAACATCACTTATGGGCGTAACGCCTTGAAGCGGCTGCTTAAAGTGCGTTTTTCAGGCAGTAGTGTTTTTCACAGATGTTGCAAATTCAAATTGCTATATTTCTAGAACCATTAATAATTGGCTATTCAAATTTTTAGAGCATTTAATTTAAATAGTGTTAAACATTTTCTTTTCAAAATTGTTTTTTTTTTTTTTTTTTTTTTTAATTCTGTTTTAAAATATAACATTTAGCATAAAAGATAAAATATTGAAACTTCAAATTTTTTTATGTTGACTTTGAAAACTTTTTTGAATTCCCCATCAAATTTCTGTGAAGATAAATTTTCTTTATGTAACTATGTATTACAGAAAGCT
This sequence comes from Linyphia triangularis, assembly GCA_963978545.1. Lineage (NCBI taxonomy): Eukaryota > Metazoa > Arthropoda > Arachnida > Araneae > Linyphiidae > Linyphia > Linyphia triangularis. The sequence continues at coordinate 80,656,711 of OZ021730.1, read as the reverse complement.
TTCAATTTGAAATATATATATATATATATATGTATTTTCATGACTTATATCAAAATATGCAAACATAAATTAGGAATTTTTCTTGGTTTTTAATATTTTTGAAAAAAATAATCACAATATTAAAAAAAAAAACATTATATTAAAGGCATATAAACAGTATCTCACACATAAGATAAAATGTTGACATTAAAAATATGTATAAATAAAGTTTATATATATATATATTTATTTTTGATACCGGACCCGCTTAATTATTTTAGAAATGTCAGCTGTCGTTTTAAAGTACGGGTTTAAAATTTGTTGTGATTACATACAATCTCTGATAACAGATTTACTTTCAATTGAACTATTGCGACCTAAAGTTCAGATTAAGCAAGTTTTGAAAGAAATTCGCAAAGCTTAATTAAGCAAGAGGAAATGAATAGAAACTTTTAAATTAATATTTGACATAAGAATTCATATTATGCCACCAAATAACCATACTTACAAACCTGACATTATCGCTTCTAAATAACTATTCAAAACTGACACTAACTTTCCAAAATTTTAAAATACGTGTACAGAACTCTTAGGTCAGATTTTAAAATGAACCCAGTTCTTAAAAACGCACCCATTAGAAAATATATTAAGTCCTTAAAAGGCTTAATTTTTCTTCAAAGATTTTTTCGAAGTCTGCGTTTTTCAAAATGTGTACATTTACTGAACGTGCCCGATTTTCAAAGCGTGATATTTTTTAAAACTTCACCAGTGCGTCTTTATTAAGTTACTACATTTTTTACTACACAAACCTACAATTCAACCAATTTACTCTTTTTCGAAAAATTACAACTTTCTCTAAAAGCTCATTATCTCTCGATCATTATGTTTCTCACGCCAACCATTAATTTAGGATATTTTTTTTTTTTACTTTCTAATTCTTACATCCAGTCTAACGTTGAGAATGGCATGACGTAATACACTAATTGGCGGTAATTGCTTGGCGTCAATTAGTTTCGAATGGAAGATGCCTTTTTAATTTAAACCCTTATTGAATCTTTCTTATAGGTCGGTAAAATTTCCAAACAGTTTTCAAAGAAAAAGAATTAGGCTGAAAGATTTGAAGCAAGGAGAGATAAAAATTAAGAAAAATTATTTTAGTGTTATTAAAAAGGTCCGGCTTATGAAAATTTTTTGGATTATTAATTTTGAGTTTATAAATGTTTATTAAAATTTAAATTATTTTCTTTAAAATGATGCCTCATTTGTAATTATATCTTATTTTGAAGTATTTTTAATAATTTTTTGAAATAAACAAAATGCAGATATTTAATTAATACTTTTCAACTTCGAAGCCGAATTTCTCAAAATGCCATTTTTTCTGGTTTTGGGGGCATATGGTTTAAAATCGATTTGACATAAATGCGTGAAATTTTTTATACATATTTCTCTAATGTATTTATGTACTTTAAATCGAGGAATACATGGTAAGTAGCATACTTAAAAAAAAAAAAAAAAAAAAAAAAAAAAAAAAAAAATTAGTTTGAAATTTAAAAAACAATTTTAAACGTATTTTTAGAAAGTCATAATCATTTTAATTTTCAAAAAATAATAAAAATATCGATCTAAGGTATTCAAAAGTATCCAAATGTTATAACGTGAAAATTTCATAAGGGTTGAAGAATCGGTTATTAAATGAGACACTCCCAAAGTCGTTGAATTTAACATGGGTGCAGGTGCCGGACCACCTTAATAATGGTTGGTTGTATTCAGATTATCTGGCGCCGTCAGCAACACGAGGGCTATAATGCGCCGAAATATTCGTCATTAGACAAGCCAACATACATTTACAAACACCCATGCCTAACACGGGACTCGGAACCCGCAACCTCGCGGTCTAGAATCCAGCACGCTAACCACTACACCGTTTGGTCGGCACCTTAATAATGAGATGATGCTATAGATAATTAAGAGTACTAATATTTCACAAATAATTTAATTTAATAGGAAGTATTCAATTGTACTTTTGATAGCTTTAGGTGTTGTAGCCAATACAATTCTTATGTATGTTCTCTTTGTAAGTTAGATGCTAATGTCTCATATAACACTGAAAAATCGCATTCAGTATCAGATCCAATAAATAACTATGAAATCTACCTCAACTTTTACAAAGAACACATAATGCGTACTCTCACATTCCCCCCCCCCCCCCCACAATGGAATGCAAATTCAACTTCGCATGTGTCGCTAATGTATGACGTAATCCATGTTATTCTGTGCACGAATTTACTTTTTGAAGCACGAAAAATACATTTTTTGTTTTCATGATAACAAAATCTATCTTAATTGTTTATTTTCTAAAAACAAAATGCTTTTATTTTGATAATAATCTTTTTTTTTTTTTTTTTTTTTTTTTTTGCAAAAAAAAGTATCCAAAGATCTTAATATTTAACTTGCATACATTTTTCCTCTTCGAATTTCAGGATATCTAAGAGGACATATTATTATTATTATCAAGGAGTATGGGGACTAAGGCACCTCTGTTTTTTAGCATTTTGTACCAACCCCATATCCCCTACAGATCGGTAGTGGGCAGTACTGCACAGGATGTAAGCGCACACTCCCGAGAGAGAGTGCGCAAGTCTACCTATATCCACTGAAGAGTTCATTTCTACCTCTTTCGGTAGCTACCCGGTAGGTGGCAGCACTACCGACCGTATGTGGAACTTCTTAATTTAGAGGCAGTACCAAGCAGAAGATTCCACCAGAAGACTTGGATTTACCACCCCCAGAGGTATTGATTTGTACGGGAACTTGGAGGACTTTGCGACCATGACTGATTTAACGTGCTCCAGTCACCATTAGCTAACACGGCGGTCTTTAGTCGGTACCAGGCCCGAACTCGCAACCTCAGAGCTCGCAACCTTCTAGTTGTGAGAACGATACTCTCCCGACTGGGCTACGCCGCCCATTAAGAGGACATAGTATTGATTTACATAATTTTTAAGGACAATAATGGATACAATATGCAGATAAACTGAAATATTGCCAAAATATTCTTTCAGCTCTTAGCCACTAGCCAAATCTTACCTTCCGCCATCTTGTATTGCACACTGCTTCCCGTGACGTGACTGTTTCCGTTGAAAGGAACTTCCCATCGAAGAGTCACTGTGCGGCTAGTTACGTTCGTCACGGATAGGCTAGTCGGAGGATCAGGGACACCTGAAAGAAAAGGAAAAACAATATTTAATATTATCTATATTACTAGTATATGCACCAGCTTTCGCCACTAACTTTCACAGGCGGGCCGTATGATTTATGTTGAACATTTACGTGGGCCGGATACACCAAAATGTATATTTTTAATTATTATCGATTTAACAATATATAGCATTTCTGAAAACTGGAAAAAGTAGTATTTTTTTTATCTTAAAACTTTAGTTCCCATTGCAATTTTCTGGGATATCCTTTTGGGACCGGGTTCCCGCCCGAGAACAAAACCATTTTCACCCCTCCAAGTCGGGTAATTAGAGAGACAGGGAATAGACCCCTGCTAAACTAATGGTGATTTATCTCTCTTCACTGTCTGGTTTCCAGGCAGAGGTTGACAACTCTATATCCTCAAGGCGTTTTTCTTTTCTTTAACAGTACAAAGTATTTGCGTTCCGGACTTTCACCTGTTACCCCCTTGTTGTGACGAGAGTCGTAAAAATCACCCCCCCCCCGCTGTGAGGGAGTCAAGAAGGGAGGGGGGGGGGGTAGGTAAGAACTAGAAGTGAAGAGACACGGCCGGAATGGCACTCAGGCGGCTGGGGCGGTTAGGCCGGAAAGGGGACTAAAATGTTAATAAAATTACAATTGATATTTGATTCTTGTTTGTTTTTTTTCTTTTCTTGAAATAATTAAAAAAAAATAATACTTCTTATTATTAGTAAATCAAAGTCTAAAAAAGAAGTGAACCTTTCATTTCATAGTGACTATGCGACTTGACCTAATCATAATAGTATTTAAACTGTACTCCGTCCAAATCACTCCGTTTTAGTCGGTATCAATTGTCAGACGATGGCGGTCGAAAGCGTTCAGTATATTTTACGATAGAGTCAATGTCGTTCGGTGTATTTGTTGCAGTCAATTTTAATAAAACTTCCAAACAAGAGTCAGTTAAGTTATTCCTGTATTTTTTTCTTGATGAAAACCACCTTGCTGAAAGATTCTTTCTATAGTTTCTTCGGGAACGTAGTGGAGAACTTTGTTCAACATAGTTAACACACATTATTTCGGATAAATAACAATTAGGCATAAAAAAAAGTCCACACCATGAAATTTTATTTTTATCTTCTGCGGTGCTGGCGGGCCGCAGAAAAATCTGTCGCGGGCTGCCTAGTGGCTAACGCTGATATACACTTAGCAACCACTTTATTATGACCTCTCCAACGATAACCGTTGGACTATCTTTTGCTTTTACTTATATTGTGGAACAATGAGCTCAGAGATACTTTAAGACGATCCTTGATGAAGATCTGCCGTAATTTTGTAACTGTCTATGTTAGTAGCAATCTGTTACCGTTCTAGTAACAGTCTGTTACCATTCTGTTCTTTTACAATTTGAGATATAGTCTGTTCGGCTCAACCATTCACCACTCAATGACGACCACAATTTGCTTATTCTGATCCCGATATTTGTCTGAAAATCCTATATTGGTATACTTTTGCTCTGCAGGTGCTTATTAAGATTTCACAGATGCAGTTAATACTTTCTCCATGGCTCCGAAATCCTACTGTTATTAACATTTTCAAAGTTTTTCACGGTATCTCATTTTTCCCGTCTATATTCACCTATATACTTACTTCCACGTAAATTTATTTTTCTTCTTTAATAATAACCAAGACAACTAGCAGCACACTTTTTGCACAGTATCTCCTTTTTGCTTAACCCATTAACGCCCAAATAAACAATTTTTGAAAATTTTCTTTGAGATTGATATATATGGGTAGAAATGCATAAATTAAGAGTATTTCAAAAGCATTTTGAAATTTTTTAACTGTAACAGTATGTTTTAAGCCGTCCTCATTTGAGGATGCTGGGCGTTTATTTGCATAAAAATGTTATTTTCTAAAAATTGTAATATTTTTACCTAAAATTATGCAGTTTTGATATATACACAAACTAATAAGCAGTATAAAGTTAAGAAGCAAAATTTATTTTTACATTTGTAAGAAAACTTTTTTTTTTAACATTTTCAAGGTTGATTTTTTATATGAATAAGGGGAAAACATTCTATGCATAATAATACATTACATTTCGTTCTTCTCTTTGAAGAACAGGTATATTATTTCTCTCTCCTTCTGACCAATGATATGCCACATTTGGATGAATTTTATACGAGGAAGCACATTTTGGATCTAGATGTTATACGTATCTGTACTGGTCTTCCTGGGGCTGTTTTTGAATCGGCTCCTTGTTTTTTCCTTTTTATATATATATATTGCAATATACCTTCTAAAATCTTTGACTGACATCAACTTAGAACCATGTAACTTTTTATAAATGACATAGCCATTTGCAGCAACCATATCTAATAGGTTTAGATTTTATAAACTACTTCAGTGAATGATGTCCATATTACCTGACGATCATTTCCTCAACAGACAAATTTTCATGAAAAATTCCCCATTTCTGAAAATTCTTGCAAAGCATTTCTAACAAAGGATGTATTTTAAATGATTTATCATGTCTATTTTTGTGATGTAATTTATTACCTTGAAAATGCAATAATATTTTGAGCTATAAGTAGAAATTTCTAGTTACAGCATTCCTCACTATTGTTACACCTAAATCATCTGCTTCTGCCCAAAGTATTATAACCCGAAAGTATCAAAAAACCAATAATGGTTTTAATTTCATCCTTATTCACATTATAATTCATTTTTCACTTCATGAGCATATCGATTAGTTTTCTCTACAATCAAAAATTCTTCGAACAGCTCAACTGGTTTCACATAACTAGTTTCCGCTGTCTATCAGAATTTCTCTTAGAAGAATTTGCCTAAGTCCCAAATGTCTAAGAATTGGGTTTCGTTCGTCCATACAACTTTTTATGTTTCCCTTTTACATTTACGGAAACTATTAAGTATAATATTTCGGAAAAAAACCCGATATCATTATCATCTGGTATTGTAATCTCCAATGTATCTGCAACATCTGATACAACTGGAGTGTCCAAATTATCATCATCGAATTGTTTTTCATCTGTTAGTTCATCGACATCCGAAGGCATTGCTATAATATCTTCTTCAATTTCTTCAGAAAAATATAAGCAGTTGCAAACTTAACAAATGTTGCAAGTTAACAAATGAAAGTATTTCAGTAACTTAACTTAGCCAATCACAGCAGCAAGAAGGTGGGGCTGAAATTTTATTTCTGTTCAACTATTGCACCTAAAGATAAAAGCATGTTTGAAAATGTTTATAATATATTGATAAACAACTTCAAATTTTTCTTTCATGTTCGTCAAAATATTGTGTCGCGAGGAGCATTTTGAAAAAAAATTAAAATTTCGTGTCATTTTAATGCATTTTTCTCAATAATTTACTATCTATTTTATATTATCTGCTCAAATTGTGTTGTTTTGTTTAAATACACATCTTCTATGTTTATGCCAAATTTTATTTAATTCTTGGCAAAACTAAAGAATTTTGGCAAAAGTGTCCTATGTCCCCTTAAAGTTTCTTATTTATAAAAACTAGTGACATCTTCATCCCAGAGGTTAGTATTTGAACAACAAATAATTTTCTTACAAATTTAATACAAATAGGAAACTTTAAAATGTATTTTCACAAAAGTTAAGAAAAGTCACCTTTGCTTTTCAGGTCCTCAATTGTGTTCGAATAATGATCGTAAATAAAACGTGAAATTTATTCAACAGGAAAAAGGTTTAATGTACATAGCAAAATTATTTTTCGTAAAAAAATAAAAAATAAAGAGCTTAATTTAATTGAAAAGAAATTGCATTTTTAAAATAAGCGTCTCTACAATAAAAAAAAAAAGTTTAAATTGTTAGTCTTTGACAAATATCGATCTTCTTCTTCTTCTTCAAAAAAAAAAACCTTCTGGAACCTTCTACGATCTTCTTAAGAAAAATAATTCTTGAAACCTTCATTATCGTAACGAAAGATATTATGAAGGAAAATTGTATTAAGCAGAGTAACGAAGCTAATTATCTTTATTGATCTCGATGAGTGGAAAAGTATTTAAGGGTCTAGTTTAAAGAATATATTAACATAGTTAAAATTTGAATGCCTCTCTATACCATAGATATAAATAAACAACTGGATAGACTGCTTAATGCTGGGGAAATGAAGCCGTTGCCAGATGCCGTTGGTGGGATAAAAAATACGGATTGCCGAGGATTGAAAATAAAAGTGTGGGTTGTACACAGCACAAATGTCAATAGTAGACCTTAATTAGTAATAATGTGCAAAAAAATATATACTCTAGCATTTTCCAATGTTTTTCGCATTTCCATCCAACTATAAAAGTGAACTGTGATTGGTTAATCTTCCCACCAGCTTCGCAATCTCCGGCGCGTTTTTCCCTTTGCATTGACAATGGAGCAGTCTATCCAGTTGTTTATCTATATCGATGCTCTATACATGACAGAGAGCAAAATTATTTTTAGTACACTGAATGTCAACAAAATGGGATCAGATGTCTATTACTTTCAATCACCCAAATGTATACGTTGGTTAATGAAAGTATAGCATTATGTCAAAAAAAAAAAAACTGCATACATCACCCCTATTCTAAATCAGCAAATATCTTTTCGATAGAGACTACCCCCAACTAGAATTTTTGGTGAGAGCTATTTTCCCAATAGACAGTGTACAATACCAATTGAAAAATAATCGATGACCAGTAATCGATACCCAAAAAGAACCGATATATTTGAAGAAAAAAAAATAAAGTACCAGACACTATAAAAAAAAAAAAAAGCACCGTTTGTCGAATTCTACTTTGGGAAACTAAGGAATTTTATTCCGTTAATTTTAAAAGACAATTACAATGTTCTCCAACAAATGGCGCTGTCGACTGATAAAAAACTAAACAAAACAGCTTCGACTTGTTGCAACAACTACAAAACAACTTTAATTTCCACCAACACCATGCCACAACTGAAGCGTCTTTTTGAAGTTTCGCAACGTGTTCAGATCTTTTTTTATTTAATACTAGCTGCGTGGCCCGTCGTTGACGGATAAACTCAGTTTTTGGTACTAAATAAAAGTAATATAAAAGTTTATCACCCCATTGTAAATTCATTCTTTGTTCGTTTAGTTCGGCATGTCTTAGCCGATCGGCTTCTAAACGAACGGCACGCCTCTCTGATGTTTCTCTACTCCTTACAGACTCCTGGCGTCGCCGTTGCGACGCTAATCTGTCCTCTGGGGAAATGTCCGGCTGCCACGAAGTCGAAGCTTCTTGGTTGTCATTTTGTAATTCGTTCCTCTTTAAACGTTTTTGAAAAACTTTTTTGTCGATTTTGCTTAATGATGGGCGTTTTTTTTCTAGGCATTATAAATGTAGAATATCATTTGCGATTTTCAAAACAAACCAAACGAAGATTGTCATTCAGTTGCCATTCAGGAAATACTAAATTGTGTCTGCTTAAAAACACCAAAAAAAATTATTTCGGAAATTTTAAAACTCAATCAAAATTAAAAATATATCGCCTATTTTACTCCTGGTCGTTTAATTAAGCGATATACCAAATTTCATCCTAATCCGTTAGGTAGTTTTTACGTGAAACGGTCCCCAAATCCGTATGACAGAAAGTCAGTTTTATTTATATAGATTTTATTCAACAGATGGTATGCGTTGTTGTTGTTGTTGCATGCCCCCGGAGGCCAGCAGAGCTAGACCTGGTCCATGATGTCGCACACCCTCAAAAAATCCAACACCAAAACAGGGTCGTCGGCCAAATCCTTCTTAGGTAGTCCCAGGCACGCGAGGATGTGATCAGGCGAATCCTGTTCAGTAGAGCAGTGTTTGCAGATTTCGAAGCTCCTGGATCCCTCAATAAATTTCAATGTCTGAAGGTGGCCACTTCGAAAGCGGGCAAGAGTAGTTTGTTCCTGTCTATTAAAACCCTGAACAAGGGATCCCCCAGGACGGGGATACTGATACTAATGGTGCGCTGGGGGGGACAATCCAAGTAGTCCTGTTCCTGTGTTTAATCTGAGAATGAATCTCCGTAAAGATAGATGGTATGCGTTGGTGAACTTGGTAACTATTTTTGGAAATTGATGGATAAAATTACGTAATCAGCAACAAACAGTACATTTTTATCATCATCCTTTTTTTAAATCTTTTATATTAGCTTCGGTTTCGAGGCAGCAGGGTAAATCTGCAAAAGCCTAATTAACCCCCTTGTTGTCATCCATTCGGGCTGAAACTTTTCAGATAGATTCGATGTCAATGACAAGGCATTTTGTCAAATTTTGGAACTGTAACTACACTGTTAAAAATTTTGTTCCACCTTGCACCAAAAATTGGTTCCCATTTAGATGCCACCAACATTTGGTGCTTAGTTTCACGATTTAATGGTGCAACCTCGGACCGTAAGCACAACTAAATCGCGAAACTAAGCACCAAATGTTGGTGGCAGCTAAATGGGAACCAAATTTTGGTGCAAGGTGGACAAATTTTTTTAACAGTGTAAAAGGTCGCTTTTACGGAATACTAATAAACCAACTTACCGTCATCCAATCGCGGTAAAATAGCATTCAACCTACCATTGAAGAAACTCTTTCCTGCAGCCAATTTTTTGTAATAAATAAATAATAAAATTGTTTTAATTAGTATAAATAAGAGCTATTTGGACTTGAGTGCATAAATTCACATTTATTTTTAAAAAAGGAATTTTGAAAAGTAGTTAGGAGCAAATTTTTGCTGATAAAAATGTTTTTGATACTTAAAATTAGATGCAAACACCAAGCACACGCTGTTTACAGAATCCGCTCTGTAATAAAGAATATAAAAACTGGAAAAGCATACAAAGGATTTATATTAAAAACTTTGTTTTTATGGGTTATATTATTTAAATTCCTATTTCAAATGTATCAATTCTTTTTTTGGACATCCTCCTGTATCTGTACAATTACTGTGAGACATTTTTCATTCTGAAATTGATACGAAAGCTCTTTTTCATTTCCAGTTTTCAACAGAAACTATTATAAAATATTACACCTGCTGATGATTTCATTAACCATCCTGAAGCATATGAATTTACTGCGTACAATTTCCGTACCTTGCACCACGAGCTGAAAAGTTGCCTCGTCGTATCCGAAGTCGTTAACCGCCGCGCATGCGTACATGCCGCTTTCGTCACGAGTTGCCGAGACGACCACCAACTCGGATGTTACACTGTTGTCTTCAGAAGTTTCTCGGAAAGAGTACCTGCCAAGAAAGAAGTACATTTAAAAAACGTGAACTGAATGCTGAAAATAAAGAAAATATTCACTTCAATGTTATTTTCTAAGGAAACTGGTTAACTTTATTAGAAATTACAAAAAGGATGCTCTTGTTAACTGGATTTATTGGGTTTATAATGTATTTATTATGCATGTATATAAAGAGTCCATATATTTTTATTAACTGTAATAAAATCAAGAATCTAAATTAAACTACATTTAAAAATGGAATGATTTTTAATAACTTTTTTAATTTCTATACAGCCAATATTTTATAGTAATGGTATATTAAAATTTTGTTGAGATCAAGAATTATTTATAAAAACAGAAATTCCTTTAGCTTATTAGATAAAATTAATTTAATTTTTAAGCCAATTTTAAATGGAAAAAAAAATGGATGGTTTTATTAGCTGCATTAATTCGGTAAAAAATATATGCATGTAAATATAGAACCTATATAGATATTTTTATTAACTATAATAAAATCAAGAATCTAAATTAAACTACATTTAAAAATTGAATAATTTTTAATAACTTTTTTAATCTCTATATAGCCAATTTTTTTTTTTACAGTAATGGTATATTAAAATTCTTTTGAGATCGAAAATTATTTATAAAAAGTAGAAATTCCTTTAGCTTATTAAATAAAATTCATTGATTTTTAAACCACTTTTAAATTTAAAAAGTGGATGCTTTTATTAGTAGCAAATAATATATGTATTATGCATGTATATATAGAATTTATTTATATTTTTATTAACTATAATAAAATCAAGAATTTGAATTAAATTATACTTAAAAATTGAATAATTACATTTATAATAACATTTTTAATTTTTATGTGGTCAATTTTTGGATATTGAGGGTATATTAAAATCCTTTTGAGATGGAGATTTATGCATGAAAAAAGGAAATTTTCTTAGCTTATTAGAAAAAATTAATTTAATTTTTCAGCCTCTTTTTTTGGAGGATAATATATATTCGGGTGCACTTCAAAGGTCAGAATTGTCGAAAACTCTGGACTTTTGTGTATATAAATAACTTAATCTAGAATGTTTGTGTTTATAAATACAAATAAACTGATAAGCAGTGAGGAAAAGTCATGAATAGGAAGAAAGAGCTTTCTAGTAATCTGCGTCACAAGTTTACCAAAAAAAAAAAAAAATCAAAAGCATAATTTTATGCTTTTGCGTTAGTCCTTTGAAAATACATTTTCTTTTTTATTGTTGTATAGATTTGTATGACATAAGAACTTAAGCCATTCAATAAAAACAAAAAGATTATTTTTTAAGAATTAATCAGAAGATGTCAAAATATGCAATTGAATTTGTCTGGATTTAAGGTTTTTTAACTTATAGTGGCAGTACTGGCCTAAGTTCTATCCCAAGCTAACCTTCACTGTTTTTAATACATTATATAACAAACACTCAGTTCATCATCTTTCGATGATGTACCAGTAGTAACGTTTCTCCGAAAATAATGCGCAATCCACTTTTTCCCTTGTCTTTCATTTCTTCTGTAAAGTCATAAGCAGAATTTTCTTTCAAAGCCACAATAGAGCTACGCTGTTCTGAAAAAAACCTCTACAACACGATTTCGAACTTCGAGGAGGAAATTGCCCCGAAAAGGGGAAATTGCTCTGAATTTCGACTCTTCTCACCTGGACTTTATGGTAATTGGTGTCTTGTTCTTCTGCCACGTGATTGCGATGGGAGCGTTCCCCCGAGCCGTACACTTGAGGCTGGTGTTGTCCCCTTCTTTGATGGCTCGGCTCTGGTAGCTCTCTTCGAACTTCGGAGGAACTGAAAATCGAGAAGAGGAAATTGCATTGAAGGAATATAGAAATCAATGTGTTTCGTTTTGCGCAACACTGATGAAAGTAAAATGCAATTATTTAAGCTGCAAAAAATGTATGTATGTATGCATTTATTTATTTATTTATTTATTTATTTATTTATTTATTTATTTATTTATTTATTTATTTATTTATTTATTTATTTATTTATTTATTTATTTATTTATTTATTTATTTATTTATTTATTTATTTATTTATTTATTTATTTATTTATTTATTTATTTATTTATTTATTTATTTATTTATTTATTTATTTATTTATTTATTTATTTATTTATTTATTTATTTATTTATTTATTTATTTATTTATTTATTTATTTATTTATTTATTTATTTATTTATTTATTTATTTATTTATTTATTTATTTATTTATTTATTTATTTATTTATTTATTTATTTATTTATTTATTTATTTATTTATTTATTTATTTATTTATTTATTTATTTATTTATTTATTTATTTATTTATTTATTTATTTATTTATTTATTTATTTATTTATTTATTTATTTATTTATTTATTTATTTATTTATTTATTTATTTATTTATTTATTTATTTATTTATTTATTTATTTATTTATTTATTTATTTATTTATTTATTTATTTATTTATTTATTTATTTATTTATTTATTTATTTATTTATTTATTTATTTATTTATTTATTTATTTATTTATTTATTTATTTATTTATTTATTTATTTATTTATTTATTTATTTATTTATTTATTTATTTATTTATTTATTTATTTATTTATTTATTTATTTATTTATTTATTTATTTATTTATTTATTTATTTATTTATTTATTTATTTATTTATTTATTTATTTATTTATTTATTTATTTATTTATTTATTTATTTATTTATTTATTTATTTATTTATTTATTTATTTATTTATTTATTTATTTATTTATTTATTTATTTATTTATTTATTTATTTATTTATTTATTTATTTATTTATTTATTTATTTATTTATTTATTTATTTATTTATTTATTTATTTATTTATTTATTTATTTATTTATTTATTTATTTATTTATTTATTTATTTATTTATTTATTTATTTATTTATTTATTTATTTATTTATTTATTTATTTATTTATTTATTTATTTATTTATTTATTTATTTATTTATTTATTTATTTATTTATTTATTTATTTATTTATTTATTTATTTATTTATTTATTTATATTTATTTATTTATATATTTATTTATTTATATATTTATTTATAAATTTATTTATTTATAAATTTATTTATTTATGGGGGGGGGGATTTAACACTGTAATAAATGTTTAAAAAATGCAATGCAGAAATTCGAAATAGTTGTTATGGAGGTTGTGTCTTGTAAAATTGCAAAACAGATAGTGAAAATGGTAAAAATGGACAAAAAAATTGGCAAAAATGAAAGAAAATAGTCCATTTTTTTCCCCCCTTAAATAAAAAAGATGCAAAATATTAATGCAGTGCAACAAATAAAGGTAATATAACGTTTATACAACATAAATTTGGTGTTTGAGATATTTTTGTTTATATTAGCGCACTGTTTGCATTGGCCGTTCACGTGTCGCAAAAACGCAGTTTTTTTTTTTTTTTTATATATAGAGTCCTTTGAATTTTTTTTTATTAAGTTTAGTCTTCTTTCTAGGGTAATTTACTACACGGATATTTTTTTTAAATTTATGTTTGAGATGTTTATAAGAAATGTTTGCTTTTAAAAAAAAGTGGGAGATACATTTAAAAATCCCATTAAAGTTCCTTAAACAGATTCAAACTTTTGACTGACACAAACGACAATTTTCTAATCTAAAATAATAAATGTATGAAAGATTAATCCTATGATGTAGATTTTTATTAATTACTAGCTGAATACCTGAATACCTGCGACGAATTTTTAATTAAAATGCAATGCAGAAATTCAAAATAGTTGTTATGGACGTTGTGTCCTGTAAAATTGCAAAACAGAAAATGATTTTTATGCAGAATAAGCATACAGAAATGGTTACATTTGAAATGTTAGTTATGCTAAATTCTGCTATTAGTGTTGGAAAAAATAGTTGATAATGGTTTCAATTTCACTCTAAAATAATGTAGAAACACTAACACTGTAATAATGCACAATTTTTTTCAATGAATACATTAAAAATAGTTGTTATAGATGTATTGCCGAGCTGTAAAACTGCAGAAAAAAAAAAAAAACTGATATTCATGCCGCAAAAACATTCACAACTGGTTGCATTTTTATTGTTATAGTCTGAGAGGCGACTGCAATTTTTGGACCCTATCAAACATCATTCTGAATTTTTTATAGAAATTGGAGAAAAGTTAGTAGATTAGGAATCCACTGGTCTGCCGTGGCAAAAGTAGCCGAAACTGATCAATAATCGACTTGGAATGAGTTGAACTAAAATCCGACTGCCAAATATGTCATAACTTGCAAAAAATAGAAGAAACTTATTCGTCTGGCAACCCACTTCATTTTGATTTTCAATAAGAAAAAGCGCAAACGATTTCTGATCTTTGGCTCGAAAAACTTATATCTTTTAAAAGTAAGCCGAATTGGCAACATCAGTTACGTCATAAGTGACGTAATATTTTTTGCCAACTTGGCTCTATTTTAATAAATGCAAGTAGACCGTCGCCAGATATCTGAATCGTCTGCAACCTTCTTAATTGAAAATTAAAGAGTGAGGGTTACCAAATAAAAAAAATGCTCATTATTTGGCAAGTTATGGCGCATTTGGCAATTGGATTTAGTTCAACTTATTAAAAGTTGATTTTTGACCAGTTTCGGCCATTTTTGCCACTGCAGACCAGTGGATTCGTAATCTACTCACTTTTCTCCAACTTCTATAAAAAAATTCAGAATGATGTTCAATGGAGTCCAAAAATTGCAGTCGCCTCTCAGTCTATTAGTTTTGTCGACAGCTGTATTCGAATTTGGCTAAGGTTGTAAAAAATAGTTGTTAATGGGTTAAATTTTGCTCTTAAATAAAGTCAAAACACTGTAATAATGCACAATTTTTTAAATGACGAAATTTAAAATAGTTGTGATAGATTTGCTTTGTTATAAAATTGTAGAAATAGAAAATTATTTGCACTACAAAAATAATAGTTGATGCAGGGGGTTATTTTACACTGTAATAAATGAATAAAATAATTTTTTGCTATGCAGAAATTCAAAATGGCTGTTATGAATGTTGTAACCTGTAAAACTGCAGAAACAGAAAAAGATTTTAACTCAGCATAAGGCTCTGAAGCTGGTGCATTTTTAACGTTAATTTTATCGACAGCTACATTCGAATTCTGCTAGGGTATGAGAAAATAGTTGATAATTGGTTTAATTTCACTCTAAAATAATGTAGAAACACCGTAATAATGTACAATTTTTTACAATAAATAGATTAAAAATAGTTCTTATGAATGGTTTGTGCTGCAAATTGGCAAAACAAAAATTGATAAGTATGCCGCAAAAACATACAAAACTGGTTGCATTTTTAATTTTAGTTATGTAGAGAGCTGCTTTCAAATGGCTTTAATTCAAAAATCTAGAATGGTGTTTGCTTTTGTTCCAAGTCAAAAAGGCAGTTTTAACATCATAAAACTGTAAAAATGGTATTGTACCCTTCTAAAATATGTACAAAAGTGCTTTCCTAGTTCCATACTATATTGAATCGTATGACAAAGGTCATACTGGCTGGTTTCAAATCCTGAGTTAGGCATGGACGCTCGCTAAGTTCCAGAATTCACTTTAAGCTGTAAGTCCCGGTCTGTTTAGCCATCATTGTGCATAAATATTAGGGTGATCTTTATATGGGGTCAAAAATGAAATTTCATCCGATTTTAACTCTCACCCCTTCATTTTTCCCCCTTTTGACCTATTTTGACAGTGTGCCAAATTTCATTCCGATAAATTAGTATTAACTCGTACCGCAACGAGGCTGAAATTGTTAAAAAGGTGACAAAAATTAAAAAATTTTGAAAAAATTGAAATTTCTTCGGGTCCCATTGCACACACTTGAAACTTTTTCTTTTTGAACAATTCCGTCAATGTATTAAGTTTTATTAAGTAAATATTAACCCCTGCCACAAAGGTAATAAAAATGCTAAAAACGGACACAGAATTGTCAAAAACAGTCAAATCCCCCCCCCCCCCCTTAAATAATTGATACAATGTAACAAATAAAGGTAATATAAATAATATAAAGTTCAAACAACATAAATTTGGTGTTTTTAGAGATATTTTTGTGTACATTAGCACACTGTTTGCATCGGCCGTTCATAAGTCGCAAAACGCATTTTTTTTTTTTTTTCCAAATAAGAGTCCTTTTTTTTTATTAACTTTAGTCTTCTTTCTAATGAAATTCACTACACGGATATTTTTTATAAATTTATGATTGACATGTTTATAAGAAATGTTTGCTTTTAATAAAAAGTGGGCGATACATTTGACAATCCCATTAAAATTCCTTAAAACCCACTGACGGTCATGGGAATGGGCGAAATTCAGCAGTTGTTTTCAATGCAATAATTTTTAAATTATATTTCTAATTCAAATACATAATTTTTTTTAAATTACTTTTTTATTTATTTTGTTTTAGATATGTTATAGACTATCATCATAACAAAAATATCGAATAAATATTTTATTTTACATTTTATTTATATATTTAAAAATGTTGTGTATTGCTGGAAAAACTGGTGATCCTATGACGTATATATACGTGCATGACCGTCAATGGGTTAAGCAGATTCAAACTTTTGACTGATACTGATAGTTAGAGGTCAATAGAATATACAAGAGCGTCCCTGACATACAAAGATCCCTGAACAGGTGTTTGAAGTATGGGTTGTCATTCATACTATCAAAAATGTTTGTTAATGAGCATTAGCGAGCATTGGAAGGAGCCTCCTATACTAGCGGACAAGCTTACTTGACTCCATTAAATACGCTGTAGGATGGAGCCTTCCGCTTAAAATATATAGTTCCGGTCAAATCACAACTTTTATTGCAATATTGATAACCTGAGTAAATAGTATTTGTATTAAACTTAAGTATATAGACAGAGAGGAGGCTGCAATTTTTGGACTCCCATCGAACATCATTCTGATTTTTTTTTTATAGAAATTAGAGAAAAGTGAGTAGATTACGAATCCACTGGTCTGCCGTGGCAAAAATGGCCGAAACTGGTCAAAAATCGACTTTTAATAAGTTGAACTAAATCCAAATGCCAAATGAGCCATAACTTGTCAAATAATGAGCATTTTTTTTTATTTGGTAACCCTCACTCTTTAATTATCAATTAAGAAGGTTGTAGACGATTCAGATATCTGGCGACGGTCTACTTGCATCTATTAAACGGGAGCCAAGTTGGCAATAAACATTACCTCACGGATGACGTAACTGATGTCGCCAATTTGGCTTACTTTTAAAAGATACACATTTTCCAAGCCAGAGATCAAAAATCGTTTGCGCTTTTTCTCATTGAAAATCAAAATGCAGGGTTGCCAGACGAAAAAGTGTGTTCTCTTTTTGACAAGTTACGACATATTTGGCAATCGGATTTTAGTTCAACTCATTCCAAGTCGATTTTTGATCAGTTTCGGCCATTTTTGCCACGGCAGACCAGTGGATTCCTAATCTACTCACTGTTCTCCAATTTCTATAAGAAATTCGGAATGATGTTCGGTGAGGTCCAAAAATTGCAGTCGCCTCTCGGACTAATATGTTTTTAACGAAAAGTAAATAAGCGCTTTTAAATTTAATTTTTACTTCATACTTCACTAATCTAACCGAGGACACTATAAGAGCTCTAACGAATCATATGCCTTTGGTCCGAACTATTTCCTGACGTCACTCACTTGTCGAATCCCAATTGGCACGCTATAAAACGTCAATTGTAATAAATCATTGCGCAACCAATCAGGGCGTAGTTAAACCGGATCACGCATCGGTGTAGCGTAAGCAGTGAGGTTTAGTTAACCTGCCTGCTAGTACAGTTGAGGGTAAAAAGTTAACTTATCTCACCTTGCACATTCAAATAGATGACTTTACTCAAAGCAGCCCCTATTCCATTGTTTGCCTGGCAGAGGTAGTATCCTTTGTCCAACAGCTCCACATCCCATAGCACCAATGATCCGTTGTTGTATTGTCTGATACGAGGACTGGACGTGACGTAACCATAGTCACCAGGAGTAGATTCTTGAGAGGAAAAACATAGAAAGAATGTATTAACTATACATCATATGTAACATCTATAGAAATATGTTTACTAGGATAGAAACAATAACTTAACTAGGATAGAAGAGGTGTGTTGACTTGGATAGAAACCATATGCTGACTTGGATAGAAACAATATGTTGACATGGATAGAAACAATTTAAGTTGGACGGAAACAATATGTTGATTTGGATAGAAACATGTTAACGAATGGAAACACTATCTTAACTGGGATAGAAACGATATGTTGCCTTGGATAGCAACAATATGCTGAATTGGATAGAAACAATACGTTGACTTGGCTAGAAACAATACTTTGACTTGGATAGAAACATGTTAATGAATGGAAACACCATAACAAGGATAAGAGAATGCGTTGACTTCGATAGAAACAATACGTTGACATGGATAGAAACATTTTAAGTTGGATGGAAACAATATCTTAACTGGGATAGAAACGATATGTTGCCTTGGATAGCAACAATATGCTGAATTGGATAGAAACAATACTTTGACTTGGATAGAAACATGTTAACGAATGGAAACACCATAACAAGGATAAGAGAATACGTTGATTTGGATAGAAACAATATGCTGAATTGGATTGAAACAATATGTTGACTTGGCTAGAAACAATACTTTGACTTGGATAGAAACATATTAACAGGGGTCAAAGTGACAAAATAAGAATATATAGGATTTTTTTTAAAAATATATAGGACAATTTAAAACATCAAATAACTGCACACAGTTGCTACTGAACTTAAAAATTAACTCGTTATACATTTATATTTGTATATTGTATTTAAGAGAATCAAAACACACCCTTAAAAAAAAAGAAATCGCATGATCCTGAATATGTCATCCGTTATTGTCTCAATATTCCATCCCTAAATGAAGTTTTATTAATTACATTATTTGCTATCTTGAGTTTTTTGCTTCGAGCATCTATAACTGCTTGAACTGCTCTAATTTCTTAAAGTATTTTCTTTTTATCTATGTTTGCAGTCATTTGTTGGTTCAAATTTATTGTTCAGTGTCGGTTGGATTGGTGACGAAAATTGGGAGATTTAGCGCCGAATGTGGCGAACTGGGGACTTGGTTTTCCGGAAACACTAGTGACCGTTTCGATTTGACAACCCAAAGTATTGACGTCATTTTCAATTTTGACGACTTTTATGAAAAAATCGTGGCTAATATTCCGAATCCGGTACTGATTCTGCGCCACGGTGATTTGACGGTGATTGACAAAAAATGGCAGCCCTGCCATTTTTTTTAAGAGTAAGAGAACTGCCTATGGTTGCCATAATTAAGCGCGGTTTGATGTAAACAATTCGTGGCGCAGAATCCGTATTGGATTTGGAATAAAAAAATCTCCATCCGACATCATACAGTAAATCTTAACTCTTTTGTTTCCTTCATCAATTATTGACTGAGCACTCAAAATGTTCTATAGTAATCCTGTAAGTTAATCACAAGTTGTTTTCATCTGTTTTTCTCGAAGCAGAGTTTTGTTGCTGCATCTCTCTATGTATTATGACCAATTAATTTACTACGTTGGAGGAGAAAACAAATCAGAAATTCAAGACCGCGTGCTATGGAAAAGTTCACATGTTTACATTTTACAACTCCCGCCGGTCCAGTAGAGTTGAGTTGTAGGTTATGTAGCACGTGACGTCACAAGAGATAAAAAGCCGCAGTTACAAACATCGCTTTTGTCAAGTTTTTTCACCTACGATCGCGCCAAAGAATCCAAAATATAAAAAATGGCAACGATCGGCGCCGTTATTACGAATTCGAAGAAAATATAGATCGAATCAATATAGAAATATAGGATATATAGGACAATTGTAAAATATAGGACAATATAGGACGTTTTTGCCGATTTTTAAAAAAATATGGGATTTATAGGACATATAGGACGTCTGCAACCCCTGTATTAACGAATGGAAATTACACCTTAACAAGGATAAGAGAATACGTTGACTTGGATAGAAACAATACTTTGACATGGATAGAAACAATAAGTTGACATGGATAGAAACATTTTAAGTTGGATGGAAACAGTATGTTGATTTGAATCGAAACATGTTAACGAATGGAAACAATGTCTTAACTAGGATAGAAACGATATGTTGCCTTGGATAGAAACCATATGCTGACTTGGATAGAAACAATACGTTGACTTGGCTAGAAACAATACTTTAACTTGGATAGAAACATGTTAATGAATGGAAACAACACCTTAACAAGGATAAGAGAATACTTTGACTTGGATAGAAACAATACTTTGACATGGATAGAAACATTTTAAGTTGGATGGAAACAATATGTTGATTTGGATAGAAACATGTTAACGATTGGAAACAATATCTTAACTAGGATAGAAACGATATGTCGACTTGGATAGAAACAATATGCTGAATTGGATAGAAACAATATGTTGACTTGTCTAGAAACAATACTTTAACTTGAATAGAAACATGTTTATGAATGGAAACCACACCTTAACAAATATAAGAGAATACGTTGACTTGGATATAAACAATACGTTGATATGGATATAAACATTTTAAGTTGGATGGAAACATGTTAATGAATGGAAACAATATCTTAACTGGGATAGAAACGATATGTTGCCTTGGATAGAAACAATATGCTGAATTGGATAGAAACAATACGTTGACTTGGATAGAAACAATACGTTGATATGGAGAGAAACAATACGTTGACATGGAGAGAAATATGTTAACGGATGGAAATAATATCTTAACTAGGATAGAAACAATATTGACACGTAGGTTATTTTAGGATTCTGTATTGTGGCACTTTTTGGCCTGTTAATGAAGAAGTTCTAGTCGAGAGATGGAGGGCTACCATCAGTAGAGTGAAAGGTTGTTTGTTACGATCTTTGCCGGGGTACAAAATTTAACTTATGATCCATGTTAATTTTTTTCTTCTAATTTGCATATTCCTAATTATCATTTAATACTTACTGTATGTAAATAAGAGCATTGAGCTGAAGTATTGTTGTTGGATAGAATGGAGGCAATAACACGTTAACTAGGAACATGGAAACATGTTAATGTCTATTAACAGACGTAATTAACTTACGTCTGTTGATTGTATTACTATTTACATGGCAATATCTAAACTTGGATGGAAACGATAGATTATCTTTAGAAACGATAGATTATCTTTAGAAACGATAGATTAACTTAGATGGCAACAATTAACTTTGTAAAAAGTTAACTTGCATGGAAACAATAGGTTAACTCTGGAAAAAAATTAACTTGGCTGGAAACAATATGTTAATACGAATTGAATAAATGGTTTCACAGCAGAAATTTACTTAAAAAACAAATAATATGCCACAATTCTGATTCGTATATGTAACACAAAATAACAAATACAATTGAACGATTCATTACAATTCAAAACAATTTTTGTCAAAGAACCGGCGAAAGAAATTTCATCTCACAGGTAGTACGTCTCACATATTAATTTATTTAAAATTCTCGTCTAATGTAAGTATACATATTTAAAACTCCATCAAATTCCGAGTAGCACATCACGCACATCTCCAACTTCACTTACGAATCACTTTAAATGCTTAAACAATTCTTTTTGTCTATGAATATTTAACTTTAAAGAAAGCCGGAACCATAAACATTTAAGAAAGTTTCATCTTCATAAAATATGCAAGACATAATATATTCCTCTTTACTTCCGCATTTAACGCTGCACCTTTAAAAAAAAAAAAGAAAAAAAAAAAAGAGAATCTTTACGATTCATTTTTGGCTTTTTCTTTAAATAACGGTGCAAAAGTAACAAGACACGGGATGCACAATTTCACAGCAATTTAAACGCAGTAAATGACAGAATAAATCACGAGCGTTCTGGGACTCATTTTATTCTGAACTTACGAGAAACACAAAAGTTAAACAAAAATTAAATAAAAAGAAGTGGAATTTAGAGGACAACTTGCGTTAAATCACTTTTTTAAAATAGCTGGTTTAATGTTATGAAGTTAGAACTTTATAAAAAAAAAAGCAACATTTGTTTTCTTATGGACAAATACAACACTGTTGTACTTTGTTTATTAGAATTCGTCCCTTAAAAGTCAAACGTAATTTTCTACGTAGATACAATTTCGTAGATAATGTGCTCTTAGTACTGAAAAAATAAAGTTTTAATAAAAAAATTAAGTCCTTTAACCCTTTGCACTCCAGGCCTTTTTTGCGCAGAGGAATCAGCAACTCGAGACATTTTAGGTTCGGCTGGTGTTTATGGATTTGCTTCATAGAAACTAAACAGTCATTGGCCTTGCATTGAATTTCCGCATCATACCTAATGGTCCTCTCGTGGTTTGGCATCCAATCGTGTGGCTCCTGAGAGGCGCCACTGGAGTGCAAATGGTTAAAAAAGTGAAAAAAATAAAGTCAGAAAGTTGAACTCATTACCTAGTTTTGCTGTGTTATATTCGTTGCTTAAATTTTAAACACAACTATCCACGCAGATAAAGTTCTCAGATTATTGGAAAAATAAAGTTTTATGAAAAAAAACTGGAAAAAGAAGCCTGAGAGTTGTAACTGGAAATCTAGTTTTGTTATATTGTAGTCGTCGCCTAAAAGTCAAACATGATTATCATAGAGTTTTGTAAATGCTTTTTTCAAAGTACTGCACACATGAAGTCCTATTGAAATAAATTAAAAAACTGTAAAAAATAAAATCAGATAGTTGAATTCAATATCTAATTTTGGCATATTATAGTTGTCGTATAAATGTCAAAAATAACTAATTACTTAGAAACAGTTTTACCGCCAATGTTTTCTAAAAACTAGTAATAATTATAGAGTCCTATAAATGCTATAATTTTATTATTTTGTTTTGCCTTTATTTTTTCCAGTAGGAAAAATGAAGTCAGACAGTTCGAACTCAATATTTAAGTTTGATATATTTTTTTTCCAATGATTGGAAACTTAGTTATTCTTTGACATTATATAAAACTTTATTCATCCAGTACTCAGATAAATTTATTTACAATATATCTATGTAGGCAATGTTGTTTGACATGTGGAAGATACCATTCTTCGTCTGGTGGTTGGTTGCTTTCAGATTATCTGGCGCCGTCAGCAACACGAGGGCTATAATGCGCCGAAACATTCGTCATTAGACAAGCCAACATACATTTACAAACACCCATGCCTAACACGGGACTCGGAACCCGCAACCTCGCGGACTAGAGGCTAGCACACTAACCACTATACCGTTTGGTCCTTCGTCTGGTGGAATGTGAAGGATTATAATCGGAAAAGTAACAGGATTATATCAAATTGATAATTCAGAAACGGATAATTCAGATGAAAATTTCATAATTTAGCTTAGAAAAAAAATTAATTTATTACAGTCAAACCCCGCTAACGCGAAATCGCTTAACATGAAATCCCGTTCAACACGAAGTAAAAGCAGTTCTCCGTACTTAAAACTTAACGTTAATTTATTCGTTTAACATGAAATTCCGGTTAACGCGAACAATTTCGCTGTCCCATCGACTTCGCGTAAACGGTATTTGACTGTACTTTAAAAAAAAATCACCAGGTGGCGATTAAAGTCATATCTTAATGATTAACAACCCGAAACCAACTGAAGAAACAATGGGAAGTGGTTCACAGATAGCTAAATATATTTTTATATGCTGAATGTTGCTAACAACTAATAGTTTAAATTTTATGTTTAGAAAGAAAAAATTCATAAAATACACTTAAGGAAATTATTCATGGACATAAGCATACAAGAACTTTACCTGAACGTGATGGTTGGTTGGTTGTTTTCAGATTATCTGGCGCCGTCAGCAACACGAGGGCTATAATGCACCGAAACATTTGTCATTTAACAAGCCAACATACATTTACAAACACCCATGCCTTACACGGGACTCGGAACCCGCAACCTCGCGGTCTAGAAGCTACACGCTAACAACTATACCGTTTGATCGGCACCTGAACGTGATGGCAGATAGTTTTTTTAGCTTTCGTGGTAGAAACACAAAATATGCAAAAGTAACGAATCAAGATAGGCAACATTAAATAAATTTATTCCGATGAGCATAACATTCTAAAATACATACTTTTTAAAATATACACAAAACAATAAAGAAATCGAAAAAAGGCTTTATATATAGAATATATTAGTGAAAGTTGAATATCAGTAATTCAAAAAATAAGCGATATAACTCATAAAAGAAAAAAGGCTTTATATATAGAATATATTAGTGAAAGTTGAATATCAGTAATTCAAAAAATAAGCGATATAACTCATAAAAGAAAAAAGGCTTTATATATAGAATATATTAGTGAAAGTTGAATATCAGTAATTCAAAAAATAAGCGATATAACTCATAAAAGAAAAAAGGCTTTATATATAGAATATATTAGTGAAAGTTGAATATCAGTAATTCAAAAAATAAGCGATATAACTCATAAAAGAAAAAAGGCTTTATATAGAATATATTAGTGAAAGTTGAATATCAGTAATTCAAAAAATAAGTGATATAACTCATAAAAGAAAAAAGGCTTTATATATAGAATATATTAGTGAAAGTTGAATATCAGTAATTCAAAAAATAAGCGATATAACTCATAAAAGAAAAAAGACTTTATATATAGAATATATTAGTGAAAGTTGAATATCAGTAATTCAAAAAATAAGCGATATAACTCATAAAAGAAAAAAGGCTTTATATATAGAATATATTAGTGAAAGTTGAATATCAGTAATTCAAAAAATAAGCGATATAACTCATAAAAGAAAAAAGGCTTTATAAATAGAATATATTAGTGAAAGTTGAATATCAGTAATTCAAAAAATAAGCGATATAACTCATAAAAAAGTTACAATGTTCCTAAAGAGGTTTTAGATCTAGATACACAAATGTATCTCGTGCAAAATAAAAAAATAAAAAAACATTCATGTTTGTGAAAGTTTACTTTTCACAATAAAATTATCGAAATAAAAATTATACAAACTGTAAAATATTTTAAAAAACAAGTTTTCGAATCTGCAGAACTTGATTGTAGACAATACAAAATAAAGATAAAAAAAAATCATTACACTTCCAAAATAAATAAAAATCCCCATTTCCATCATCAACATCAACAACAACAAAAAAAAGGGGGGGGGGGGGGTGAATCATCCATTACCCAATAACAAGCCCAACCATCCAGACATTATTAATTGGCTCAAAACCGAACAACTAGATCAGCAGTCACAACCTATTCGGGTATTTGACCCAAACCGAAACTAAAACATTAACCTTTGATCACGCCCGAATAACTTCCGAATAAATACCGAAAAAGACAAATCATTCGCCACGAATACAACTCATCAACCGTACAATTCATTACGATGCACAACGCCAATACGTCATCTGGTTCGCAATAAAAACGTCAAGGGGGTCTTTCTGAGTGCTTATTTTTTTTTTTACTTTTTTTTTTTTCACGGTACAATTCACGTTTTTCCCAGAATTCCAGAATAATAAAAAAAAAAAAGGATGTGGAAATAAAATGTCGGATTGAGGAAGAACAACTCAGAAACAGTGGGATGGCTTTGATCCAAGTGCTTTTTTTTTTTTTTTTTAAGATGTGGAAAAGATGTCCAAACGTGAGTGCTCGCGTTGTTCACGGACATTTGGGCAGATGTGGTTTAATGTGAAATGTTATTGATGTGGTTAAAAGAGGGTACTGAGTGGATGTCTTTGTGTCAAAATTGAAACTAACGTTTTTAGAGTTATAAGTAACTGATTTCGTGCACTTTGTACTTGCTTCTAATCGTCCGAGAGGCGACTGAAAGGTTAGGTACCCATTCGAACATCATTCTGATTTTTTTTTTTTCTAGAATTTAACGAAATGTTAGAATCCACTGGTCTGCCGCGACAAAAAAGGCCGAAATCAATAACAAATTGACTTTGGATGAGTTGAGCTGAATCCGATGGCCAAATGTGTCATTGCTTGCCGAATAATGATATTCCGAGAGGCGACTGCAATTTTTGGACCCCAGCGAACATCATTCTGAATTTTTTTTTATAGAAATCGGAGAAAAGTGTGTAGATTTGCGAATCCACTGGTCGGCCGTGGCAAAAAATGGCCGAAACTGATCAAAACTCGACTTGGAATGAGTTGAACTAAAATCCGATTGCCATATATGTCATAACTTGCCAAAAAGAGAACAAACTTTTTCGTCTGGCAACCTACTGCATTTTGATTTTCAATGAGAAAAAGCGCAAACGATTTCTGATCTCTGGCTCGGAAAACTTGTATCTTTTAAAAGTAAGCCAAATTGGCGACATCAGTTACGTCATCAGTGACGTAATGTTTATTGTCAATTTGGCTTATTTGTGAAAGATGCAAGAAAGTCATAGCTACACATCCGAATCGTCTACAACCTTCTTAATTGAAAATTAAAGAGTAAAGGTTACCAAAAAAAAAATGCTCATTATTTGCCAAGTTATGGCGCATTTGACAATTGGATTTAGTTCAACTTATTAAGAGTTGATTTTTGATAAGTTTCGGCTATTTTTGCCACGTCAGATCAGTGGATTCGTTATCTACTCACTCCTTCTCCAATTTCTATAAAAAAAATTCAGAATGATGTTAGATGGGGTCCAAAAATTGCAGTCGCCTCTCAATCTATGAGCATTCTTTTTTTATGTGGTAACCGACTGGTCTTTAATTTTAAATGATAAAGAGTGCAGACGATATATATTATTTGGCGAAAAACACTTCCTGCTTTTAGAAGTGAGCCAAGTTGGCGATGATGACGTAATATTTATTGCCAACTTTGTTCACTTATAAAAGATGAAAGGTCAGTGGCGCTAGGAAAGAGAAATCGTCTGCAACGTCCTTAATTAAAAATTAAAGAGCGGTGAATTACCACATAATAAAGAATGCTCATTATTTGAAAGTTAGGATATATTTAGCAATCGGATTTATGTTAACTTGTTCAAAGTAAATTTTTGTAAAGTTTCGGCCATTCCCCCCCCCCCCCTCCCCGTCCCCAGTGGATTCATGATCTACTAACATTTTTTTTTTTTTACTACATTCTATTAAAAATTCAGAATGATGTTTGATGGGGTACCTAAACTTTCAATGTAATCTCAGTATATAGGTACAAAATGCAGGAAAATGGTTAAGGTATACGTATAGGTTTCAACATTTTTTTTTTTAATTTTCAATTTAAAAATTAGACCCTTACACCTTAAAAAGTATATTATTTGTTAAACTGTTTCCAATATTTTTTTTTTTAATTTATTAAATTTTAATAATTAATTAACATTTAATCAACTAATTAGGCTAATTTCGAACGGTAATGACACAAATTTTAATTCACCCACAGATACAATTTTGGTGTTCAGTAATGCGGAATACCGTGCTCTATGTTTTGACCCTATTAACAGAATTTTACAGTGTGTCTAGTTTGTGGTATCTTGCTTTAACTGAATCTATTAGAAAAATCCAAGTTTTTTTTATACAGAATCTTATCTTTAAAATTCAATTAAAAAAATATTTATTTACAAATCACTTAGTATTTAGGTTCGAAACATTCAACAATGTATGTAGATTATATACCAAATAACAAATTTAAAAAAATATTATTTAAACTGGAGTTATTACTGTTTGAATGAAATGCAAAATAGAAAAACTGCAATCTGAGAATAACTTTTAAAAAAGTATTTTTTATATAAAAAACTGCTATTATTATACTAATTATTATATATTTCCTTTTTAGTATGCTCTTCCATCATAGGGTTTCTTTCTTTTGTGTTGTTTTTATTTTTGCTTTTGTTTTATGGCCTTACAAAACTTCCCGATTTTTGCGATTTGAAGCCTATACGTATACCTTAATTGTTGTAGATCCAAACACATGTGTTTCAATTTTGACCCAAAGATCCCATTCACTCAATTATACTTCCAAACATCTATATGTGCACATACAGTAATGAAAGTACTATTTCGTTTGTACAAAACAAAACAAAAGTCGATTTCTCCGCAGAGACAAGAGTCCCAGACAACCAAATCAATCGTATTTTCATTCAATTTCAGCGTGCTCTAAATTATTTAAAATGCAATATTTTTATTTATTTTTTGACACAGTCAATAATAACATGTTTGTTATAGTTATTACTTTGATAATTTTATTTTATATATTTTTTATGTAATAAGCCTATGTCTGGACTTAGAATTTTATAATTATTGTTTGCCAACCTTTGGTTAGGAACGCTTTTTTCAGAATAAATATACAATAAATTTATATAAAGATTTTGCCAAATGAAAATAAACTTTCTATTTCAAACAGTGAACCTCTTTTTTTAATTAATATATTTTTAAAATTATATTTAAAGCAATAATAGAGTTGGCGTATACAAAAATTGTAATTTTTCGCAACATAAAATATCTTATAAAATATTTATTTTTTCTAATTTAAGAAAAAATTTGGGTTCATTAGATAGATCTTGTGTATATTCATTATCATGGAAAAAATTAGATTAAAATATTCAATAGAATTTGAAAAAAGTTTACCTAACCAAACATTTCCATTAAAATTCTAAGTCCCAAATGTAGGCTTATTACATAAAGTATACATAAAATAAAATAAACATTGAAAGTGTAACGTTCATAACATATATGTTATTATTGTCTATGTGTAAAATTAGTTTAAAAATATTGCATTTTAAAGGATTTAGGGGACTTTTTAAATTGACTGAAAATACGACTGAATCGTTTTTCCGGCAGTCTTGTCTCCCCTCAATAGATTTTTTGGTCTAAGACCCAAGTATAATAAAAAAAGTTTAAGAAAAGAGTTTCGGTTTACGATGTCGGAATGTTTGGTATACGGATCAGTGACGTCCAAGGGAGCTGCCATTAAGGTTTTCATCAAAATAACGTAGGTGCATAAGTCAGCTGCCATTGAAAAATGCGTGTTTTTCAGAAATTGCCAAAAAAACTGCTCTAAAGATTTTCATAAACATCGCGGTTATATTGCCTTTGATGCTTTTTTGTACATCCCCACTCCCTAATTTCCCGTAAAAAATCGATAAATGCATAAAAATTGAACATTAGAACTACAAGGTCCGGCTATTAATTTCCAGGACTGACGTAACTGTAAGAGAATGAAAAGCCGGAAGATGGCGCTAATGATTGCATATTGAAGAGCGTTTTCTTGCGCATGTGCAGTGCAATCGGCGCCATTCTGAAGAAAGTGGTTCTCGTGGAAAGGCGCATTAAAACGTAGCTCTTAAATTCCTGTTGTCGAAGGGAAAATGGAGCAAAGAATTAACACTAAATTTGGTTCAAATTGGGCAAGACAGCTGCGGGAAACTACGAAATGTTAAAACAAGTTTACGGCGAGGAAGCATTATCCTGCTCAAGAACTTTTGAATGGTTTAAACGCTTTCGGGATGGGCGCGAAAGCGTTGAAGATGATCCACACACAGGTCGGCCGCAGTCCGTACGCACGCCGGAAGCAATTGAAAAAGTTCGCGATATGGTGAAATGTGATCGTCGATCGGCTGTTCGAGTACTCGCCAATGAATTGAACATGGACAAAGAGACAGTTAGGCGAATTTTGACGCAAGACCTAGGCAAACGCAAGATTTGTTCCAGATTCGTTCCTCACCATTTAAGGGACGAACAAAAGCAATTGAGACTGGACGCATGTGGGGAACTAATGGACAACGCTGATACTGACTCTGCGTACCTGGATGGGATACCCAATTTGAAGCAAAATTTAATGTTAATTCTTTGCTCCATTTTCACTTCGACAACAGGAATTTAAGAGCTACGTTTTAAGGCCCCTTTCCACGAGAACCACTTACTTCAGAATGGCGCCGATTGCACTGCACATGCGCAAGAAAACGCTCTTCAATATGCAATCATTAGCGCCATCTTCCGGCTTTCCGTTCTCCTACAATTACGTCAGTCCTGGAAGTTAATAGCCGGACCTTTTATAACATAGCTCTCTCATCTCTTGAGAATTGCCCGTCAACAAGTGTTTCACTTATCTGAAAAGAATAATGTAATAATTATTGACAAACTCGCTAAGTAGGCTTACGTTTTGAATTTGTATATTATATCTGAATAACAATTTCCAACACCCATAGTTTCATATGTATACATGAAAAGAGAAATCGTTAATTTAAAACACATTAACTTCTATCCATTAAATAAGTGTAAAAGGAATTTCATAACTGAAAACATAAGTTTATGATTGAAATGAGAAATAATTTAATACTGTATATCTTTTTAGCTTATTTATCCAACATTTCGATCAAGTTTTTAATTTATCGTATCGTTCAACAATTGCCACTGTAGAAACAACACACTATCACATATCATTCAACAAAATTTTACTTTTTCAACTTCGTTGCCATTGCTGTAGAGCGAAAAGTAAAAACAAAAATATAAGGTAATTGTTAATGACGTCACGTTTGGAGCGTCATCCTCCCGACTTTTGATTAAATGAAGGGGGTAAAAAACTAAGTTTTTAATTAAGTTAACATTGCTCGAATGAATATCAATAGGATAAGAGTCCGTGTTATACAATCTAATAACGATATAACTGAAAAACTTATCAAATAAAATGTACGGACTATGAGGGCATGAGAAATATCTATAAAATAATTAAATTCGCAAATATTAAAAAAACTGCACCTACATTTTAACTGCAAAAATAAAATAAATTTGAATTGGGTGTTAGAACTATTAGTTGTAGAATTTCCGCATTTTTTTTTTTTTTTGTTAATATTTATTTAATTATATGCTTTAGTTCCTGTAACAGTCATTTTAACTTTTAAAAGTATTATTTTTTCTAATATTAATAACACGAAATGCTTGAAAAATTGTGATGAAGTTAGAGTTACGTATATTTTAGAATCTGATTGAAAAATTTAATTTGACTTAAAAACATGACGTTTATAATATTACGGTTTATCGTTCGTTATTTCGGAACTACTACGAAGGCAAAATAGTAGGCATTCAATGTATACCACAAATCATCGAAATATCAACAAATATTTGAAAAACTGAATATCACATTGGTGTTCTAGTAAATGTAAAATTTTAGACACATCAAAATTGTACATTCCATTTTTAGTTAGTAAGTCATAATGGCAGAAAGATTTAATGGGGTATGGGACTCCAAATTTAAAAAAAATTCTCGATTTTTTGTTATTATTGTATATAGTAATAAGCATATTTTTGAATAAAATGACATAAAAGTTATGTTTCTTTCATTCGTAGAACTTAAAACATTTAAGTTTTTGTTACATGCGAACTGTTTCTCGGACATGTTATCTTGAAACTTTGGTTGGTTGTATTCAGATTATCTGGCGCCGTCAGCAACACTAGGGCCTATAATGCGCCGAAACATTCGTCATTAGACAAGCCAACATACAGTTACAAACACCCATGCCTAACACGGGACTCGAACCAGCAACCTCGCGGTCTAGAAGCTAGCACGCTAACCACTATACCGTTTGGTCGGCCTTGAAACTTTGAAACTGTTTATCTTATTGATGACTTTTGTCCTTTTTTTTTTTATTTTAAATGGATATAACTGAAAAACTACTTGTTATAAATCGATGAAACTTTCCACAATTATTTTTCATGTTTATTTCTTTATTTTATCTTGAGGAATTGTGTATTTTGAAGCAATTTTTTTAAAAAAGTTTCTGGAACTTAGCATACTATGGTTGGTTGGTTGTATTCAGATTATCTGGCGCCGTCAGCAACACGAGGGCTATAATGCGCCGAAACATTTCGTCATTAGACAAGCCAACATACATTTACAAACACCCATGCCAACACGGGACTCGAACCCGCAACCTCGCGGTCCAGAAGCTAGCACGCTAACCACTATACCGTTTGGTCGGCCTTAGCATACTATGAATTATATGTAGTTTAAACACAATTTTTTTTTTTTTTTTTCTAAATATTTTATTGAAAAATCATAAAGGAAATTTTGATATGAACTATAAGAAGTCATTTAATGCAAAAAAGAGTCGATTCTTTTAAAACAATTTTTAAGTATATCAAATTTAGGAAAGGTCAACATTTTTAAGTTTTTTAATTTAAAAAAAATATATACATTATAAATTTAAAAATTCATAAAAAAAATTTTGAGTTTCAAAGCATAATACAATGCAGCAAAAAAATTTCAGAAAAAATAATTCTAAAAATAAAGATTTTTAAATTTTGAGTCCTGGACCATTTTAAACGAATCCGATTGTATATTACAACTCTGTAGTAGTAATTGTAGTTTAATTTTACTCTAGATCTAGATATCTAAATAATTTCAGATACTTTAAAACACTATAGCATAAAGAACTAATCATTGTTTAAGAAAGCTTAAAGTACTTGCATACATTCGGAGTACTTTTTTTAAAAAAAACTTTATGTAGGAATATCTTAACTGCCTTTTTATATTTAGAGCTACAATAGATTAGCTATACAGAAAAAAAAAATTCAAATTTATTATTTTTATTTTTCAAAAATTGCAATTTTGAATGAGATTAGTTTGATGAAATATTTCAAAAACTTAATAGTTTTTCATTTATCGTATTTTAAGTATTTTAGAAAATAAATTGTATCGAAATAAACTGCATGCTAATATCTAGAGCGTATACTATATTAAGGAAAAATATATTCATTAAAACTTTTTTATGGATAATCGAAAAATAAGTAAATGAATTTTTGATATTTTCTTCTTGTTTATATTCAAACTAAAGGTGGCATTTCATAAAATAATCATCCAATCTCAATTTCCATTACAGATGTTCTAGATAACTATCAACAAGAGAAGTACAAAAAAATTTATAATGATTCATAAATAATTTTTTGAGTTATAATATTTCAAATTAGCAATATTTGGGTAAAAATAAATTCCGAGAAAAATGCATTTAAAATATTCAATTTCTATACAAGCCATATTACTTACACACTCAAAATGCACCTTCTTTTTAATTTTTATTTTTTATTTATTAAAAAGAAGAACATGTTAATATTTAGAAGGAAATCTCTTTTAAATCGGTAACTTTTGGTTTTGGTATGCTATTTCCGATCATTTCCTGTTACAATTTACAGTTTCAGATCAGTTTCAAATTGTCATAACTTTTGTTCAAATCAACGCAGAGCTAAAAGAAATACAGTTTTAGAAACTTAAAGATTTGGGCTAAAATGTTCGTGAATTTTTATTTGAAAAATTTCATATCAATCTTTTCAAAGTAGGCAAGTATATTAACATTTGAGTCAACAAAAACAGAGAAAAATCTTCGCGTTTCAGATTATCCCCACCCAAAATAAATCCAGGAAAGCATCTGATTATGAGTGAATTATTGGACTTTTATAATTCACTTCACGTTATGACTCTAAATTATGAGTTTCGTACTAAACTTTTGTTAACTGTTATTTTCATTGGGTGTGGTCGGCGACGGGAGTTCTCGAAATTGGCATATTCAATAAGCATTAGAGAAGGACAAAAAAAACATTGTAAATCTGGTTGTCAGGTACCTCGTTAGCTAGAACTTGTACACTGTCGGTGCCAAGTATTCAAGCTCGGTTTTATCGAAACTGTATTGTTGAAAAACATAAAGTGGGCTTATTGTTAGAATAATCTCGAAATTTATCTTGAAACATATCACGCATACTTAATTCCTACTTTAAAACCGAAATTTGTTTCGAAAATGGAAGCTTTTCGTGACGTAAAATATTTCAATTTGTTTTGAAAAGTTAAGCACACATTTGTTACAAACTTTCTTTAAAAAATTTAAGTTAAAAAAAATGTATATTAATTATCGAATTCATGTAGGCGAGGTTGGTTGTTTTCAGATTATCTGGGGCCGTCAGTATCACGAGGGCTATAATGCGCCGAAACATTCGTCATTAGACAAGCCAACATACATTTACAAACATTCATGCCTAAAACGAGACTCGAACACGCAACCTCGCAGTCTAGAAGCTAGCACGCTAACCACTATACCGTTTGGTCGGCTCATGTAGGCGAGGAGCTCCAAACGACTTATATTTAAAGCGACAGCAGCGGCCTCTACCTGTGAATTAAATCAATCAGTCATAGACAAATATTCTGTAACTTACCAACTATTCAAGCAAAAACTTAGTTTTTTTTAATAAAAAAAAATCTTTTTATAACTTAGTTTTTCCAATAAAAAAAATATATTTTTATAGCTTAGTTTTTCCAATAAAAAAATGAGTTAATAAATATTAGTAATGGTCGATGAATCATGTAAGTTAGATTACAATTCAAGAAAAAGAAGTACTACCTTTATTTGTAATTTATTTTTACTAAATTTCATTAACTTTGAAGGCAATGTGCGACCGGAAGATGTTGATGGATTTAAATAACATTTAAACATTATTTTCTGTGGTTCTAGCCCATAAGAATATGAGCTATTATATTCGGGAGTATGCTAGATGAAAAATTTTAATTTCAGCAAGATTTAGAGCACATGCGCGACCGGAAGATATACCTATGTTATTTCTTTTTTAGCTCTTTTTAGACTTCTAGATTCACAACTTTTCCGAGGTATTATGACTTGAAAAAAATTGGCTTTTCGGCCAAACTATTCAATATCCATTCGATAAAGGCGAGTTTGTAAAACGAATTACTTTAACACAAAGTCCCCTTTTCTTGAGTATTGTGCATCAGTGACTGCTTTTCTTCTGTTTATTATTCCGAAAGGATAATGTAATTATCGATAAACACATCCCCATTTTGTTTTGCCAGTGTAATAACTATCGATAAAAATATCACCACGATGGCCATTTTCTTATTCTCTTTATATTAATGAAAATTACTTAAACTACTATAAGTTACACCAATTCATGTCAAATTTAAATGCAGTGTTCAGTAATAGAGTGTAATTGAAAGTTGTGCGATGTTCCACACTCTTGGTTCTTTTTACACTACTGGAAGTTGAAATATTTTTAAGGGGACTGTTAAGTCAAAAATAAAAATTCTTCAATTTTTGTCTAAAATTCATGAAATTTTTGTGCAGTTCAATAGCAATTAGATGAAACACAACCTAAAATTTCAAAAATTTATATTGATTTTTTTTCAAGAAATTAAATTTTTATTGAAAAATTTAGCGTTTTTTCCGTAATTTTAAAAACGCTCCTTGCGATTCGAATTTTTTGCAATCTGTCTAAATTTTTTTGTACAAGCCAATTGAATATATATTGACATAATTGTGCATGGATTTTGAATTTGACTCATTGGTTAATTATTTAAAAATAAAACTTTGGTATTACGGCAAAAAATGTAAACTTTTTAAATAGAAGCATTACGAAAATTACTGTAAAACAATAAAAAAATATCAGATTCCAAAATCCATGCACAATTGTGTTCAAAATAGTATAGTAAACAATATCTCCAAATTTAAAAAAAATACATCAACTTCTGAATCGCAAGGAACAAATCGAATACCTAAATATCTTAAAATACACATGAAGAGAAAAATGCAATTTAAGAAATTGAAATACATACGATTTCTGATATGCGCGCTTACAAAAACTCAAATAATATTCTTAGTTCTTCTCGGATCAGAAAAAGTAAGGTATGCACTGAAAGCTAGAATTGCAGGCTATATATTTCCACTAAAATATAAGAATAGAAATTTTGCCTTAACAGTCCCCTTTTAAATGAAATATACTTCAAAGTTCGGTGAAAGTTAAATGTGCATAAAATCATAGAGAACATTTCATTTCAACCGTATTAATTGAATATAGAACGGGTTTTAAAAGTGTACTTAGTTACATGGGAACTCTTCCAACATCACTTGTTTTGATTTAACATCAATGATTTCATTAAACCCGATTTATTAATTGGAAAGACTGATAGTCAATAAAATTGAGAAGTTAAATAACTATTCACGCCTAGTTCTACTTACTCTAATGGAACTTGAAATGCGTTGAAATAAAATATACTTCAAGTATGGTGAAAGTAAAATATGCATGAAATCATTCAGAGAATATTTCATTTCATTTCAACTGTATTAATTAAATTAAGAACGAATTTTGAAAGTGTATTTAGTTCCATGGGAACTCTTAGAACTTCACTTGATTTGATTTCGCGTCAAGGATTTCATTAAACCCTATTTATTAATTGAAAATACTGATAGACAATAAAATTGAGAGGTTAAATAACGCGCTTTAAAAGTGTACTTAGTTCCATGGGAACTCTTCCAACATCACTTGATTTGATTTCACGTCAATGATTTCATTAAACCCTATTAATTAATTTGAAATACTGATAGCCAATAAAATTGAGAAATTAAATAACTAACTTCAATTAAGAAAGCGTTTTGGAAGTGTACTTAGTTCCATGGGAACTCTTCCAACATCACTTGATTTGATTTCACGTCAATGAATACAGAAAACCATATTTATTAATTTAAAATTCTGATAGTCAGTAAAAATGAGAAATTAAATAACTAACTTCAAATGAGAACGCGTTTTGGAAGTGTACTTTGTTCCATGGGAACTCTTCCAACATCACTTGATTTGAATTCACGTCAATGATTTCATTAAACCCTATTAATTAATTTGAAATACTGATAGCCAATAAAATTGAGAAATTAAATATCTAACTTCAAATGAGAACGCGTTTTTGGAAGTGTACTTAGTTCCATGGGTACTCTTTCAACATTACTTGATTTGATTTCACGTCAATGAATACAGAAAACCATATTTATTAATTTAAAATTCTGATAGTCAATAAAAATGAGAAATTAAATAACTAACTTCAAATGAGAACGCGTTTTGGAAGTGTACTTAGTTCCATGTTAACTCTTCCAACATCACTTGATTTGAATTCACGTCAATGATTTCATTAAACCCTATTAATTAATTGGAAATACTGATAGTCAATAAAATTGAGAAGTTAAATAACGCGCTTTAAAAGTGTACTTAGTTCCATGGGAACTCTTCCAACATCACTTGATTTGATAATACGTCAATGAATGCAGAAAACCCTATTTATTAATAGGAAATTCTGATAGTCAATAAAATTGAGAAATTAAATAACATCAAATGAGAATGCATTTTGGAAGTGTACTTTGTTCCATGGGAACTTTCCCAACATTACTTGATTTGATTTCACGTCAATGATTTCATTAAACCCTATTAATTAATTGGAAATACTGATAGTCAATTAAATCGAGAAGTTAAATAACCAACAGCTCTTATGAAATAGTTTCCCCTACAACGCCAAACAAAGTTGATTTTCTTTGAAAAAAAGAGTGAAAGTGGATAAGTTCTCGGTTGACGACAATGAGAGAGAAAGTCAAACTTTGTCTTTGGCAGTATTCCAGCTTTCTTTTCCGGAACAATAAAGGAGCCTCTCCAGAAAACGATTCAAAAGGAAGGAGTTCCTCTCCTTTTAGAAGATAGGGAAGGAGTTTCCATATCTTCTCATAATTCCGAGCAATCAAAAGAATTCAACTTGGCGACTTTTTGAATCCGATCCAAATGCGCTTAATTACGCTTTTAGATGTTCAACTGTGTGAGTTTAAATTCTGTCCAGTGACACGGAATTTTTGAGAAGTTTTCCCCATTCTGTTGGTTTGAAGAGCATACTGTGAATGTGACCCAGAAAATCAAATGTTTCCTTTTTTGGTTCTAATTTGGAGTCTTTATCAGCTTTAATGATTTTTTTTTTGGGGGGGGGAATTATTTCCTTTGTTATTGGTTAGTGACACTTTGTTATGTCTAACTATAAATGTGTATATTTATTACTTTTAATCACCCATTTGCCTACATAAGGTATTGAAATAATTATTTTCATTACACAAATTATTGTTTTTATTATTATTTTTGCATTTCTGCATGTTTTGAAACTGCTTGACTTCAAAAAAGTGGTCTACAAAAATCCATGAGAACTTGGTCAGTATAACACTCGAAGAAGTTGACCTAGTATGTTCAGATTTGGTGTGCCAGTTAGTGGTGATTATGAGATCTACCATTAAGGTTTTCGTCAAAATCCCGCATGCGCATAAGGTATCTGCTATCGAAAAAATCATGTTTTTCCATGATTGCAAAAAAAACTGCTCTAACTGTTTTGATCAAAATTGCTGTAGTAATGCCTCTTAAGGTATTCTATACATTCCTCCTCGGAAATTCCAGCAAAAATGCTTTAATGGCGTTAAAAGTCGAGAAACGAATCCCTTCAACACAGAGTTCTCTTTCTTTAAGCATAGCTCATCAACGATCACTTTTTCTCCTCTCAGTTTCACTTATAAGGAAGGATAATATAAGAATTACCGAAAAGTATAACTCCAAAATAACTATTATTTTTTTTTTTTTTTGTAGAGACCCATGTAACAAAAAATATCGCTAAAATTGGCCATTTTTTCTAAACGAATAATGAAAATATAAGCACGATAAATGACGCAAATCCACGTCAGTATTACAGAGTAATTGAAAGTTTTGCGATGTTCCACTCTCCTAGTTTGATTTTTTTTTTTTTTTTTTTTTCAATTTTTAAGAAAATTATTTGCTCTGTTGTTATTGGTTACTGACTTCTTGTTTATGTTTATAAATAAATATTTTGTTTTGGGAGGTTTTTTTTTTTTTTTTTTTTTTCTTAATATGTTTGTTATTTTAACTGAGACTTTGTTTGTTATTTTAACTGTTTGTTATTATTCTATCGGAGGATTTACAAATGTTCTTCATAGTCTTTCACCATCTTATATTCAGGGTGTCAAGCGAAATACTCCCTGATTTTAAAATTAAATTACTCAAAAACAAAGATCGTTCGAAGAATGAAACAAACAGTAAAGTTACTTTGAAAGCAATAAGAATCTGAAACAGAAATTTCAAAATTAGTTGCAAATGTTGCCCGCAGATGGCGCTGTAACTGCCAAATTCTAGAAATATGTTATATATTTGTGGTCTGCAATTATTAGTTGCAATCACGCTAACTTCCTTACACGTTTGAACAGTGGAACTGTCCAAAGACCGACAGCTCTGAATTTAAAAGCACTATTTATTTATAAGAACTACAGTTTACAGCGCCACCTGTTAACAACATTTGTAACTAATTTTGAAAATTTAGTATCAGATTTATACAACTTTAAAAATAACTGTACTTGTTGTTTAATTCTTCTATCAATCTTTGTTTTTGAGTTATTTAACTTCAAAATCAGGGATTCCTTAGTTTTGACACCCTGTACTTGTCTCTAGCAAGCTTCCAAAGAGAAATAAACTTGTGCTGCCATCCAACAATTAAAGTGAGCAAAATCAAACTGAATCTCATTAAATTAAATTACCCATGAAGAGACTGATGAAACTTATAACTCCCATCAATAAATAAAAGATTAAAATATACAATATACAATTATTGTTTATTAAGTTTTGGATCTTAAATATTACTAACTTAAAACTTTTCCTTCTGTCTATAAATTATTTATAATAATTATGGGCACTTGATTTTAGTTTCTATAAAATCTAGAATCAGTAGTCAAGTATCCATTCTTTATTCTATTCTATATTCTAATTCTCTATTATTTAAAAACTTAATTATGCCTCACTAACTTCCAAAAAAAGAATTAGGCACAGAGGGCTTACAATAGGTTTTTAATAAATTTTAAGATCAAGAAACTTTGCATCCATCTTTACACAATACACTAAAAACTTCCAGATAATTTTAAAACACACCAAGAAGTGTTTTAAAGTCAAAATTATCACTTGCCGGAATTTTTTTTTACCTAATCCTACAAATCTTATTTAGATGCGTGGCTAGCATGCAAGATGTCTCGCGATCGAGGCTCATAGTGACCGGCGCTTTCAAGATTCTCTTCACAATGAGTACACATGATGGTAATAGTAACAAATAGTGTTTTGTCATTTTCCCGTCTACATGCTGGGAGTTTACCGGTTTTTCTCCCATTCGAATAAAAATACAAGTTAATTTTGCCTTGAAAATCCTGTAGGAATTCATCCATTTCTTCATACATATACCAATTTAACAATTTGTATTTGCAGTAGAACACTAGTGTAGTTTTCAAGGCGGAAAATGCCGAATACAATAAAGTTTGACTCTGTAATATGAAATTTTTTTTCAGCACCTTTAGAGTAGGCTTAGCGTTATAAAATATGTAGCATTTAAATAGTTTATGATTTTTTAATTGTGAATTT
Organism: Linyphia triangularis; assembly: GCA_963978545.1. Classification (NCBI taxonomy): domain Eukaryota; kingdom Metazoa; phylum Arthropoda; class Arachnida; order Araneae; family Linyphiidae; genus Linyphia; species Linyphia triangularis. The sequence goes on along the minus strand of OZ021730.1, from coordinate 80,615,979 downwards.
TGATGTGTGAACTCGTTCTTGTCGAGACCTTTCATATGGCATATGTCAAGCATCTGTGCCATCTGAAGTTTTTCTTTGAATGTTGATATCATATAAACAGGTTGTTGAGCGGATATAACTTATCGTTTATTATTTTCTCTAAATTAATAAGATAATACACAATATTAACACTAATTAACACAATAAACAATATTAACGTTAATTAACGTAATATAAAGAATAATTAACAAATTAAAATTAGATTTTGAAAATTACATAAAAACTTTTAAAATGTTAAGCATATATTGAACAAAAAATGTTATCATTTCTAGATCTCAAAAGGTTGTTTGGTTGGTTGTTTGTTTTCAGATTATCTGGCCCCGTCAGCAACACGAGGGCTATAATGCTCCTAAACATTCGTCATTAGACAAGCCAACATACATTTACAAACACCCATGCCTAACACGGGACTCGGAATCCGCAACCATGCTATCTAGAGCGCTAACCACTACATCGTTTGGTCGGCAGATCTCAAAAGGATCAAATCACCTTTACATCCACTAAACGCACAATGTATTGGTTAATATCTTGGCAGAAACATTTTCCCAAGAATGCACAATTATAACGCAATACATTTCCCCCAACTCCTATCGAAATTACTCCGCATCCGCGCCATACACAACAACATTAAATCAGTTGCATATCAGCACAGCAGCCCCACACACTTAATTAAATCACCATTCCAACCGATAAGACAACTCGAATTTATCACCACGAACCCCCCATCTAAATTGATTCACCACCTCAACGCACGCCACCAACTATTTATTCAAAACTTTTGCATTTCGATATTATATATGTCCAAAGGGCTCCAGGAGTTTTACAAAAGAGAAAGCGCACAAACACACTCCGATTTGCATACTCGCCCATTTCGTCAGAGACACATCGGATATGAATACACTGGATCCTTATACCCGAAGGATTCGCGCATTAGGATAATCAAATCTGCATATCGGATAAACCACCTGAACTCGTGCTATTGAGAATATTCTAGAACCGACTGAAGCTGGTGGGGAATAAACATTGTCGCTAAGAAGGGATTGGGGGGGGGCTGAGTGTTGACAATGAATTGGATTGGTTTATGTAGAGTTTAAGATACACAGATCTTACTGATGGTTCCAATTTCACAATTTTGATTGCGATATTTCGATATCCAATTTTAAGTCAGAATGGTGTAGATTACATTTTCATCAGTTGTGAGTTAAGTCCAGAAGGTTTCATAGTGGCGTAAGCTATATTTTCAACAATTGAAGCATAAGTTGAGAAACATATTTTAAAGTAAGATTGGTGTAGGTTACATTTTAAACAATTCTGACTTAAGTACAGAAGGTATCGCAGTGGTGTGAATTATATTTTCAATAATTCTAGCATAAGTTGAGAAAAATATTTTAAAGTCAGAGAGGTGAAGGTTACATTTTCAACAATTCTGACTTAAGTCCAGAAGGTATCACAGTGGTGTAAGCTATATTTTCAACAATTCTAGCATAAGTTGAGAAAGGAAAATATTTTAAAGTCAGAGTGGTGTAGGCAGGGTTGCCAGACATAGTATTTTTAATACTACAAGCTGTTGTTTCTACTACACCTATATTTCGACATAGGGCCTTCCTTAGAACTTTTTAAAATAGAGGAAGTGTTAGTTTGTGAAATGCTATTGATATTTCAATAGGTAAAAATATTATTAAATAAACTATGTCCAAAATGCCACTGTGAAAAGTTGCCTTCCTAAAAATGTTAAATCCGAGGTATAGCAACGCTGGGTGAAGGTTACATTTTCTAGAATTCTGACATAAGTCCAGAAGGTTTCACAGTGATGTAAACTATATTTTCAAAAATTCTGGCATAATTATAAAAGAAGGTTTTAAGTTCAGAGTGGTGCTGGTTACATTTTCAACAATTTTGACTCAAGTCCAGAAGAAAGTTTTAAAGTCAGGATGTTGTATGTTACATTTCCAATAAATCTAACTTAAGTTTAGAAGAAGGAGTCAGAGCGGTGTAGGTTACATTTTCAACAGACTTTTCCAGGAGAAAGTTTTAAATTCAGTGTTATGTAAGTTATATTTTTAACAACTCTCACTTAAATACAAAAGAAGGTTTTAAAGTCAGAGTACTGTATGTTACATTTTCTACAATTATGTTTTAAGACCTGTAATGCAATCGAGAAAATTTCGAGAAAAGTTTTGTCAATCATACGAAGGGTTTATAGTCAGAATGAAGTCCCATTTCTAACTATTCTGACTTATGTCCAGAAATATAATCTCAAAAATTTCGAGTTAAGTTACTTTCGTAGAAAGCGTAGCAATACTAAAAGACGAGGAGTACACGATGATGAGTACAAGAAAGCATAAGAATATAAAGAGTACAAGAGTAAAAGTGGAGTACACGAGAAGATGAGTGCACGATGAGTGCAGGAAAACATGAGTAGACGAGGAGTAGAAGAGCAAACGTGGAGTGCACGAGAAGAAGAGGAGTGAGCGGCGAGTACAAGAAAACAAGAAGAGTACAAGAGTAAACGTGGAGTACACGAGAAGAAGAGGAGTGCATGACGAGTGCAAGAAAACAAGAGAAGACGAGGAATACAAGAGTAAACGTGGAGTACACGAGATGAAGAGGAGTACATGAGAAGAAGAGGAGCACACGAGAAGAGGAGCACACGAGAAGAGGAGCACACGACGAGTACAAGAAAACATGAGTAGACGAGGAGTACAAGAGTAAACATGAAGTACACTAGAAGATGAGGAGTACACGGCGAATACAAGAAAACAAGAGAAGACGAGGAGTATATGAGTACATGAGAAGTACACAAGTACGACTTCATTCTCCCACTGCTTGGGTACACGTGTACACGAGAGGAGGAGTATATGAGTACACGAGAAGTCAAGGTGTGAAAGTTCAAAGCAATTGCATATAAATATTGGCAAGACATTTAACAGCTTTATTGTAAAAGCTTTGTTTTTCATGGGTTAATCTTATTTGTTGTAAGAAATTACCTCTGGCCTTTCTCCATATGACGCTTGGTGTTGGGAATCCTTCAGCTGAACAATTCATCCATGCGCTGCTCCCGAGGATTGCCGATGTGTTGACGGGCTCCGAAAGCCAACTCGGAGGAACTACAAAAATACACAGCTCTCAGATTATCACATTTTAGATTCACTTAATTACTTTATTTAATGACAAATAGAATAAGTAAATTAGGAAAATACAAAAAACAACTATTGGTCCTTTTAAAACAGAAGGCATCAGTTTCTGCATTAATTGTCAACAGTTTCCGAACGATCACCTTTAAAGCGTATGAAGCTTTCATGTGCGGGCAACGGGTCTCGATCGCGAGACCATCCGATCTCAAGAGAAGATACCTTACCGCTGTGCAAAAGAGTACTCCTGTGCACAGAAGCTTTATCTGTTATTTGAGGTCGTTACACAGCCTCCTCCCAGCGACGAAGGAGCGATGCTGTTGTTCTGATCAACGTCTGATCATAGTTGGAGGTTTTTGTGATGCTAGTTGCATTGTTTTGCCCGCTTGTTGCACGCGAATTGCGTATGTGATCACTTGTTGCGATGTAGTATCTCCTTTCATTAGCGCCGATAGATGGCAGCATGATTCGTTTCAGTCCGGGTCATCATTAAAGCATATGAAGCTTTCATGTGCGGGAGACGGGTCTCGATCACGAGACCATTGGATCTCGAGAAAGATACCTTACCGCTGTGCAAAAGAGTACTCCTGTGTACACCTTATTTGAGGTCGCTACACCTTAATGTCAAACAACACTATCAACATAATTACAGTTTTGTAGATACTGTTCTCTACCTTTAAGAATAATCAAGTTCAATTTAATGTTAGATAGTTGTAACCCAGTTTCTAGTTAAATAGAAAATATAATAAAATTGGAAACTGAGTTACAGCCATCTCTGACAATTAATAGGACTTTATTCTCCTACTGCTTAGATACAGTTTTGTAAATAATTTTCTTTAAGTTCAGGCAAAACTTTAACCTATTTAATGTCATGTAAATGTAACTTATAGTACTTGTGAGTAATCGTTAAAATCAGACAAAACTTTAACCTATTTAAAGTCACATAGATGTAACTTATAGTACTTATGAGTAATTTTTAAGTTCAGGCAAAACTTTAACCTATTTTTAATGTCATATCGCTGAAACTTATAGTACTTATGAGTAATCGTTAATTACTTTCTTTCAACTAATCCAATATTTCCCCAGTTAGGTTCACAATCAAATTATTGCAATAAAATTAATACGACAATGATCGAAAATAATTGAAAAAATTTGAAAGAGTACGTAAATGATCCAGTATAAGTATATTTTAATTAACTACGCTTTTTGCCAATTTTACATTCCATATAACTCAATCAGAAGATCATAGTTACATTTTTATTCTATTTTTAAGAAATATAAATTCGTTTAGTTTCCTCAATGGGATTAAATTGCCCTTTTTCTCTTTTGTACGGTGCTGCCATCTACTGCATTCTATCACAACTTCCCAAAATTTGTGGACCTACATCCGACTTTTTTTAATTTCTATTTTCAAACAAATAGCACGGTGTGCAACTGTAAGCAAACTTTTCGCCAGAAGTGGATGTCTTAAGATTTTCAGTTAGTGCTCCTTATTTATTAATTTTGATTCTTGTAAAATGAAAGAAACTGGATTATCACAAAAAAAAACGTCCAGAAATACTATACTAAATTAAAGTTTTAAAAGCTGTAACAAACAATGGTCAGAATAACCTTAAATTTTACTTTATATACCCAAAGAAGAGGGGTAACAGCAAAGCATAAGAATAAAACTATTTCAAACTATTGTTTCACACCATACCGGTGTTTTTTTTTTTTTTTTAGGTTTTTTTTACACACGAAGAAGGTAAAAAAAAAAAAAAAGGAACGGCATAAAAAAAAATACATAGTTAGAAATAGGTGTTTTTTTTTTTTTTTTTTTTTTTCTTAATGTTATACCGTTTCCCCCTTCTTCGAGTTCTTACAAACAGATTTCACCCTATTTTAACTCCTTCTGACCAGTGTTTTTTCACAGCTTTTTGCTCTGCATATAATGGCCTTTCTGCAGTGTTTAAAATATTACTCTCAATATTTACATTAAGGGGAAGTCTTAGTAAGAATCATTATCTATACTCGCTGTGTTACAATTCTTTAACCCAGTGCGTTTAGAAACTACTTTGTATAAAATCTTGACATTTGGGGAGTAGGTACGAAAACGATCGCTTAATGAAATGCCATAAATTAAAAACTCAGAAATAGCGTCTAATATATTTTATTTTATACTTGAAATCCTTACGTCAATGCATATGCAGTGGCTCCCTCTGGTTTTGTATTCTGCTATTTTAATTTTTATTTATAATATATATATACATTAAATGAAAACAATTTATATCATTTCATTAAGTGATCTTTTTCGTACCTAATCGCCTCATTCCAAGGTTTTCAACAAAGTATAGCTTCTAAATATTCTGGGCTAGAAGATTGTAACATAACGATTATAATAGTCCGAGAGACGACTCCAATTTTTGGACCCCATCGAACATTATTCTGAATTTTTTATAGAAAATGGAGAAAAGTGAATAGATTACGAATCCACTGGTCTGCCGTGGCAAAAATGGCCGAAACTGATCAATAATCGTCTTGGAATGACTTGAGCTAAAATCCGATTGCCAAATATGTCATAACTTGCCAAAAATAGAACAAACTTATTCGTCTGGCAACCCACCTCATTTTGATTTTCAATGAGAAAAAGCGCCAACGATTTCTGATTTTTGGCTCGGAAAACTTATATCTTTTAAAAGTAAACCAAATTGGCGACATCAGTTACGTCATAAGTGACGTAATATTTTTTGCCAACTTGGCTCCCTTTTAATAGATGCAAGTAGACCGTCGCCAGATATCTGAATCGCCTGCAACCTTCTTAATTTAAAATCAAAGAGTGAGGGTCACCAAATAAAAAAAAAATTTCATTATTTGGCAAGTTATGGCGCATTTGGCAATTGGATTTAGTTCAACTTATTAAAAGTCGATTTTTGACTAGTTTCTGCCATTTTTGCCACGGCAGACCAGTGGATTCATTAATCTACTCACTTTTCTCTAATTTCTATAAAAAAAATTCAGAATGATGTTCGATGGGGTCCAAAAATTGCAGTCGCCTCTCAGTCTATAAGGAAATGATGCTTACTAGAACTCTCTCTTAAAATAAGCCATCTATGATCATCATCAGCAGTGGTTCGAAACAACTACAACTTCAAAAGCTATCTTCTCAAATCCAGTCTAGAACAGTGATTACTCGCTGCACAAGTACACATTCCTGGAATGCGTAGACAAGGTATCTTCCCCAGTCAGCAGAATATAATCCAGTCGATTTATTTTAAAGCGACATCTCGCACCATTAGCGCTTTCTTGCTAATAGCGTCCGGTTAATTGGGAACTTAGCGCGGAAATTGCTCTAATTATACTTCGTTGCTTTGCCGGATTTCGGAATATTGACCGGATCATGCGTGCCGGATAGATCACCCCCCTTCCCTCCCAATGAGTTATTTTGTGCCAGTTTTGGGCTGATTTATCCATCTCACCTCAGTTTCTCGAACGCATTGGAGACTTAATTCATAGAAGAGCAGTTAGCCAGAAAACCATAGCTGATTTAGATGTTCGTTATGATTATGGATCATGAATAAGTTGTATGCTACAGCTTGTGCACGAATTTAAGTATTTTTTTTTGATGATTCAATTATCTTGCTTATCCAATATGGAGAATGTTTGTTCCTTTTGACGATGTTTAGAATTATTTTACTGATCTGCTAAATTCAAATTTCTGATAATCAATTGATTACGAATTTAAGTATTATTTTGATTCAATTATCTTGCTTATCCAATACGGAGAATGTTTGTTCCTTTTTGTCGATGTTTAGAATTATTTTACTGATCTGCTGAATTCAAATTTCTGACAATCAATTGATTACGAATTTAAGTATTCTTTTGATTCAACTATCTTGCTTATCCAATACGGAGAATGTTTGTTCCTTTTTGTCGATGTTTAGAATTATTTTACTGATCTGCTAAATTAAAATTTCTGATAATCAATTGATTACGAATTTAAGTATTCTTTTGATGATTCAATTATCTTGCTTATCCAATACGAGGAATGTTTGCTCCTTTTTGTCGATGTTTAGAATTATTTTACTGATCTGCTGAATTCAAATTTCTGACAATCAATTGATTACGAATTTAAGTATTCTTTTGATTCAATTATCTTGCTTATCCAATACGGAGAATGTTTGTTCCTTTTTGTCGATGTTTAGAATTATTTTACTGATCTGCTAAATTCAAATTTCTGATAATCAATTGATTACGAATTTAAGTATTCTTTTGATTCAATTATCTTGCTTATCCAATACGGAGAATGTTTGTTCCTTTTTGTCGATGTTTAGAATTATTTTACTGATCTGCTAAATTCAAATTTCTGATAATCAATTGATTACGAATTTAAGTACTCTTTTGATTCAATTATCTTGCTTATCCAATACGGAGAATGTTTGTTCTTTTTTGTCGATGGTTAGAATTATTTTACTGATCTGCTAAATTCAAATTTCTGATAATCAATTGATTACGAATTTAAGTATTCTTTTGATGATTCAATTATCTTGCTTATCCAATACGAGGAATGTTTCCTCCTTTTTGTCGATGTTTAGAATTATTTTACTGATCTGCTAAATTCAAATTTCTGATAATCAATTGATTACGAATTTAAGTATTCTTTTGATTCAATTATCTTGCTTATCCAATACGGAGAATGTTTGTTCCTTTTTGTCGATGTTTAGAATTATTTTACTGATCTGCTGAATTCAAATTTCTGACAATCAATTGATTACGAATTTAAGTATTCTTTTGATTCAATTATCTTGCTTATCCAATACGGAGAATGTTTGTTCCTTTTTGTCGATGTTTAGAATTATTTTACTGATCTGCTAAATTCAAATTTCTGATAATCAGTTGATTACGAATTTAAGTATTCTTTTGATGATTCAATTATCTTGCTTATCCAATACGAGGAATGTTTGCTCCTTTTTGTCGATGTTTAGAATTATTTTATCGGTCTGCTAAATTCAGATTTCAGATAATCAATTGATTACGAATTTAAGTATTCTTTTGATGATTCAATTATCTTGCTTATCCAATACGAGGAATGTTTGCTCCTTTTTGTCGATGTTTAGAATTATTTTATCGGTCTGCTAAATTCAGATTTCAGATAATTTAATTGATCGAATATCTTTTTCAAGGAACCACAACACGTTGGAATAACTTTTCTTTATTTTTTTTTTAAAAAAGATTCACAATATTTTACTTATTTAACTGAAAGAAAACTAAATATTTCATTACATTTAATTCATGAATTAAAATTTAATCACCTACTTAAGGAATAATTGAACAAGAATTTACAATGTATTTAGAGGGTTAATTTTATTTTCAAACGAAGCACACTTATTTGCTGCAAGGAAGCGACTGGAAGGACTAGCTGAATCCCGCTCTTTTGCCACTTTGGTTGTATTCAGATTATCTGGCGCCGTCAGCAACACGAGGGCTATAATGCGCCGAAACATTCGTCATTAGACAAGCCGACATACATTTACAAACACACATGCCTAACACGGGACTCCTGGAACCCACAACCTCGCTCTTTTCTAACGAAATTTTGTCATGTGCATTCCACTTCTTGGATGTTCGATTCCGTTTCTACATCTGAAAATTGGTTTTATCAAAATAAAAACACCTTACTTTATTTAAGCTTTCCCTTGTTAACATTTGTTTCAAATTTTTTAATTGTGACTACATTGGAAGTAGGGCATAGGATATCCCTCTTAAGAATCGTTTCAACCCCTTTTCGAACTCATAAAATTATTTAATCGAAATCGGTTGGTTGGTTGGTTGGTTGGTTGGTTGGTTGGTTGGTTGGTTGGTTGGTTGTATTCAGATTATCTGGCGCCGTCAACAACACGAGGGCTATAATGCGCCAAAACATTCGTCATTAGACTAGCCAACATACATATACAAACACCCATGCCTAACACGGGACTCCTCGAACCCACAACCTCGCTCTTTTCTAACGAAATTTTGTCATGTGCATTCCACTTCTTGGATGTTCGATTCCGTTTCTACATCTGAAAATTGGTTTTATCAAAATAAAAACACCTTACTTTATTTAAGCTTTCCCTTGTTAACATTTGTTTCAAATTTTTTAATTGTGACTACATTGGAAGTAGGGCTTAGGAAAATCCTCTTACGAATCATTTCAACCCCTTTTCGAACTCTTAAAATTATTGAATCGAAATCGGTTGGTTGTTTTCAGATTATCTGGCATCGTCAGCAACACGAGGGCAATAATGCCACGCAACATTCGTCCTTAAACAAGCCAACATACATTTACAAACACCCATGCCTTACACGGGACTCGGAACCCGTAACCTCGCAGTCTAGAAGCTAGCACGCTAACCACTATACCGTTTGGTCGGCTTAATCGAAATCGGAATAGCATATTTATTTGTCCTTGCTCCTGGTTCGAAATTTCAGAGACGTGACTATAATGGAAGCGAAATATTTGAATAGCCTTTATTTAGAACGCTTATTCCCTTTTCGTTTAAAATTAGTCAATCAATATTTTAACCCTTTAAAAGCCTCCAATACCTTACTTTATGTTTGTTCATGGTTCCAAATTTCAAATTTGACGCTGTATTAGAAGTGGGACTTTGGGATATTCCTCGTATAGTTTGAGTGTTTAGACCCCTTTACGTCACTTAAATATTCATTAATCGATATTTGAAAAGCTTACTTTTTTATATTCTTGACTTTGTTGACAATTGTACCGAATATCAGAGTTGTGGCCATATTGGAGATGGAACGTTTAAATATTACAGGTCGGAAATATCGATCAAAATAAATATTGATACTATATCGTTGCATAGAATAAAATATCGATACAATATCGATTTATCGATACATGATTTTTTTTTTAATTTCATTTTCAATTTTGCCAGAAACAAAGTTTTTCGGGACAAATTTCTACTTTTCATGATTGCTTTTTTGTGAGGCGACTACTTTTTCAACTGAAATGGATTTATTACAAAAAAAAAAAAAAATATATATATATATATATATATTTTCTCTTAATTGGTGCAGTGATTTTAAGAAAAATTTAGATAATTTTCAATAGCTTGTAAGTGTATGGGAAAATATTGAATATTGGTAACATTTTAACTTTCTCTCAGCCAAGTTCAAACTTTAGTTTTGAAGTTTTTGAAAAGGGAATAAAGAAAATCGAAAAAACACATGGAACTACAAAATAATCATCAAAAAACTAAAAATATTTAAAAATATCGATATATCGGTGACTTTTATCGATATTTTTAATATCGATATTTTTTTAGAAATTATCGATAAAAATATCGTCGTATATCGGTGACCTCTATTAAATATCCCATGAATAGAATGTTTGACCGCATTTCGACCTCTTGAAGTTGGTTAATCGAGATCGAAATAGCTTACTTTTTCTATGTTTGTCATTATTGACATTTGTACCAATTTTCAGAATTGCGACTAAGTAGGAAGTGAGAGAATTAGTGATGACTTTGCATTATATATGGAGAGATAGGGATATATTTTTACCATTGACAACAAGCAAAGAAGTACGATTCGTAGAAGTAGCCGCATTGCTCGCTATACAAGTATACTGTCCCCTGTCACTCGCTTTCACTTTTTTGAACATGATCACCGATGAATCCTCCAATGATTGGACAGTCACTTTTCCTGTTGAGACGAACAGAAATCCGTTCTTTAGCCACTTGAACCGGATTGGTGGATCGCCGGTCGTCGCGCTGCAGATAATCTTGGCTCTGTCGCCTTCGCTGGCTGTGATGGTGTCGGGAAAGTACTGTGCGTCGATCACAGGTGCCACTGAAAGAAAAAAAAAATTGTTTTAGAATGATGCATTGGACACACAACGTTTAAAACCGTTCACAATGGAAGAGATGGATTGCCTATTGACTGAGAGGCGACTGCAATTTTTGGATCCCATCGAACATCATTCTGAATTTTTTTATAGAAATTGGTGAAAAGTGAGTATATTACGAATCCACTGGTCTGCCGTGGCAAAAATGGCCGAAACTGGTCAAAAATCGACTTTTAATAAGTTGAACTAAATCCAACTGCCAAATGAGCTATAACTTGCCAAATAACGAGCATTTTTTTTTTATTTGGTAACCCTCACTGTTTAATTTTCAATTAAGAAGGTTGCAGACGATTCAGATATCTGGCGACGGTCCTACTTCCATCTATTAAAAGGGAGCCAAGTTTTCAAAAAATATTACGTCACTTATGACGTAACTGATGTCGCCAATTTGGTTTACTTTTAAAAGATATAAGTTTTCCGAGCTAAAGATCAGAAATCATTTGCGCTTTTTCTCATTGAAAATCAAAATGAAGTGGGTTGCCAGACGAATAAGTTTATTCTATTTTTGGCAAGTTATGACACATTTGGCAATCGGATTTTAGTTCAACTCATTCCAAGTCGATTATTGATCAGTTTCGGCCATTTTTGCCACGGCAGACCAGTGGATTCGTAATCTACTCACTTTCTCCAATTTCTATAAAAAATTCAGAATGATGTTCGATGGGGTCCAAAAATTGCAGTCGCCTCTAGGACTATAAGAAAACTATCAGAACTTTATTTGATAAAGTATGAAAGACTTGGCAAGTTGTTTGTGATTTAACTTTAGAGATCCATCCTTCTGCTCACCTCGTATATATATATATATATATATATATATATATATATAAACCCCATAATCATTTTAATATATTGCATACAGTTTAATTTATGAATGTACAGTATACATGATTTTTTTTTTTTTGTCGCTAGCTGTTAATCAGTTACATTTGTATTAATTTGAAATTCTCTGATTTTTCACAAATCACTTGTTTAGCTGAAAATTAAATATTTTCCATATTTTCTAAGTTGCTGGTTGTCTTATTTGCAGGTCACTGAACTCTAGCTTCAGCATAGATAGCTCATGAGAGGTTTCTGTTCTGCATGCACATGTTACAAGTTAAATAGCTACCAATACTGGCTCCATCTAATGTTGCGCAATATTTCCCTTGGTTATCAATAGACTATAACTGTTTTTAGAGAGATAATTGTTTATATACATCTTTATGATGACTGTTAAGACTTCTTCTGCTTTTTAAGTCAACAGCAAAGCATGCACTATCCATAACTTAAAACTTTAGAGATCACTACAAATGAAGTCGGTTGAACTTCCTTCACACTGTCCCCATATATAGTTATGTAACAGGTAACCCTTGGTTACCAACATACACTAACTCGTTAAGAGGCGAGAGTTGTTAATATACATATATATGGGGATTGTTAAAGCTTCTTCAGTTTCTAGTTAATTACCATGTACATTATTGATTAGTTGTTTTTTTATACATTTCTATGATGATTGTTACGTATTCGGTTTCTATTCAACAGCAACACTATCCAGAATGCATATATAACACAACATTATACATTATCTATACTAAACTTCAACTTAACTTGACATCACTAGACGGTAGATCATCACAGTGCTCATAGGCATTTAATCCATTTTGGCGGCGTGAAAGCATAACGTTCGCCAAACCACAACCCTGTAGAGAACAAAAGGCTATAAGGTTTGGCGAGAATTATGTCTTCACTCAGCTAAAATGGATTAATTGCCTATGAGCACTGTGATGATCTATCGTCTAGTGATGTCAAGTTAAGTTGGAGTTTAGTATAGAAATTAAGCATAGATATCAGTACAGCTGAAGACATTTCAACTTCCGTCACACTCTCGCCATATAAAGCTATGTAATAAGTTGTCCTTGGTTACCAACAGACTATAACTAGTGAAGGGACTAGAGTTGTTGATATACACCTCATCCATGGTAAATGCTAAGCCTTTTTCGGCTGCAAGAAAATAACCAATCACATTGTTTAAAAGTTACAATGGTCAGTGTGGGCGATTGCATGGAATAGTATGAACGAAGTTTTGTGCAACTCGTCAACCAAAGCAAGCTGCCGTATTTTTGACACGTTCCCGTAAACTATCAGGTGGTGCGCGGGAGGAGGGAGGGGGGAATGACGCTTAAGGAAAACGCCGAAACATCCTCCGCATTTATCCAGCAGTCTTAACACCCCTCCCCCCCCCCCCTTAATATACTCCCACTACAAATAAACTTCGCGCCGCTAATAGATGATCTCTGTCATCGTTGTTCTCCGGATAACTTTGGGGATATTTACGAGGGGGCGTGCGGATGAAGCAGAAAACGGGTTTTGGTCACGCACCCGGGATTGGTGAAGGAACATGCATTAGAAGGAGGTTTTCCTCTGTCATTCTAGGGCGGGAAGTGGAAGGTTGAAAAGTGTTCTCGTACCTGTGTGCTAAAAGTTAGCGCAAAGATGGCGAATGTGCGTACTTGATGTTAGGAGTTAAGGGGGTCCAGTACCGAAATTTTTTCAAAAATCTCACATTTTTTTTCTGATTTTAAAAAAAATAGTTCATACATTCTTGAAGAGAATGATGTTTTTATCTTATTCCTTCGGTGATTAGAACGCCACAAAATTACCTGTTATTTAAACATCACTAATGGGCATAACGCCTTGAAGCGTCTGCTTAAAGTGCGTTTTTCAAACACTAGTGTTTTTCACAGATGTTGCATATTCAAATCGATATATCTCCAGAACCATTAATAATTGGCTATTCAAATTTTCGGAGCATTTAATTTATGTAGTTTTAAATATTTTGTCTTCAAAGAATTTAATTTTTTAAATTCTGTTTTAAAATATAACATTTAGCGTAAAAGATAACATAAAAAAAAAGCAAAAATTTCAATATTTTAACTTTGAGAATTTTTTTAATTTTTTTTAATTCACCTATCAAAATTCTGTGAAGACAAAATTTTCTTTATATAATTATGTATTACAGAAAGCTTTTACTTTGAAAAAAAAATATTTTTTCTTGACTTATATCAAAATACGCAAACATCAATTATTATGGATTTTTCTTGGTTTTTAATTTGTTTTTAAATAACTAAACACAATATTTAAAAAAACGTTTTCTCAAAGATATATAAATAGTATCTCATACATAAAATAAATTTTTGACATAAAAATGTACATAAATAAAGTCTTTCTTATTTTCGGTACCGGACCCCCTTAATCTTCAAATAAAATTTTAGCGTTTGTGAATCAACCCTTGGTTTGGCGCGCGACCTTTCGACTCGTAGTTAGTCGAATGGGGGAGAACGAGGAACCTGCACAAGTGAGGAAAATGAATATTTTTTTGTATTTTCTAGTGGTTATCCAACGAATATATTTGAGCAGTGCAATTTTTTTTTATCTTTATGCTTTCAATTAATCAAAAGTCGAGTATGAAATTAGCCGAAATCAAAGCAAAGGTCACGTGACCAAAAAAGCATTAAAAAAAACGTGACGTAGTTACGCAGAGATAAAGTCTCAAAAAGAAGGAGAAACCTCACTCCTTCCTCGTCTAAAACAGGTTTTAGACTGGTTCATTATCTGCGCGTTGACGTTTCACGCAAAAGTGGCTTTTTCCCGCCAAATCGCCAAAGTGAAAAACTAAATTTTTTTTTTTAACTATCTATCCGAGCTCAAATTTTTGAAAAGAATGGTATTGTTTTTCATGATTTTTTTCTCCACTTTTATTTAAAAAATAAAACCAAAATACGTGAAAGTTCCTCATTGCTCCCCAAATTCAAATTTTAGTGCATTAGCATTAAATTCGTGAAGTGGTTATTTTAATTAAAAACACAACGTTATTGAACAGATTAAAGTAAAGAAAATTGTTTTAAAAATATCTTGAAAAAAAAAAAAAAAAAAACCGTTAGAAGGTTTAATCATGGTCTGCCATCTATTAAGAAATTGAATGAGGAGGGGAAGGGGGGGGGGATGGAGACATTTGTCAACCGCGCTACTGATCAAGGGTAAAGTGTTGTATTTCCATGCTTAAATTAAATGCTAAAAATTTGCTAAAATATATATAATGATTTAGTGACGCGACATCCAACTGTTTCTACCACTGTTCACTTAACGCAGTGACGACTGTCGGTAAAAAAATTTGACATTTTAAGACCAATTGACATTTTAATTTTTTTTCTTTGCGATTGTGGTCCCATTTAATGTTTTTCTAAAAATCAAAAAAAAAAAAATAATAATAATAATTTTCCAAAAAATCTGAAAAATTCCAAAATATATTTTAAATGATCTAAATAAACAAGACATAGAATAAAAAAGTTATTGTTTTTAACTATTTCGAAGTCGTCTCTAATGGGTAAAAATCTCAATTTATTTTTTGATACCGCAGTCTTTTCAAGAGTTGAAAACGTTCCCACTTATTTGGGACCTCGTTAATATCTCTAGCCTTCATTAAAATTCAATGATCTGTCAGTTCCCAGACATGCGTTTCGCTATCAAAGGGATAAAACTTTCAAAATATCCCTTTTTAATATTAAAGATCCCCAGACCCGTGACGTCAACTTTTCCTTGGGCCCCAATAATCCCTTTTTCTCATACACTCTATCTCTGCCTCCCCATGTGAATCAAACGTAAGTTTTTGTTAACCGGCAATTTTAGTAATTTTAGCAATTTTAGTAATTTTTAACAAATTTAGCAATTTTAGCTCAGGTCACCAGCTATTATTTTCGTAATTCGTCAGGCTTGGGGCCCCAACATTTTCAAAGATGTTGTAGGTAAATTGAACACTGGGTTCTTTTTTAACGTTTTTAATTACGTTTTGAACTCAAATAAACTAGAAACTTAAACCTATTTTAAGTAGAACTCGTTAAACAACTAAATCTCGGAAAAAAAACAATAAAATCTAGGTGAATTACATTTTGGTTGATTTTTTGTTGAGTGACTTAGGACTTTTGAAAATGGTTATCAATAAAATTGCACACTAAAGACGAAAATCCTTCCAGCAGATACTGTCAATATACAATTATAGATGGTTTTTCAAGGTTAAAGGGGAAAAAAAAGGTTGTTGGAAAGAGTAAGGTTAAAAAGCCAAAATTAGTGATTTTTCAAGACGACACTGGTATTTTTAAAGACGATACTCATGATTTATTTTAAAGGTAATACTGGTGCTTCTTCAAGAGTACACTCATACTCTTTCAGGAGTGATTTTTTGATAATAATGGTGTTTCTTCAAGAAAATAATGGTGCTTTTCCAAGGTAATTTTTCAACGTGACTGGTGTTTTTCTCGAATTATTACCGGTGCTCTTTTGTTGTGTTACTGATGCCTTTAAAAGATTATACAGGTTCTTTTAGAAAATGACACTACATTTTTCAAGTTAACATCTGGTGCTTAGTTAAGGTTATAGTGATTCTTTTACGAGGTGATATTGAACCTTTTTCAAAGTGATACAAAAGTTGTTTTTTTCCTTTTTCCAATATAATACTATTGTTTTTTCAAGGCGATATACTATTGTTTTTTCAAGGCGATATACTATTGTTTTTTCAAGGCGATATACTATTGTTTTTTCAAGGCGATATACTATTGCTTTTTCAAAGCGATATACTATTGTTTTTTCAAGGCGATATACTATTGTTTTTTCAAGGCGATATACTATTGTTTTTTCAAGGCGATATACTATTGTTTTTTCAAGGCGATATACTATTGTTTTTTCAAGGCGATATACTATTGTTTTTTCAAGGCGATATACTATTGTTTTTTCAAGGCGATATACTATTGTTTTTTCAAGGTGATACTAATACTTTTTTAAAATAAAACTAAAGCTCTTTCAACGTGACACCTGTACTTTTTTAAAGTGATACTGGAGCTTTTTCAAAGTGATACAAAAATTGTTTTTTTTTCCTTTTTCCAATATAATACTATTGTTTTTTCAAGGCGATATACTATTGTTTTTTCAAGGCGATATACTATTGTTTTTTCAAGGCGATATACTATTGTTTTTTCAAGGCGATGTACTATTGTTTTTTCAAGGTGATACTAATGTTTTTTCAAGGTGGGATACTAATACTTTTTTAAAATAAAACTAAAGCTCTTTCAACGTGACACCGGTACTTTTTTAAAGTAATACTGGAGCTTTTTCAATGGTAGCACCAGGGCCGGATTTACCATTAGGCCCAGTAGGCTCGGGCCTAGGGGCCCCCAAATTTTGAAAGTTTTTTGAAAATTTTAAATATAATGGTCTTTTTATGGGAAGTACTGAACAAAAATAATAAAAATTTTTTAGTTACACATCCACAAATTCCATATTTTTTATAGTCACAGAGAGTTAAGTTAGATAGAGGAAATCAAGATCATACTAATTATAACAAAAAAATCTCGTGAAAGTAAACTATGAGTTTTAATTGTAAAAAGTTAGTCTTAACGAATGTAGCTTGATCTGGTAATATTGTGACGTAAGAAAATAAATATTTGCTATTGGGCGCCCCTCTCTGAATGTTGGGCCTACAGTAAAAAAAATTCTAAATCGGGCCCTGGGTAGCACTGGTACAATTTCAAGAGTATACTGGTGATTTATTTCAAGAGTATACAAGTGTTTTTTCAAACTAATACTGGTGCTCTTTTAAGGCAATACTGATGCTTTTAGAAGATTATACTGATTCTTCAAAATTACACTTGTTTTTTTAAGTTAATACTGGTGCTTTTTAAAGTGATTTTGACTATTTTACTAGGTTATGCTGGTACTGCTTCAAGGGGATACGAATTGTTTTTAAAGGTGGGATACTATTACTTTTCCAGGTAATTACACTCCCTTGCCCAAAGTGCCACCAACACTAGGGCTCAGCGGAACACATCCTAGACTGTTTGGGTCTCCTTTGGGAGGAAATTTATTCTTCTCCCCTTCTCCTCACAGACTTTTTGTACGTCAACGGATTTCTTGATCTGGTCTGACTCCTTCAGACTGGGTTGGAGATTAGGTTGGTAGTTTTCAGATTATCTGGCGCCGTCAGCAACACGAGGGCTAGAATGCGCCGAAACATTCGTCATTAGACAAGCCAACAATACATTTACAAACACCCATGCCTAACACGGGACTCGGAACAAGCAACCTCGCGGTCTAGAAGCTAGCACGCTAACCACTATACCGTTTGGTCGTCTGAGACTGGATTGGAGATTAGAAACAACAACAACAACTTTGCAATGTGATACTTGTGCCTACAGAAGGTACAGAAAAAGCTCACCCTAAAATGAAGAAATCTAGAAATTGGGAAATCTGTACTGACCCACAACTGATATGTGCGTTGTTCCTGATGCCGTCAGTCCGTCCGGGTTCTGAGCAGTACAAGTGTACTTCCCTTCGTCAGCTGCTTTTTGTACGTCCTGGATGGTCAAGTGTCCAGCCGAACTGATCTTGTGCCGGTGATCGAGAGGTAGAATGATGCCACCTGACGGGATAAATTATTATTATTGTTGTGTGATATTCAAGTGCGAAAATGAAAAATGGTGCAGGATCTCATTTGGATCCTTTTTCAGGTTCAAATTGTGGAAGATAACAAACTCAAGTACACACTTTCACTCCCAGTGATGCCAATTGGAATCACAACATTTACAATTTTTTTTTCTCCTCACCTAATAATCCCAGTGAATTCGAATCAACGTTTTTACAATCATCAAACTATTCTCTGCCCAAATATATTTTTCTTTTTCACCAATATATGACTGCACGGGTTCTGTTGATGAATGAAATAAGGCTTTTTTATGTTTTCTCAATTCCGAAAAAGATGCCGAAATTAATTTCATTTTTTAAGTAATTTAAATTAAATAACTCTTTTAAATATGTTCGTATTATTTTCTTTAATATTTAAAAATTGTATATTAACCATTTTTAACTAATAAATATTTTAAAATTTTAACATTTGCAACGATTGAAAAGTGATGATTCCATTTGGCATCATTGGGAGTTAAGTACAACTCAACACCTTTACCCGGCTATATTATTTATTTTAGATTCGAACTGTTATTACCACGTTATTGCTATTTTTTTCTAACAGTATTCACTACGTTAAGATATATTTACGACTAAATTGAAGATTTCAAATTTTATTTGATTTATTTAGAAATGCCGAAGCGAAATAGCTTTAGACTTGTCCTATACCTAATGCCCAATGATGCCATTTGGAATCCTTTTTAATTTTAATTAAAAAATTAAACAAAAAAAAATTGCTTTCAACCCTGTTATTCTGGACACCAAATGAGAATATTTTATAAATTTCAGATTTTTAAAAGGAAAAATCAATAATTGGGACTGAAAGGGTTAAGAAACGAGATCAAAATCCTTCACGTCTTTCTTTTATTACAAAAAGTTTAGAACAACAACTATATAAAACAACCGTTTTTACATTCTAAAGAAAATTATCGTTTGCACTTTTTCAGCTCGTAACAGAAACTCAGAACAAGTTGAGTTGTACAAAAGTCAATTCTTATAAGCTACTCCATGATGACGTAACAAATGGGTGATTCATTAAAGTACAATACAAGGTTCATCTTTAACTTTTTTTTTTTTATTTACGTAACTTTCTCCCAATATTGAGTACAAGTACCATAACAAGAGATTTGAATATAATTAATATTCAAATTAAGTTCTTTATAACTGTAAAACATTTTATGCTTTGATATTAGCGTACTTTTATTTATATTATTATAATACATATTCCTTTTGTATATAAGTATCCCTTAAGGTATACATTTATATATTAGGAATTTCAAATTTTGACTCAAGTCTGTATTTTTGTATTTTTGTTTTAAAATATTCCTGAATTCATTACCTTTAAAATAATACCATTTTATTTCTGAGACTCAATTTACTTTTTAAATTACAGTGGGTTTTGTGAACCTGTTTTCTATCACATTCATTAGTGTAGTACACTTTAAACGCGTTTTCTGAAGAATGACATTTTGGTGTTATATGACTTTACGCCAACGGTCATAACTTCGTAATAAACTGTCCGATTTACAAAATTCCAATTTTGTTCTGAAGACACAAGTTGTGAATGTGTTTTCTATGGAGAAACTAACATATATTGTTATCAACACATTTTTTATGAATATTTTAATCTTAATTTTTTGTTAAAAACTATGTATTTTTTAAAACTTTTTTTTTTTTTTTAAATTTATAATTAAATAAATATTGCAGCCAAATTAAAAATTCTCCATAGGAACATGCATCAATATAATATCCTTTATTTGTAGTAAAAATCATACCTCTAAGTTAATTGCAAGTTTATTTATGTATGTTCTAATAATGTCCTAATTAGTCACTTTAATTGTAATTCGCGGATTAAAAAAGTGACGAAAAAAAAAAGTTTATATATATAAATGCATAATTTTTAATACTGATATACTGCCAAAAAATTTAAAATTATTACCTAAAAATTAAAGTAAAATCATCTGAATTGTATATGAAAATAACAGAATCCACGTGATGAATAAAGTTAAGAAATCGAAAGACTCCAAAACAAAATTACCTAATTAAAACATTTTTTTTTAACCACTAAACCCTCCTCAAAACTTCTCTAAATTTCACATAAAGCACACATTATAAACTACAGAATCCAAAAGTTTGAAATTCTCTAATCAGTTTCCACCCGCCACAAAACATCATCCACTTCAAAATCTTCTTCGTTAATTATTAGTGGGTTGAATTATAATTAAACTAGCTAAAAATAATAAATAAAAAAAACTCTTTAAATTACCAATAATTAATTCGAAATCCTTTAATTTCAACAAGCCTATTAAATCACATAAGTACCCTTAATATACAACATCTTTTTCATCCATCCTTAATTCACGATTCCTTTTAATTTACGAACACAACCTTTCCACCCTTAAGCTTAATTACAACCCTCGCTGCCATTTGAAAAGTTTCGCTAAGTTCTTAGGAACACTCACAGTTGTTTAATCGTATAAAAGTCACCAATCCCTTTTAGGTTCTTTTTACTGAATGGTATCTCTCCTGCATGCTTGGAAACAGATTTCTATAATTACATGTACGTCAACTATGTACCTCTTTAAGGACTTAAGGACTTGCTTAGTAAATAGTTTATTGGGGCTCTTTTCAATGAGTCCCAAAGGAGGCGCGTTTGAACTTGGACGCTAGACACTTATGTGTCTGTTGATGTTGGTGTTTGGGTTTTTGAATTGACTTTTGCACATTGGCTGGGGCATAATAATTAATGAGGAACTTTCACGTTTTTTTGGTTTTATTTTTAAATAAAAGTAGAGAAAAAAATCATGAAAAACAATACCATTCTTTCAAAAATTTGAGCTCGGATAGATAGTTAAAAAAAATATTTAGTTTTTAACTTTGCGATTTGGCGGGAATAAGCCACTTTTGCGTGAAACGTCAACGTGCAGATAATGAACCAGCCTAAAACCTGTTTTAAAAAAGGGGAATGAGTGAGGTTTCTCCTTCGTTTTGCGACTTTATCTCTGCGTAACCACGTCACGGTTTTTTTTATGCGTTTTAGGTCACGTGACTTTAGCTTTGATTTCGGCTAATTTCACATTTGATTTTTGATTAATTGAAAGCATAAAGATAAAAAAATAATTGCACTGCTCAAATATATTCGTTGGATAACCACTAGAAAATACAAAAAATATTCATTTTCCTCACTTGCGCAAGTTCCTCGTTATAAGAGTGTTTAAAAATGAACGGTGATACTATTTTTTGTATTCCGATAGGTGCCTGTAAGTTTAGGTATCGAGCATCATTCTGAATTTTTTTTTATAGAATGAAGAGAAACGTTACTATGTCATGAATACACTGGTCTGCTTAGGCAACAGTGACCGAAACTGTTGAAATATCGACTTAAATGAGTTGAACGAAAATCGATCGCCAAATATGCCATTGAGGGGGAAATAATAAGCATTTTTTATTTGATAACCCGCGCCTTTGAAACTCAATGAGAAAGTTTACAGACGATTCAGATCTCAAGTGATGTCTTAATTTCCTCTTTAATTGGTTGAGCCAAGTTGATGTCATAAGTTTCGTCATCAGTGACGTAATATTTATTGGTAACGAAGTTCTCTTATAAAAGATGGAAATAAGACGTCGCCAAGGGCTGCGTAGCCCTGTCTTGAGTGGCATTTTGTTCTCGCAACCGAGAGGTTGCGAGTTCGATCCTGGTTTTGTGCTCACAATCCTGATGGTGGCGAGTTCCAATGCCTGGGACCGACAAATAAGCTCAGTGTTCGCTAATGGTGATTGAGGGCATGTTTAAAAAAACGTGGTCGCAAAGTCATCTAAGTTCCCATACAAATCAATATCTCTGGGGACAAGTCTTCTGCTGGAATCTTCTGCTTGGTATTGCTTCCAAATTAAGGAGTTTCACATAAAGGTCGGTAGTGCTGCCATCTACCGAGCAGCTTCCGAAAAGAGGTAGAAATGAACTCTACGGTGGTTATACGTAGACTAGCGCACTCCCTCTCACCAGCGAGTGTGTGCTTAATAACATCCTGTACAGTACTGTCCACTACCGACCTTCAGGAAATGGGGTTGGTGCAAAATGCTTGAAAAAAAGCAGAGGTGCCTCAGTCCTCATAGGTCTTGATAGTACAAAAGAAGAAAAAGAAGTCGCCAGAGATCTGAAACCGTCCTCATTGAAAAATAAAAAGTAGTGGGTTGCCAAATGAAAAAGAATGCTTATTATTTGACAAACGAATTTAGTTCAACTCGTTCAAAGTGGATTTTTGAATAGTTTCAGCCATTTTTGTCCAGGTCAACAAGTAAATTCACTTCTAATATTTCTCTACATTCTATACAAAAATTCAGAATAATGTTCTATTCGGTACTTAAATTTGGATTCGCCTCTTATATATATATACTCATTCAAGAAATGAAATCCAGTTCCAACATTTTGATGCCTCATTAATTCTGCCGCCTACCTTAATGTCCACTTAGTTCTCAGACCTTGAGTCGATACATTCCCCTATCTAGGGAATAACCACTTATGTAATCCCTAACTAACACTAAAAAATCCCCAGATTCGTTACGTCAACCTCTCGCCGAGTTCAAATAATCCCTTTTTCTCAGATATTGTATTTCTAAGTGCATTGCTAGTAACACGCATGTTGCTTCTTCTAAGTAAAATGCGTGACTTTCTGAACAGGAACTGGACTTTATTATTTTACCACGTCTGCATCCTTGTGATGGGTGCTAATAGACGGACCACTCTATAGCAACCACCACCGTCTAGAGTGTCTGGTGGGAGCTGTTCCGACAGACAAGCCAATCCAGAGTGATTTTTACTGTATTCTATTGCAGTTTTATAGAGACTGCCACCATCTAGAATATATGGCAGAAGCAATTCTGACAGACACATCATTGTATAGTGATCTATTTTATGGCGATTCTGTAGCGACCACCCGATCTAGATCTATGGAGGGAGCTATTCTATAGAATGATCTGTCTATTCTGATACACACTTCTGTGGCGACATCAAATAACAGATAAAACTTCTGTGCACTGGAGTACTCTTTTGCACAGAGGTAAAGCATCTGTCTCGAGGCACAATGGTCCCTGGATCGAGGCCCGTCGCCCGTGAAAGCTGCATAAGCTTTATTGGTGACTGGACTAAAAACGAATCATGCTGCCATCTATCGGCGCTTCTGAAAGGAGGCACTTCATCCCAACAAGCCAACACATACGCAACTCGCGTGCAACACCGCGACAAGCGGACACAACGATGCAACAAGCATCCCAAACCTCCAACAGACGTTGATCAGCAGTATTGCTCCTTCGTCACTGGGAGGGGACTATATGTGGCGACATCAAATAACAGATAAAACTTCTGTGCACTGGAGTACTCTTTTGCACAGAGGTAAAGCATCTGTCTCGAGGCACAATGGTCCCTGGATCGAGGCCCGTCACCCATGAAAGCTGCATACGCTTTAAACCACAGCAACCGACCGCCACAATCTAGACTATCTAGCGGAAGCTATTACGATAGACACACCACTCTATAGTGATCGATTCTATGATAATTCTAATAGACAGATGACTCTATAGCAACCACAACCATCTAAAGTTTCTGGTGGGAGCTATTCTGATAGACAGACCACTCTATTGTGATTCTATAGCTTCCGCCATCATCTAGACTGTTTGGCGGGAGCTATTATCCTGATATACAAGACAGTAGACTAACCCTTTTGCCAAGTGATACTCTTTATTGGATATCCCCCGAAGGGACACTGCAGCACAAGCTCCTGCCCGGAAATGGCCGACACGTTGGGAAAAGTCCTCACGAAGGGCGGCCCGTAAACACTGAGCCTCGCAGAATGGCTCACGGCTCCTACGTCATTGCTGACGTCACACCGATACACTCCGCCATCTTCCACGTGGGCCGACGTCACGTTGAGGTAGGACGTCACGTGACCCTGCGACGAGACGAAATCGCCGATCTGGATGCGAGGGTCCAGAGTTGAGGGGTTCAGCTCCTGGCCGTAGAGGGTCCAGACGACTTTCGGGGCGAAGTTCCCCGCCGAGACGCACTTCAGGCTGACGCGTTCCCCGGGATGAGCGGTGGTGTCGGGAAACGCTGACAAGAGGTAAGGTGGGACGTCTGGAAGAAAATAGAAATTGTTTACTTTTGAAATTATAGCTCAAGACAATTTATCTTGACCTCGTTGAATACTCTACAGTGACGTGCGATCCGGTTTTACTATACTAAACTCCAACTTAACTTGACATCACCAGACGGTAGTACTTCACCGTGCTCATAAGCAATTTATCCATTTTGGAAACGCCAAAGCATAATGCTCGCCAAACCTTATAGCCTTTTTTTCCACAAATGATAACGACAGAAATACTATTTCACCCCCCCCCTACCTCTCTCCACATTCTTCTCCCTTCTCACAAGCCTCAACAAGAAAAATATCCCGCTGGGAAGCTAAGCCCAGCAACCTTGTTGAGAGAACAAAAGGCTATAAGGTTTGGCGAGCATTAAGTCTTCATGCCGCCAAAATGGATGAATTGCCTATGAGCACGGTGAAGATCTACCGTCTAGTGACGTCAAGTATGGCTGGAGTTTAGTATACGAGCTGATTGGTTGCGCAATAATCTTACATGAAGAGGGTAACCAGAAGGTTGCGAGTTCGGGCCTGGGACCGAATAAAGACCGCCGCGTTCGCTAATGGTGGCTGGGGCACATTAAATTAGTCTTGGTCACAAAGTCATTCCAAGTTCCTATACAAATCAATACCTCTGAGGGTGGCAAAGCCAAGTCTTCTGCTGGAATCTTCTGCTTCGTAATGCTTCCAAAATAGAAAGCTCCACACATAGTTGGTAGTGCTGCCATCTACCGGGTAGCTACCGAACTAGGTAGAAATGAACTCTTCGGTGGTTACAGGTAGACTTGCGCTCTCCCTCTCACTAGCGAGTACTTACATCCTGTGCAGTACTGTCCACTACCGACCTAGACTGGATATGGGGTTGGTACAAAATGTTTGAAAGAAGAAGAGGTGCCTTAGTCCCCATAGTTCATGATAAGAAGAAGATAGAAGTGAGCTTATAGTCTAAATTACAGGGTCTTTCAAAAAAAGTATCCCTAATTTTGGAATGATGTACCTGCAACACAGTGAGAGAGACAGAATAAAGAGACAAGTGATTATGCTGGATAGACAGGTGTGGAATTTTGAATACCCCGATTTGTAAAATTGAGTGGGTTCGTAAACGTAACTGTAAATCGCTTGGTTTAAATGGTGAGGTTTAAATCATTAAGTTAGATGTCTTAGAAGGGCAGGTATTTTTGAAGAAAAATAAGTTATAAAAATTTAATATTGCTTAAAGTTCAGTCTGCAACTAAAATTGTTAGATGGAAATTATTTTACACTTGCATGCATTAATATTTAAGATCGTTTTTTGATTGCCACATCTCCAAATAAATAATTCGAATGAATATTGCTTTATTTATATCAATTAAATTGCTATTTTTTGCATATAAATATCAATTGTTACTAAGATGTACAAAAAATGACAGTTAATTTTTCAGACCGAGTTTCAGAACTTGTTTATATCGGCTCAGATTGGCAGAATCTAACCAGATCTATGGAACACCTCACTAAAAGTCAGATTAAGATCAGTAGGATTAAGACTAATTTTACTCTAAAATAATTAATAGTTTAAAAACTAAAAAACACGCTTTAATAGAAAAGTAAACTAAAAAATAAGAAAATAATTTTAAATAAGTTTGAAATAAGAATAGAGTGATTAACGAGAAATATTTATTTTATCGTAAAAAAGCGTGGGGTGCTTTTTAAGATATTTTCATAATGGCTCTACTTTTACCAATACCTTTCATTAATTATGTACAACAATTGACATCAAGCACCCCACGCTTTTGTACGATAAAATAAATATTTCATGTTAATCACTCTATTCTTATTTCAAACTTATTTAAAATTATTTTCTACTTTTTAGTTCACTTTTCTATAAAAGCGTATTTTTTTAGTTTTTTAAACTATGAATTATTTTCTACTTTTTAGTTTGGTTTTCTATTAAAGCGTGTTTTTTTAGTTTTTAAACTATTAATTATTTTTTCTGTAAACTCTAATTATTTTTTTTTAGTTAGTGTACAAAACTCTCCAGTTGTTTCTGTCAATAGTCACATGCTTGTCTCAAATTTAAGTCATGTGTATGCCTTAGTACACGCCGTATTGCTTGGCACAAAACACTACCGTGTCTCTGAATATGAAAAATCACTTATCCTGAAGATCCTGGTAAGGATAATGCGACTATAAAAAACACGCTTTGCATAACCGTCGTGCCCACGACAAATCTTTCAAATGTCTGCCTTATTTCTGTCTAATAAAAGCGTGTTAAAAAGGGCCCATGGGAAATACATTACATACACATTTTTAGATTTAATCATCTAGTTACTTTAACTATCTCTTCCCGTTTATTATTAATTAGTTGGCTTGTACGCACAATCAGTTAATCAATAAACTTGACAATCACCATAGGGAGATCTATACTAGGAACTTTGCCCCAAACAAGTAAGTCAGTTGCCAACAAAGGGAAACTTATGCAAATGTATTAAATCGAAATGTGTTCGCTCGTGAGCAGTCCTCGCATTTAAGATTACTTAGAGATATTAGCGGAAGGTCATCAGAATCAGATAGTGTGCTCTATTCATGGTCAATATAAGTTTCCTTAGGTTCCCTTAACGTGCTTAAAATGCTATTTTCTCTCTTCTATAGCGATGTCATTTAGTCAACACTAATATTTCATTATTTCTATTTTTTTCTTCAATTTCAATTTTCATATAGCACAACTCTAACGAAACTATTCGTCAGAAGCGTAGGTCTTAAGTCTTTAACTTGATTTATACCATTCATCAGTTTTAGCTGTTTTTATAAAAGAAGAAAAAGGTTTGTTACATAAAAGACGTCCTAGAAATAATATCTAGGATGTGTTAAATACAAAAGTTTATTAAAAACTGATATGCAGTAATCAATTCGTTTACAAAAGAGAGCTTTTATGCTGTCACAAGCAAACTTTTTAAATGGATTTAATTTTCCCTACGATAGAATGAATTTAAATTTGATATAAGCATAATTTTTTTTTTCACTATTTACCTCAACGATGACCTATAAATAAGATACAACTTTATACACCTTTTAAAAATAATTTTTCGTCTCGTAATCTTAGCACTCCACCATTTTCCACGTTACATAAAATATATTATTAATACATTCACGCCACTTTTTGTTGTTGTTGTGACATAACTATTTAAATTTTGGCTCTCGGAAAAGATAATTAGAAAATCGTTCGTGCGTCAAGTAATTGCGTTTCAAGAAAAGGAAGCTTAAAAGACTTTAAAAAAGAGTGAATCGAGTTATTAATTCGATTTTGTTTCAAAATATTTTTAGGAAAAAAAAAGAAATCGAGTGCTTTTATCGATTATTTTATTGAATATTACTTGGAAACTCATTAAACATTGTAGTTGTGGAGAAGGGGGAGGGGGGAAGAGTCTGCTGTTATTTTGAGGTGAAATTAAAAATTAAAAATGCATTATATTTCGTGTTAATAATTAATTAAAAGTAAACAAAAGCTTATAGTGCGTTTCCAATTTTTTTTTTTTTAAAGAATGTTTTAGTTTTTTTTTATGTAACGTTCAATCGATGTTTTTCTTGAGGCTCTTTATTGTAATCTACATAAATAAAAAATAAAAAAAACTCTAGATGAAGTATTTTTCATTTAAAAACTAAAAATTTGCAAAAAAGCTAAATTTTTAGTCGCCTTATAAGTTTAAGTGGTTGAAGTAATTGAAATGAGCGCTAGGTGATGTCAAGCGCTAGGTGATAGCAAAGCAAGAGAACTTTTTTTTTTTAAATAATTAGACACGAAGGTAGGATAGAGAAAATATCTTACCCTACCAAGAAAAGAGCTATTTTTTATCAACAGATGGCGCTATAAGTAAGTGTGAGCAATGTACCAGTGTTATATAAGTAGATACTGATTGCAAATTATGGAGACGTTAATGTATAATTCTGTTTGTTAATAAAAAAACGAAAATATTTTACTTTGGGTTGGGAAAACTATTCCAATTTTGCTTTAACGGGGTTTGACTGTGTAGTGTTTCAGTCTTTAGTCAAAACTTTTGAATTTGAATACTTTTGCTATTGCCGAAATTCGAGTGTTTTTTTTCTAACTGTTACGCTGATGCAATTATCGATATGGTATCTCGTATTTATTCATCGTAATGTAAGAGTTTTGAGAATGGGTAAACCGTAAAAGTCCGTAAAAACAACAGAAAATTCATAGAAAAGTTAGCATATTTGTAGGGGCAATGTATGAAATGTCGGCAATCTAATTCTACTTTTATTTATTCTTTATAATATCAGAGTTTTTACCAAACTTATAAACATAAGAATTATTATAAACTTTTATTGTGCCGCCAGTAGCCTCTATGAAATCCCATAAAATTCCGACTTTCATACATTGCCGGTAACATATATTACCAACTATCTTAAATATATAACCAACTGCATCCATTATATAATCTACTATTCCCAATGTATAACCAACTACCTTCATTATATAACCAACTGCATCCATTACATAACCAACAACTCCCAATGTATAACCAACTACCTTCATTATATAACCAACTGCATCCATTACATAACCAACTCCCAATGTATAACCAACTACCTTCATTATATACCCAACTACCTTCATTATATAACCAACTGCATCCATTACATAACCAACAACTCCCAATGTATAACCAACTACTCCCAATGTATAACCAACTACCTTCATTATATAACCAACTGCATCCATTATATAACCAACTCCCAATGTATAACCAACTACATTCATTATATAACCAACTACCTTCATTATATAACCAACTGCATCCATTACATAACCAAAAACTCCCAATGTATAGCCAACTACTCCCAATGTATAACCAACTACCTTCATTATATAACCAACTGCATCCATTACATAACCAACAACTTCCAATGTATAATCAACTAGTCCCAATGTATAACAAACTGCCTTCATTATATTACCAACTGCCTTCATTATATAACCAACTGCATCCATTATATAACAAACAACTTCCAATGTATAACCAACTACCTTCATTATATAACCAACTGCATCCATTACATAACCAACAACTCCCAATGTACAACCAACTACCTTCATTATATAACCAACTGCATCCATTACATAACCAACAACTTCCAATGTATAACCAACTACCTTCATTATATAACCAACTGCATCCATTACATAACCAACAACTTCCAATGTATAACCAACTACCTTCATTATATAACCAACTGCATCCATTACATAACCAACAACTTCCAATGTATAACCAACTACCTTCATTATATAACCAACTGCATCCATTACATAACCAACAACTCCCAATGTATAACCAACTACCTTCATTATATAACCAACTACCTTCATTATATAACCAACTGCATCCATTACATAACCAACTCCCAATGTATAACCAACTACCTTCATTATATAACCAACTGCATCCACTACATAACCAACAACTTCCAATGTATAATCAACTAGTCCCAATGTATAACCAACTGCCTTCATTATATAACCAACTGCCTTCATTATATAACCAACTGCATCTAATTATATAACCAACAACTTCCAATGTATAACCAACTACCTTCATTATATAACCAACTGCGTCCATTACATAACCAACAACTCCCAATGTACAACCAACTGCCTTCATTATATAACCAACTGCATCTAATTATATAACCAACAACTTCCAATGTATAACCAACTACCTTCATTATATAACCAACTGCATCCAATACATAACCAACAACTCCCAATGTACAACCAACTACCTTCATTATATAACCAACTGCATCCATTACATAACCAACAACTTCCAATGTATAACCAACTACCTTCATTATATAACCAACTGCATCCATTACATAACCAACAACTCCCAATGTATAGCCAACTACTCCCATTGTATAACCAACTACCTTCATTATATAACCAACTGCATCCACTACATAACCAACAACTTCCAATGTATAATCAACTAGTCCCAATGTATAACCAACTGCCTTCATTATATAACCAACTGCCTTCATTATATAACCAACTGCATCTAATTATATAACCAACAACTTCCAATGTATAACCAACTACCTTCATTATATAACCAACTGCATCCATTACATAACCAACAACTCCCAATGTACAACCAACTACCTTCATTATATAACCAACTGCATCCATTACATAACCAACAACTTCCAATGTATAACCAACTACCTTCATTATATAACCAACTGCATCCATTACATAACCAACAACTCCCAATGTACAACCAACTACCTTCATTATATAACCAACTGCATCCATTACATAACCAACAACTTCCAATGTATAACCAACTACCTTCATTATATAACCAACTGCATCCATTACATAACCAACAACTCCCAATGTACAACCAACTACCTTCATTATATAACCAACTGCATCCATTACATAACCAACAACTTCCAATGTATAACCAACTACCTTCATTATATAACCAACTGCATCCATTACATAACCAACAACTCCCAATGTACAACCAACTACCTTCATTATAAAACAAACTTAAAACAAATTCTTAGATTTATAGAGTATTTTTTACTAATATAGCGTAGGACTACCTTTGTCGTGTAATACAGCTTAGATCGCCTGGGAATCGAATCATACATGGGCTGAACAGTGTTTACAGGAATATTTGTACCACTCTTCATTTCTTTTTGGACATTATAGTCCGAGAGGCGACTGCAATTTTTGAACCCCATCGAACATCATTCTGAATTTTTTATAGAAATTGGAGAAAAGTTAGTAGATTAGGAATTCACTGGTCTGCCGTGGCAAAAATGACCGAAACTGATCAATAATCGACTTGGAATGAGTTGAACTAAAATCAGATTGCCAAATATGTCATAACTTGCCAAAAATAGAACCAACTTATTCGTCTGGCAACCCACTTCCTTTTGATTTTAGTGAGAAAAAGCGCAAACGATTTCTGATCTTTGGCTCGGAAAACTTATATCTTTTAAAAGTAAGCCAAATTGGCGACACCAGTTACGTCATAAGTGACGTAATATTTTTTGCCATCTTGGCTCCCTTTTAATAGATGCAAGTAGACAGTCGCCAGGTATTTGAATCGTCAGCCAACCTTCTTAATTGAAAATTAAAGAGTGAGGGTCACCAAATAAAAAAAAAAAATGCTCATTATTTGGCAAGTTATAGCGCATTTTGCAATTGGATTCAGTTCAACTTATTAAAAGTCGATTTTTGACCAGTTTCGGCCATTTTTGCCACGGCAGACCAGTGGATTCGTAATCTACTCACTTTTCTCTAATTTGTATAAAAAAATTCAGAATGATGTTCGACGGGGTCCAAAAATTGCAGTCGCCTCTCAGTCTATTATAATCCGCTTCAAAATCCGTCAGTCTCTATCACTCAGCTTCTCCTTCCGTCCACTATTCTGCTTTGCCGAGCTTGTCTTGTCGCGCTGTGTGTACTCTTGTCATAACTTTAGACACCAGTACCTCTAGAAATGCCTAAAAGCTAGAATGTTTGGGTCACAGTTGTTACAGTAAGTCAGATTCCTACAATTTGATTTCTTTGAAAGGAATCCAAGATGTATACAACTTCACTACAGCTACATTCATTCGTATACAACTTCATTCGTAGCATGACGCATACTTTTTATATTTGAAAAAAAAAAAAAAAAAACCTGTTGACTAGGATTATATTTTAATGCTTACGAAACGCGTTCTTTAATGCCACTTTTATTCACATGTCTTTCCATTATTTTGATAGCCACATGTATATAACCAACTGCCTCTAATATATAAACAACTACCTCCAATAGATACAGGGTGGTCATAAAGAAACTTTGCCGTTATATGGACCACTAGCGGCCGTTTTGTTTGACAGATAGAGATGAGATTTCAGGTGTACTTATTCAGAGGTATGAGCTCAAGATTCTGTGAACGGCAAAAAAAAAAATGGCTCTCACGGTTACAGTTATAAGTACATAAACTCGAAATTTTTCTGATAGCAACTCCCCTTTTTTCTCATCGCAAAATGCTCAGCCCATACGAAAACCATTACGAGCATTGGAACGGTACATGTATCACAAAAAGTGGACGAGTTACACACGCGTACAAAAGAAGGGCGAGTGGCGTTTCGTGATAGGTGTATTGCCTCTGCCACGTGCGAATTTCCTCCTTGAACCCCGACCGTATTTTTCGAGTTTCTGTGCCGCGGTAACCGAAATCGTGAGCGCCCATTTTACTGCCGTTCTCAGAATCTCCATCTCAATCTGTTAAACGGAACAACTGCTAGAGGTCCATATACCGGCAAAGGTTTTTTTTTATGACCACCCAGTATATGAGCAAAATATGTAACCAAATACTTCCAATACATAACCAGTTACTTCCAATATATAACCAGTTACTTCCAATATATAACCAAATACTTCCAATATATAATCATTTACTTCCAATATATAATCAGTTACTTCCAATATATAACCAAATACTTCCAATGTATAATCAGTTACTTCTAATATATAACCAAATACTTCCAATATACAATCAATTACTTCTAATATATAACCAAATACTTCCAATATATAACCAAATACTTTCAATGTATAATCAGTCACTTCCAATATATAACCAAATACTTCCAGTATATAACCAAATACTTCCAGTATAGAACCAAATACTTTCAATGTATAATCAGTCACTTCCAATATATAACCAAATACTTCCAGTATATAACCAAATACTTTCAATGTATAATCAGTCACTTCCAATATATAACCAAATACTTCCAATACATAACCAAATACTTCCAATATATAACCAAATAACTTCCAATATATAACCAAATACTTCCAATATAGTATAACCAAATACTTGCAATATAGTATAACAAAATACTTCCAATATAGTATAACCAAATACTTCCAATATAGTATAACCAAATACTTCCAATATATAACCAAATACTTACAATATATAACCAAATACTTACAATATATAACCAAATACTTCCAATATATAACCAAATACTTACAATATATAACCAAATACTTACAATATATAACCAAATACTTCCAATATATAACCAAATACTTCCAATATACAACCAAACAACTTCCAATATAAAACCAAACAACTTCCAATGTATAATCAGTTACTTCCAATATACAACCAAGTACCTCCAATCTTGATGCGTGCCGTGGCCTGCTTCCCGTCCGCCTCGTTGTACGCGAAGCACTGGTACATCCCCTCGTCCTCCCTCCTCGCCGCCGTGATGTGGAGAACGTCCCGCGAGAGCAGCTGCAGCCGGGAGTCCGTGGCCAGGTGGCCCCTGTCCTTGCGCCACGTCACCGTGTGGACCGGGTGGCCGGAGATGGAGCAGTTGAGGACGGCCGTCTCGCCGATGTTCAGGGTCTGGAGAGGGGGCGAGAGAGTGATGCGGAGAGGGGCTGAAGGAGAGAAAAAAAAGATTTGAATTACGTTCGCGTGATTTATTGGTTCACACTGCACAATAGACTGAGAGGCGACTGCAATTTTTGGACCCCATCGAACATCATTCTGAATTCTTTTATAGAAATTAGAGAAAAGTGAGTAGATTACGAATCCACTGGTCTGCCGTGGAAAAAATGGCCGAATCTGGTCAAAAATCGACTTTTAGTAAGTTGAACTAAATCCAATTGCCGAATGCGTCATAACTTGTCAAATAATGAACATTTTTTTTTTTTTATTTGGTCACCCTAAGAAGGTTGCAGACGATTCAGATATCTGGCGACGGTCTAAAAAGGGAGCCAAGTTGGAAAAAAATATTTCGTCACTTATGACGTAAATGATGTCGCCAATTTGGCTTACTTTTAAAAGATATAATTTTTCCGAGCCAAAGAGCAGAAATCGTTTTGCGCTTTTTCTCATTGAAAATCGAAATGAAGTGGGTTGCCAGACGAAACAGTTTGTTCTATTTTTGGCAAGTTATGACCTATTTGGCAATCGGATTTTAGTTCAACTCATTCCAAGTCGATTATTGATCAGTTTCGGCCATTTTTGCCACGGCAGACCAGTGGATTCGTAATCTACTCACTTTTCTCCAATTTCTATAAAAAATTTAGAATGATGTTCGATGGGGTCCAAAAATTGCAGTAGCCTCTCGGACTACAAGGTGTTAATAGCTCAAGTTCTGTTTAGAACAGTTTGAAGTGTGCATTAACCCTTTGCACTCGATCGGCGTCTCTCGGGCGCCACACGTTTGGATGCCGAAACACGAGAGAAATTTGATGCGAGGCCAATGACTGTGTATAGTTTCTATGAAGCAAATCCGTAAACGCCAACCCAACCAAAAATGTCTCGAGTTGCTGGTCCCTCCCCGTGAAAAAGGCCTCGAGTGCAAAGCGTTAATCTACGGATATGCATAAAAATTTATATACAATCTCCTAATACGTACTAATGATCATGTTTGCATACGTATTAATGCTCATTTCTGCATAAGTACAAATGATCAGTTTATACGTACTAATAATTATTTTTACATACGAACTGATGATCATTTTGTATAACTTTACCCTTAAGCATCGCCCATCAACCATTGATTTTTTCTATTTGACGTTCAAGAAAGAACAATGCAATGTCTATCGAATAACACCGCCAATTTCGCAATTTTTTTTTTTCCCCAAGTATAAATTATTCCCAAAAACATCACCGAACCAGCCCTTTTTAATTAAACGAATAAAAATAGGAAAGCGGTATAACAACACCCTCATGTATTTTAATGCATTAATTTAATTGTATGCACTGTATTTTAATGATTTAATTTAATTGTATGCATTGTATTTTATTGCATTAATTTAATTGTATTTTAATACATTAATTTAATTGTATGCATTGTATTTTAATGCATTAATTTAATTGTATTTTAATGCATTAATTTAATTGTATACATTGTATTTTAATGCATTAATTTAACTGTATGAATTGTATTTTAATGCATTAATTTAATTGTATTTTAATGCATTAATTTAATTGTATACATTGTATTTTAATGCATTAATTTAATTGTATGCATTGTATTTTAATGCATTAATTTAATTGTATGCATTGTATTTTAATGCATTAATTTAATTGTATGCATTGTATTTTAATGCATTAATTTAATTGTATGCATTGTATTTTAATGCATTAATTTAATTGTATGCATTGTATTTTAATGCATTAATTTAATTGTATGCATTGTATTTTAATGCATTAATTTAATTGTATGCATTGTATTTTAATGCATTAATTTAATTGTGTGCATTGTATTTTAATGCATTAATTTAATTGTATGCATTGTATTTTAATGCATTAATTTAATTGTATGCATTGTATTTTAATGCATTAATTTAATTGTATGCATTGTATTTTAATGCATTAATTTAATTGTATGCATTGTATTTTAATGCATTAATTTAATTGTATGCATTGTATTTTAATGCATTAATTTAATTGTATTTTAATGCATTAATTTAATTGTATGCATTGTATTTTAATGCATTAATTTAATTGTATGCATTGTATTTTAATGCATTAATTTAATTGTATGCATTGTATTTTAATGCATTAATTTAATTATATGAATTGTATTTTAATGCATTAATTTAATTGTATTTTAATGCATTAATTTAATTGTATTTTAATGCATTAATTTAATTGTATTTTAATGCATTAATTTAATTGTATTTTAATGCATTAATTTAATTGTATTTTAATGCATTAATTTAATTGTATACATTGTATTTTAATGCATTAATTTAATTGTATGCATTGTATTTTAATGCATTAATTTAATTGTATGCATTGTATTTTAATGCATAGTGTAACTGAAAGTTGCCCGATATTGAACAACCCTAGTAAAAATGTTTCTAAGTTCGCATAACATGAAATTGCTTAAATCTATCCTCCAACGACTTATGAGCATCGATATAGATAAACAACTGGATAGACTGCTCCAATGTCAATGCAAGGAGAAAAACGCGCCGGGGATTGCGAAGCTGGTGGGATGATTAACCAATCACAGTTCACTTTTATAGTTGGATGGGAATGCGAAAAACCCTGTAAAGTGTTAGAGTATATATTTTTTTGCACATTATTACTAATTGAGGTCTACTATTGACATTTCTGCTGTGTACAACCCAAAATTTTATTTTCAATACTCGGCAATCCGTATTTTTTTATCCCACCAATTGCATCTGGCAACGGCTTCATTTTACCAGCGTTAAGCAGTCTATCCAGTTGTTTATCTATATCGATGCTTATGAGCTATTCATTAAATGATTGCTCCAGAAATCATTCTACTTCCATAAGTAACTGCATTTATACCTTTTTTTATAGTCAAACAATCTAATTTTTTCTTAAATTTGTAGTTTTTTTTTTTTTTAGTTTTTTTTTATTTACTTCTCTATTTATTTATAACTGGCTTCATTTGTACCTACGTCCATGACTCCATTCATTTAAGCATTTATTCTTCATTTCGTCCATTCATTTCATTTTAAAACTAATTACTTAATTACTCATTAATTTATAAATTATTTATAAATGTACGATACAAATCATTTATATATTTTTATCTATTCAAAAATTAAATGACGTATCAGAAATTTCTTTAATCTTATCTACATTTATTTAATCATATATTCGTTAATAAATTCATTTTAATTCATTTGAAATGGATTTTTTCATAATTCAATCATATACATTTATACAATCAAATATTCGTTCTTTCATTTACGTATATAAGAAATTCACATATTCTATTTGTTTTAAATTGATATTGTTCATATATGCCTGCATTCTGTTACTCACATATAGATTCATTCGTATATTCCTTTCTTTATTCATAAATTATTAGTAATTATTGTTTCAAAATTTTCATTAATTATTCATTAATCCCATTAGTTCATTTATTATTTCATATATTTGTTAAATATCCGTATATTCATTATTTAGTTTACAAACCAATTCATTCTCAAATAAATTTATTTGTTAATTTATGTTTCACCCAGGTTTTGTAATTATTTATTTAGTCAATGCTGAAAAATAATCCAATAAAAGTGAAAATCAATGACTAAAATAATGTACTCGCTTATTTTTAATTCATTTTCAACAAAAAACATTAAAGTATTGTATTGCGTTATAAATAAAAGAGTTAAATACAAGTTTAAATAAATTTAAAAACAATAATATTGAAATGAACACTAAAACATTTGATTAATTAGTGCATACATTTTTATTTACATCAGGACGTAAACACTTGTAATTGTGTATCAAAAATGGATGGAAGAAACATTTTAAACATGGTATAAAAACAAGTTTCGCAAATAGTTCACAATCGACAGATTTAAAAAAGAAAGAAAAAAAAAATGACAGTCCTCTTTTAGTTGATGTATTTATAAAATTTAAAAATTGCATGACTTCAAAGATAAAAGCAAAAAAAAAAAAAAAAAAGCGATAAAATAATTAAAAATAATACGCATTTGTTTATCATTTCCGCTTTTGTAAAAAGAAATTTTAATCAGATTAATTTTAAGAGCTTTAACTTTGTTCCGCTACATTTATTTCTGTTTTGGTTTTTCGAAGAAAAAAACACCTAACAAACTTTCTAATGAGCTTTTTTTAAAACGAATCTACATTCGGAGATTAAAAGATAAAAATCGCAAAAAGTCACAAGAGACGATGTCGGATTGACGATAACAAAGATAATTTATGTTTCTTAAAATAATAAATTGTACAAAATGACTAATTTTAAACCATTTACAGAAAGTTTTTAAAAAGTTCAATGACTTTTCCTTGAGTACTTAATTTTGTACATACAAGTAGGATTTAATCAAGTTAAAACGAAGTTTCTCCAATAAGTGTGCTTCGTGTTTAAAAAATATCAGTGACTTCAAATTGTCCTTGTGTCGTTAAATACTTATAAGTAGGATTGAATCAGATTAAACCAAAGTTTCTCAAAAAGATTCCTACTTGTTTAAAAAAGGTTAGTGACTTTAAATTGTCCCTTTGTACTTAAATATATTCATACAAGTTGGATTGAATCAAAGTAAATCATAGTTTCTCAATAAGATTCCTACATGTATAAAAAAGGTTTGTGATTTCAAATTGCCCTTTTGTACTTAAATATATTCATACAAGCTGATTTGAATCAAAGTAAACCATAGTTCCCTAGGTTGCTACAAGTATAAAAAAGGTTAGTGACTTTAAGTTGCCCTTTTGAACTTAAATATATGCATACAAGTAGATTTGAATCAAAGTAAACGATAGTTCCCTAGGTTGCTACAAGTAAAAAAAAGGTTAGTGACCTTAAATTGTCCTTTTGTACTTAAATATATTCATACAAGCTGATTTGAATCAAAGTAAACCATAGTTCCCTAGGTTGCTACAAGTATAAAAAAGGTTAGTGACTTTAAATTGCCCTTTTGAACTTAAATATATGCATACAAGTAGGATTGAATCAAAGTAAACCATAGTTTCCTAGGTTGCTTTATGTTTTAAAAATGGTTAGTGATTCCAAATTGTCCAGTTAAATATATAAGTAGATTTGGTCTCCCAATAAGGTTGTCCCATCTTTTTTAACTATTAAAGATTTCAAATAAGTTTAAATTGTAAAATTTTAAAATATGCAAAGAAATCATAAAACGATTAAACAAATTTAATGAATAATTTCTTTTTAAAAATACAGAAATTTAATTGTATGCAGTTCCTGAAAGGGGAAAACAGTTAACTACAAGAGACTATTACTACAAGAGAAATTGATTTTCAATGCCTGTTCACGCAGAACTCACGCATTTTGGCGAACTCTGACTGTACCACACTCCGTAATGAATTAATGAATTCACGTGCAATTATCTTTTATTTATTCTGATTCAAACAATTTTGGAAATAGAAAAGAGTCTCAACAATGATCAGTCAAAATTTAACTTGGTAGCGTTACAGAGTAAGTCAGTGAGTCTGTAATAAGGGTAACTTTTACGGTAACAACTGGTTATTATGAATAATAATATTGTTACGAATTTTTGTATATTTGTAAATATTTCGTAGTGTTAATTTTTGTAAAAAGGGAAATTTATGTACATTTCGCATAAGGCAGTACAAGAGTTGACTTTACTTCGCTTTCCTTAAGGGGG
Source organism: Linyphia triangularis (assembly GCA_963978545.1). Lineage (NCBI taxonomy): Eukaryota > Metazoa > Arthropoda > Arachnida > Araneae > Linyphiidae > Linyphia > Linyphia triangularis. Next base: position 80,576,138 of record OZ021730.1, on the reverse strand, counting down.
TCCAGTACCGAAATTTCTTTAAAAATCCCAAATTTTTTTTCTGATTTTAAAAAATAGTTCATACATTCCTGAAGAGAATGATGTTTTTATCTTATTCCTCCGGTGATTAGAACGCCACAAAATTACCTGTGATTTAAACATCACTAATGGGCGTAACACCTTGAAGCGTCTGCTTAAAGTGCGTTTTTCGAGCACTAGTGTTTTTCACAGATGTTGCATATTCAAATCGATATATCTCCAGAACCATTAACAATTGGCTATTCAAATTTTTGGAACATTTAATTTATATATATTTAAATATTTTGTCTTCACAGAATTTTATTTTTTTAGTTCTGTTTTAAAATATAACATTTAGCATAAAAGATAACATAAAAAAAAGCAAAAATTTCAATATTTTAACTTTGAGAATTTTTTTCTTTTTTTTAAATTCACCTATCAAAATTCTGTAAAGACAAAATTTTCTTTATATAATTATGTATTACAGAAAGCTTTCACTTTGAAAAAAAAATTATTTTTTCTTGACTTATATCAAAATACGCAAACATCAATTATTATGGATTTTTCTTGGTTTTTAAATTTTTTTTAAATAACTAAACACAAAATTTCAAATTTTTTTTTCTCAAAGATATATAAATAGTATCTCATACATAAAATAAATTTTTGACATAAAATTGTACATAAATAAAAAAAAAATTATTTTCGGTACCGGACCCCCTTTATGTTTGAAAACGAGTTCTACAGGGATCATGCTGGAAAACGAGTTTTAAATGGGGCAGGCTATTTAACATTATGGTTAACTGTAATCTCGCCAAGTTGGCGACGGTTTTGGGGACTAATTTGTGTCGCCAAATTTGGTGACCACTTGGCCACATTTTCGGTCCCCATGTACATGTATTCGACTACGATCTGGAAAATCCTCCAAATTTCTATCGCTAGAAGATTCACGAAGGATGACTTTCCTATATAAGGCCGGTCGTGAGTGAGTTACTGAGTTAGTTGTCTCTAAACGAGCATTCAGAGAGCTGTATTGCGAAAGTTAACTGTAGTGCATTGTCTTTAACGTCGATTTTAGCAGTTGTGTATCTAGTTTTTAACTGCTGTTTGTGCTCTATTGTTGTAATAAGAGCTGTATTCTGTCTACTAGAACGAGAAGTTCTGGAATTGTAAGAGAATCTACGAAGAGTTATATCGGAATAAATTTCTGCAAGTTTTGATCTGCTTTGGCTTCAAATCTTTCGAATACATCCACGCAACAATATACCCAAGAACCTTTTATTGCGTATAATATCCAAATTAATCATATTGACAATAACATATATATTTCTTCCATTGTGCATCTGAATAAGCAAGTACAAGAACACCCCACAGTACCTGTCACAATCAACACCGTGTCAGTCCTCTTGTCCCCGATGCCATTCGATATGATACACTGGTACTTTCCACCATCACCGATGGCAACATTCTTAATGTGCAGAGTACCGGAAGTGACGCGGAACCTGTGGTCTTCGATGACCGGAAATAGACCACTGGGAGTCTCCTTTAACCACCTGAAAAAAACATAGATCTTGTTAGAATACTTATTGAAAACAGACAATTTTAATTATCCATTATTTGTTGACAGTATAACTGTGTATTGGAAAAGTTCGTACTATTTGCCTGGGGCTCCCACTAGATAGTCGGATGATGGCGGATGCTACAAAAACAAGACTCGTCAATATAGAATAAAGGAAATGCATGCGAAAAATGTGCGTCCAAAGCCTATAAAGTAGAAGGAATTCTGCGAGTGGAAAATGGAGTTAATCAGACGAAACGGTCGTTTCGCCGCCAACCTTAAAAAGGCGAAAACGACAGTAAGTATCAATTCTCTGCACAACTTCCAACGAAAAAGCCGAAATTGACTATTTTCTAGCATGCTTCCGGAACTTCGCATAATTATACAAAAAATACCATTGATTCATCTTGGTAATAACTTTTAAAGAAAAAAAAATCGAGTACCTAGGATAAAAAGCAACTAAGAAAAAAATATTGAAATTTCCAAAATGAAATAAAAAAACGAGTTCTAGCCCATTTTTGATGTAAAAATTTAGACAAACGTCCAGACCTAACTAAGCTACAGATCTTCAATCGGATTAAATTATATGATTCAGAATGTTTCAACTTAAAATCCTACCTTGGTTTGAACTTCATTAAATAATTCTTTCTATTTTTGATTAATTTAAAACTACTTTTTTTCATTTCAAAATTTGGCGATAGATACGGGCGATCAGCCTGTAATTGTGGTTCAGGTTAAATGCCAAGTCGCCAAACAGGTTTGTCATTAATTCGACGTTAGTTTGGCCGCCACGTTAGGGCTAATTGAGAATGACCGTAAAGAGGAATATGTTTTCTATAAATTGGATGTGTTATTTGAACTGTGTGAAAATTTAGAGTGCATAACTTTCAAACACATTCTATTTTCGGGAAATCTCCGTTGAAATGTTGAAAAATAAATGAAGAATATAAATAATCATATTTAGTTGCCAGATACTGGAATAAATTCGTAGTATAATAAAAGATGACGTCACAGTCAATACATTAGAACCGGACTAAGTGAAACACTCATTGCGATTGGTTTTTGGTTGGAATCGGAAAAATATTTTGTTATTCACATTGCGATTGGTTCTTGGTTGGAATTGGAAAAAGATGTTCTTTAAACTTAATAATTATCAAAGTACGTGACAATAATATTCATTCAGTTTCTAATTGATGATATATGTGTTTTCACAATGTATTTTTGATTTTACTAGAGTATAAGATTTACTAATTGGGCGTAACTCTGGTTTTCACATTAACTGAACGAACTGCTTCTTGAAAAGTGTTTTAAAACTATTATGGCTAGGTAAGAGTTCATTACAACTTGATTTTGTTTCATCAAATTAGATTAATATGCCTTCAAAATCACAGCAAAATAAGCTAAAAAAAACGTCAGATTTACGCAAAAAGGAAAGCTTCCGAATCAATCGCCAATTGCATAGAAGAAAAAGTAATAATCAAAAGACGTCTGTTTGAAGGTGTTGCTTCAATTACAAAACGAAAGGGAATCGACATTACACAGGATTCCGCTGTTTCTAATTTTGAAAGTTCTTTGAACTTAAATGATACTTATGTTCCTACAGAAGTTTCTTGTTCAGCTTCTTGTAAGATAGTCGACCAAAAAAACTTGTCATACATTATAGAGACTGAAAAGTTTAAGGCGCCTTTCGTCACAAAATTAATAGATAACGGATAAACTTGACTTACAAAATGCACAATTGACTGTAGATAAGATAATTAAATGGGCGATAGCGTCTCGTAAAGAGCACGTAAAACATTGCGATCCAACTTGCATTTGATTAGGTCTAAATTTAAGATACTGCTCACAAAATCTGCAATGTGCACTAATGCGGAAGATAAGTATAAGTCTTTGACTGGCGTATCGTTGCACACTTCTAGCACTGAACCGTTTTTCGCTGAGTCGACCTACAGGGATTTCGCTGATTGCATATTCTCGATACAAGTAAGCGTAGATGGAAAATGCTAGAACTTATTTGAATCTGCTGTTGAGGGTGATATACCTAACAAGAAGTGGAAATGTAATCCACAACTATGCAACATTAATAAATATGATACTTTGTTATTGAAATTAACCAGTATCATGCACAATATATCCTCGAAAACCCTATATCAATCAAATCACTTAAGTTTATCGCAAAGTTAAGTTTGGCTGCATCATTTCGCCAAATGCTACGATGCAGTGAAGAACTTGAAAAGTACATCATAAATCAAGGACAGAGAGAAAAAAAAATGATGAAATGGAAAAAAAGGGGGAGGGGGGAAGGGAGAAAAGGAGAAAAAAAAAGATGTTACCACTGTCTTAAAAAAAGCTCTGATATCCCCCCAAAAAAACTTTTGAAAAGTAGAAAAACCGCCAACCTCAAAAACACAAAAAACTTTCTAGCAAGAAAAAAAAATCATACACATAATCAAAATTTGCAGCTACAAACACAGTGATATAAAAAAAAGGCCAACCTCTGATTACAGCTCTTGGTTGTGACTCACTTAACAATGTACGTTTACTTAGTTTATTTTTAAAATTTAAGTTCCGCTCCCATAAAAATTTACGCTGCTTGAGGTTGGCGCCCGTCTTAATCACTAAACTTTGCAATTCACCACTCAGTAAAAACTTTCCGAAATGTATGTATGAATCAAACAAAAGCTTACCACAAACACATCTGTTTTCTACAATTTAAAAATCCTTCATAGAGATTCCAATACGAGCTTTTCAGCACAATTTCTCTATATCATTTCGAAAATTACATTTACGTGAACTGGAAAATTTACACTACATTGAAATTTCCTACTCATCCAAATAAAATCATACCTCCTCCAATATTCGTCCATGAATTAGTTTAGATGCAAACATTGTTAAAATTCCGACGACGGGCACCAACCTCAAGCAGCGTAAATTTTTATGGGAGCGGAACTTAAATTTTAAAAATAAACTAAGTAAACGTACATTGTTAAGTGAGTCACAACCAATAGCTGTAATCAGAGGTTGGCCTTTTTTTTATATCACTGTGTTTGTAGCTGCAAATTTTGATGTGTATGATTTTTTTTTCTTGCTAGAAAGTTTTTTGTGTTTTTGAGGTTGGCGGTTTTTCTACTTTTCAAAAGTTTTTTTGGGGGGTCTTGTTTCCACGGCAACAAACTAAGCTAGACAACGTGGAGGGAACTATATTTGTGATAGACAATAAGCTCAGATATAAACAAAAGACCTTATATATTTTTATTTTTAAGATTTATTTGTGATAAAGTATCTGCATTTCATATCTATTATAGTGAGATAGAAAGCTCTCTCATACAAATAAGGAAGGTATTTATTTCGAAAACGTAAACATTAGCAGGAAGAAAACGGTGGTTCCTGCTAATGTTTACGTTTTGTACAGTTCTCCTGTAATATTAACTTTAACCACTGTGGTACAGAAACAATTAATTTATCAGCACTATTTTGAAGAATACCACGCAAAGCGCAAACACGCGGAATTTGAGATATTCAGAAATCGATCGTGATCAGCAATAACTGACGAAAACGATTTTTCAACTGTCAGTTTTTCAACACATTTTTTTTTTTAATGTTATGCATATTTTTTGGACATTATTTTGTTTATTATTAATATTATTTGTTATGAAACTTTTTCTCTCTTAATGCAAAACTAAAAATGATAAATATAAGACCTACACTTATAACAGATAGCTTTTGTATAATTGCACGTTCTATTAGTTGTTTAAAAAATGAAAGCTATAATATTCAAAAATAGTCCGAGTATTGTGGGAAATTACGATAATATACGGAAGATGACATCACTGCAGAAAAGAGAAAACCGCAATTTAAAGTTCAATAATACTAAGTCTATAATTCAAATAAAATAAAATGTATTGAAAAACATAATACTATTCCAAACGTAACGAAGACCCATTTTCAAATCAAAGTTGTAATTTTTTTTAAACTTTACTTGTCACCTTGTAATATAGACAGTGATATATCACTATTCCCAAGACCCCATTTTGGAGGCAATGTACGTGATCTTTCAGAAAAGAATCTTTAACTTAGAAATTACTTGAATGTAAAAAGGTCAGAAACAGAAAGGAGAGACAAGTGCAATGATGGAGACAAGTTAAGAATTTGTAGCGAATGTGCGCTAACGGGAGTCGAACCGGGGACTCCTAGATCAGTAGACAGGCGTTAACCACTAGACAAAAGCAATCTCTGGTGTCTAGGAGTTTTATCTGTTATTTGTAGGCGAGACCACCTCATAGCCCCTTCCCAGTGAGTCGCGAAGGGATGAACGATTCAGCTGCTTGCGTGAGGCAGTGAGTCACCGGAGGTTGCCTGTTGTGTGGCAGTGAGTCGCCAGAGATGTTGAGATGGTAGTGTGAAAGTCGTGCAATATTTTCAGAAGTTTCCGATAGACGGCAGCATGATTCAGTCGTCCAGTAGTCACCAATGTAGCGAATGTGCGCTAACGGAGACTCCTAGATCAGTAGACAGGCGTGTTAACCACTAGACAAAAGAGATGTTTAGGAGTTTTATCTGTTATTTGCACACGAGACTACCTCATAGCCCCTTCCCAGTGAGTCGCGAAGGGATGAACGATTCAGTTGCATGCGTGCAGCAGTGAGTCGCCGGAGGTTGCCTGCTGTGTGAGAGTGAGTCGCCAGAGATGTTGATATGGTAGTGTGGAAGTTGTGCAATATTTTCAGAAGTTACTGATAGATGGCAGCTTGATTCAATCGTCCGTAGTCACCAATGTAGAGAATGTGCGCTAAAGGGGAGTCAAACCGGGGACTCCTAGATCAGTAGAGACAGGCGTATTATCCACTACACAAAAGAGATTTCTGTGGTGCCTAGGAGTAGAATCTGTTATTTGTTCACGATACCACAATTTTGTTTTTTAAAAACTAGTTTGAAAAAGTGACTGATGGGTTTTATGGTTGTGTTTATAATTTATTTGGCTCAAGGGCAATGCAACGGTGAAACTCATCGTAGCAAACAGTTTTAATAGATTAATTAGACTACAACGAGCAAAAGAGAAACTAAAAGCCAGAGCTAAACCTAAGACTGAAACATTGCCACTGGCTCATTAGGAGTAAATTCGATGACGGCTGTAAATAGTCCATTGATGAGGCCTACTTTCATTTGGATGGATTTGTCAATCAATAAAACTGGTAAACAAGGGGTACTCAAAGTCCGTTCAGTAAAGAAATCGTTGGGTTCTTTTTATTGGTGAGGGAAACGATTAACTCAATTCGCTATATTCAAACTTTTACAACAATGTGTTGCCTTATTTCAATATTGTAACTGATTTTTAAAAGCAGTGTATTCAAAATTCCACACGTCTTTACGATTTTCTCTTTTTTTGTAGTTTACACTGTTTCGCAGTTTCATTTAAGGGTTCGTGAGTATTTTTCGAAAGACCTTTTACTTACAAACGAAAATGAACTAACAGCATCTTCCATCGCAATAACGACAAAAGAAAGTTATTCGTTCTTTGATTAAATATAGCTCATCGGTATTTTTTTTTTTTTTTCCCCTAGAAAAAAAAAAAAGTTATCGTCATGGACTGCATAAAATTTGCATACAAATAAGTTGAAACGGAGTTAGTGACGAAAAATGTCCGGAATTTTAAAAAGAAAAAGGATATTTAAAAAAAACAAAAAAAAACTGATAATGCAATGACGCTAAAATCGATCAATCGTTTTTAAAAAAAAAATTACTGTCAGGCTTTAAAAAGAAGAAAAGTTAAGCAACCCCGTCAACTTCTTAAAAAGAGTAACAAAGAGTAAAAATGCGTTGTTCGAGGCATAATTATTACAAGTTGTTTAGGATGAAGTTTTAAACGAATAAAGTACTTTAACAAAAGCATGATGAACTAATCCCTAAAGGGAAAGCAATTATTACCGAGTTAATATTTCCCAAGAAGAATTTTTTTTTTCTTTTTAAGAAAGCGAGTGCGGGAAAAGAATTTCCAGTGTCAGTAATGAACCAGTAAGTAAGGCTAATCGGAGGTTTGAAGTTGAAGTAAAATGCATGAAATATGATTGTAACTCCTACAATTTAATCGCGAAATTGTTAGGTGACATAATAATGTTAAATATTATGTGTTTGGATGGTTAAAATGTAATTTTTTAACTAGGTTTAGTGTTATTTTTAAATCCTTTATTTTAATTTCGTTTTGCGTGTGTGTGTGTGTGAGAGAGAGAGAGAGTGGGGTGGTTGGCTGTGTATGTCGATAGCGGAAAAATCTTCGGAGGCCTAATTAACCCCCTTGCCGTCATCTAATCGTGTTGGAACTTGGCAGATAGATTCGATGTCAATGCATTTTATAAAATTTGGCGTCTGTCACTGTTACTAAAAGGTTGCTTTTACGGAACACTAATAAACCAACTTGATATCATCCAATCGCCCTAAAATAGTATTTAACCGACAATTGAAGAGCCTCTTTCCGGTTGCCAAAAATTTTTCAATAAATAAATAATTAAATTGTTTTAATCACAATAAATAAAATGTATTTGAATGTCAATGCATAAATTTGCATTCATTTTTAATGAATAAGTTTTGAAAAGTAGTTTACCGGATATTTTGCTAATAGAGATGTTTTGAATATTAAAATAAGATGCCAACACCCAACACACGCTGACAACAGACACAGCGCTTTGTTAATGAGTATAAAAATTGGCGATGTATATAAAGGATTTATATAAAAAACTTTGTTTTTATGGGTTACTTTATTTTCGAAATATTCTGCATGTTGGCAGCTATGGATTAGCATCATATTTAAAATTTGTTTTTAAATGTACCTTAATGTATTCGTATACATTTAAAAATCTACCCCACCCCACCACCAAAAAAAAAAAAAAAAAAAATAGCGTTATAGTCTGAGAGGCGGCTGTAATTTTTGGACCCCATCGAACATCATTCAGAATTTTTTATAGAAATTGGAGGAAAGTGAGTAGATTACTAAACCACTGGTCTGCCGTGGCAAAAATAGCCGAAACTGATCAAAATCGACTTGGAATGAATTGAACTAAATACGATTGCCAAATACGTCATAACTTGCCAAAAAGAGAACATACTTTTTCGTCTGGCAACCCATTGCATTTTGATTTTCAATGAGAAAAAGCGCAAACTATTTCTGATCTCTGGCTCGGAAAACTTGTATCTTTAAAAGTAAACCAAATTGGTGACATCAGTTACGTCATCAGTGACGTAATGTTTATTGCTAATTTGGCTCATTTGTGAAAGATGCGAGTAAGCCATAGCCACACATCCGAATCGTCTGCAACCTTCTTAGTTGAAAATTAAAGTGTGAGGGTTGCCAATTAAAAAAAAATGCTCATTATTTGGCAGGTTATAACGCATTTGGCAATTGGATTTAGTTCAACTTATTAAAAGTCGATTTTTGACCAGTTTCGGCCATTTTTGCCACGGCAGACCAGTGGATTAGTAATCAACTCACGTTTCTCCAACTACTATAAAAAAATTCAGAATGATGTTCGATGGGGTCCAAAAATTTCAGTCGTATCTCAGTTCATTATGATTTTAACCAGAATTTAATTCCTATGAATAAACTCTTAGTGTATGATTTTCAATCCTTTACATTAACTTCGATTTTGGGTTTTTTTGTGTGTGACTCTAGCGGACAAATATGTGGCAGCCTAAATAAATACACTTGCCATCATCTGATGGGGATGAAACTTAACAGATAGATTCAATGTTAATGACAATGCATTCTATCAAGTTCTGTCACTGTCACTAAATGGTCGATTTTACACACGCTTCTATAATTGTTTATATACCCCACTTAACCGATCATTTTTGATACTCTTTCCTGTCGTCAAAATTACTTTAATCAGAATAAGATAATACAACCCATAAAAAACAAAGTTTTAAATATAATTCCTTTACATAGATATCCAATTTCTATATGCCGAACAAACGGTATAGTGGTTAGCGTGCTAGCTTCTAGACCGCGAGAGGTTGCGGGTTCCGAGTCTCGTGTTAAGCATGGGTGTTTGCAAGTGTATGTTGGCTTGTCTAATGACGAATGTTTCGGCGCATTATAGCCCTCGTGTTGCTGATGGCGCCAGATAATCTGAAAACAACCAACTAATTTTAAATATTTAAAACATCTCTATCAGCAAAATTTACGGCAAATAACGCTTAAAAAAAAAGTATTAAAAATGAAAGGAAATTAATGGGTTCGCATCCAAATATCTTTTATTTGTTGTGATTAAAACAATTTTATTACTTATTTATAGAAACAGTTTTGGAAACAACAAGAGTTTCTTCAATTATCGGTTAAGTGCTATTTCATCGATGGATGACTGAAAATTGGCTTATTGGTATTCCGTAAAAGCGATCTTTCAGTGACAGAACCCAAAAATGTGATAGAAAACATTGTCATCGACGTCGAATCTATCTGCCAAGTTTTATCCCGAATGGATGACGGCAAATGGATTAATTAAGCCTCTGCAGATTTTCCAGTCACCAACAAACACAGCTACACACAAAATCGAAATTAATATAAAAAATTTTAAAAAAATATCAAAAAATACTTTTTTTAATGACTTAAATGCAGTTAAAACTGAATTATGTCCAAGCTTATTGCAAAAGCATGGTACATATTTGATTTACAAATAATTTGTTTGGTTAAGGTATACATATACGTTGGAGAATTTTTATTTTTTAGTTCTTATGCCAGCGTGTACAATTTTTGTGAGAATTACAAGAGCAAGAAATGTAATGTATTGGCAGTAACAAAAAGTAAAAAAAAAAAATATTTATTTAATTAATTGAATTTTAATTCACTAATTAAGGCCTAATTGCAACGATGATAAAATAATACCTAATTAATTTTGAAACAAATTTCTTACCCGAAATTAAAGACAAGGTATTGATACACGGGGCCAAGCAAAATATAATGCATAACTTAAATATTTTTTTAAATTTTAACATTTAACATGAAAAGTTCTAGAAAAAACTAAACTTTTCCAAAAATAAAAATATTCTAAAATATATAAAAAAATCTATTTTTTACCAAAATTTTTGTAAACAGCTAGGGCCCGTGCTCTGAAATGTTATCTAAATTATACAGTTTAAATTTTAAAAATCAGTTAATTAACTCTTAAGATATCACCGTTTGAGTACATTCACTCAACAATGAAAAGCAGTTCTCCAGAAATTGAGTTCAAAGTTTTCGACATTTTCTTTTTTCCAATATGTTTTAAACGTCGACCTTTACGAAACTGCGTGTAATTAAAAAAGTATTTTAACTATAAGAAAGTTATTGGTACCATTTTAAAGATAATGAATTGGAGAACATTTTAGAATGAAAAAACAAAAATGCCTGTTTCGGTCAATTTTTGCGATTCCCAACGTATATGTATACCTTAAAAAAAAGTAAATTTTAACATTTTAAAATAATACGCTCAATAGTTACTGCAAGAAATTATATATCTGATGTTTTGAAATCTTTTCTAGGTATGCACCTAAATAATCATTCCAATAAGTTCCTTTTACAATTTCGAAACCTGCGCATGAATCTTGAATTTAGTTTTTTACTTTGACATTCTTCGAAACTAATTTTCTTAAAATTCCTCATTTAAACAAATACTAAAAGCTAAGTTTGTGAAAGAGTCGAAATGAAAGGATATTCCAACCGAAAATATATTCCATTCATTGTCGAATAAAACTCGGAATCCCACGCCATTAAAAGAGATTGGCGAAAATAATCTTTCAATTCATTAGTTTTTGGTTGTTATGACAACAGAGCGGACGGGAAATTTCGAAATGGAATTAAAACTGTGCAGTTAATCCTGAAATCTTACTAAATCGTCTAGCAATTAACTGCATTGCGGAAACTATATTTCTTTTCAAGTCCTTTATATTACTTATATGTGTGTGCTTGTGCCTATTGGGCAAATTTGCGGAGGCCTGAATGATGCCACTTGACGTCATTCAATCAAGCCAGTGATTCTCAACCTTTTTTTTTTTTTTTGTCGCGGCACACTTTTAACTATTTCAAAATTTGGCGGCACACAAAGAAAAAGATAAATTTAAAAGTTGTTTACTTACCTATAATACACTGTGTTAAATAGTTTATGATAATAATTTGGAATGTGAAATAAAATAATATAATATGTACTACAAAAACAACAGTACGTTTATTAAGGGATTAATTACAAATGAATAATAAGAATACTTTTAATGAGAAATTTGAGCTTGATGGTTTTTGGTTGGTTGGTTGGTTGTTTTCAGATTATCTGGCGCCATCAGCAACACGAGGGCTATAATGCGCCGAAGCATTCGTCATTATACAAGCCAACATACATTTATAAACACTCATGCCTAACACGAGACTCGAACCCGCAACCTCACGATCTAGAAGCTAGCACGCTAACCACTATACCGTTTGGTCGGCCTTGATGTTTTTTGATAATTTCATTTATATTTGGTCGTAAAAATGACCTTATCTATAAAATGACCATATCGTTTTCTACATTTAACAGTCTCGATCTTTTTTTTTCGTTTGTATGTTGGTTAATACTGAAAACCCGAATTCACACAAAATAAGATGTAGAAAATTGTAATAATATTTTTAAAGCTTTTTTGGCTATCATGGGATAATCGCATCTAATGGTAATCCAAAATAAATTAATTGATCATTCCGAATATTTTAAAATTAAATTGATCGAAGTGATCTTTGAAATCGCCCGTGGAATTTGAGGGAACCAAAAGTCTCAACGGATGTGCTTTCCAAACATCAGACAACAAGACTCACACTCACACACCTGCAGGGGGTTGTATGTAAAAAACTAGAGTAAAAAATAGGTAAAAAACGAGGCACAGAGAAATATGTAACGAAGCGGTGAAAGTGAAAAATCTTCGTTACAATAATCATACATATATAAGTACTTTTCTTAAATTTAAACTTTACTCGTAATAAAAAAAAAAAGCATTATAAATTTTATTCTATACATTTCTAAAATTTGGCGGCACACTTTAAGAATTTGGTGGCACAGTGGTTGAGTTGGTTGTTTTCAGATTATCTGGCGTCGTCAGCAACACGAGGGCTATAATGCGCCGAACATTCGTCATTATACAAGCCAACATACATTTACAAACACCCATGCCTAACACGCGACTCGAACCCGCAACTCGGCACAGTGGTTGAGAATCACTGAATCAAGCTATAATTTGTCAGATATATTCGATGTCTATGATAATGCTTTCTATAAAGGTTTGGGGCTGTCATAGCTACTGAGCGGTCACTTTTACGCACGGTTCTATTACCGCTTCGGAGTACTAAAAACACCAACTTGCCGTCATACAATCAGACTGAAACGTGGCAGATAGAATGCATTGTCATCAACATCAAACCTATCAAGGCCGACCAAACGGTATAGTGGTTAGCGTGCTAGCTTCTAGGCCGCGAGTTTGAGGGTTCGAGTGGCGTATTAGGCATGGGTGTTTGTAAATGCATGTTGGCTTGTCTAATGACGAATGTTTCGGCGCATTATAGCCCTCGTGTTGCTGACGGCGCCAGATAATCTGAAAACAACCAAGCCTATCAAGTTTTGGGGGATGTCCCTGTCACTAAAAGATTGCTTTTACACAAGCTCCTATTACTGTTTCTGAACGCGAATAAACCAACTAAGCGTCATCTAGTTGCGCTGAAATTCGATAGACAGATTTGTTGTCGACGACAATGAATTCTATCCAAGTTTTGAGGGCTGTCACTGTTAAGAAAAGACCGCCTTTATGCACTTTTCAATAACTACCTTGGAAAACAAATTATTAACTTCCCGTCAGCCAATCACCAATAACAGTACATTATATCAAGTTTTGTGGACTATCACTGTCTTTTTTAGGATAACTAATTAACATATTTGTTTTCATCCAATCGTACTTAAACTTGGCAGGTAGATTTGATGTAGATGACAATGCCCTATATGAAGTTTTTGGAGCTGTTTCTGTCACTAAATAGCCGCTTTTACACACAGTTTAAATGGTGGCTCGTGTTACTATTAAACCTACTTAATGTCATCTAATCGAGCTAACAATTTTAATCTTGGCAGGCATACTCTGGTTGTCGATCATAATGTTTTCTGTCAAGTTTTTAGATCAGTGATCGAAGATCGATGGAATAATGAAACAAAAAGAATAGTTACTTTGAAAGCTGTAAAAATCTATTAAAATTTCAAAATTAGTTACAAATTTTACCGACAGGTGGCGGTGTACACA